>BLKR01000575.1:0-467068 GCA_011170035.1 Teleogryllus occipitalis
TTACGCAACCAGACCAACGGATTGTGGTCGGTTTCGACCTGAAGTGTGGCCTGCCCGTCGAGATAAATTTTAAGTTTATCCAACCCCCAAATCAGCGCTAAACACTCTAGTTCTGTGGTGCCATAATTCATTTCGGCATCATTTAATTTACGGCTTAGAAAAACGACTGGTTGTTCTACTCCCTCGTCATTTACTTGGTAGAGAACCACGCCTAAGCCTCTCCGAGAAGCATCTGCCTGAACTCGAAATTCCTTGTTATAATCAGGTGCATATACCGCTGTTTTTTCACTGAGAGCTTGTCGCAGCTCATTGTAAGATCTTTCACATGCCTCTGTCCAGACGATCTTACGCGTTCGCGCCCACGCAGCACATCGGTCAGCGCCGCCGCCTTCTCCGCAAACCCTGGTATCAAACGTCGATAGTATCCTACCAAACCGAGCAAAGAACGCACTTGTTTCTTTGACTCTGGTCTGGGAAAGTTCTGGATTGCTTGTATCTTGGCTTCGGCCGCAATTTCCCGTTACCGACTACGTATCCAAGATATTTTACGTTAGCCCGCGCGAACAAACACTTGCGCGGTTGCACTGTCAATTTGGCGGATTTTAATATTCGAAAGACCGTATCTAGGTGTCGAATGTGTTCTTGCCAAGTGTTGCTGAAAACCGCGATGTCATCAAGGTATGGTACCGCGAATTCTTGGCATTTATTCAACAAGGTGCCCATAATACGACAACATTGATAGGGACCGTTCTTTATTCCGAAAGGTAATCTAAGCGGCCGGTACGTGCCGAAACTGGTCACGAACGCCGAATACCTTTGTGCCCTTTCCGTAAGACCGATCTGCCAAAAACATTTGCAAAGGTCCAGTACACTTATTATCTTAGCTGCAGCTACCTGTTCTATCCGTTCTTCGAGATTGGGTAACGGAAAGTATTCGGTCTTAATAATTTCGTTGAGGCGCCTATAATCGATACAGGCTCGTGGTTTCTTGCCCGGTGCTTCAACCAATATCATGGGAGACGTATAATCACTCTCCGCCTCCACAATGATATTGTCGCGAAGCATTCTATCGATTTGTTCCCGTAATATCTTAGCCTGCCTCGGCGATGTACGGTAGGGTACGCTTCGAACCATTTTGCTGTTATCAGTTAACTCGATATCCATAGTAGTGATATCTGTCAATCCGGGTTTCTCACTAAATATAGACCTGTACTTACAAATGACCGTTTTCAGAGCGTCGCGAAACTCCGGTTCGACCTCAGTCCCGCTCAGCATTTCTTCCGCGTCAAAGTCGCAACAATCCAATTTAAGCTCATAGCGATCTAGCGCGTCTTCGTCACCTGCGTCTGTCACAGTCGTAGAACTAAGCACATTTAAGTACTCTGTCCGCTGGTGGTATCTTTTAAGCATGTTAATGTGATAGACGCGGGGTTCCTTCCGCCCCGGCATCTGGACCACATAGTTATGCTCCGAAATTTTCTCGCGAATCTCGCCCGGCCCTATCCACTGAACCGCGAGCTTCCGCGTCCCGTTAGGTGCGAGAACCAACACCTTCGCGCCTATCTCGAAAGTACGTGAGACCGCCTTCCGGTCATACCACACTTTACGTTTCTGCTGTTCTTCAGCCATTCTATTGTGAGCTAGGTCACGGGAGCGTTTCAAACGATTGATTAATTTGAATACATGCTCAACTACAGAATTTTCTTCACTTTCCGCAGTTCCCGCAAGCCTTTCATAAAGAAGTGTCATGGGGGTACGGAGATTCTTCCCGTACACCAATTCGGCAGGAGAGAAACCTAATGATTCGTGCACACTCGTGCGCAACGCGAACATAATAGCGGGAAGCTGGCATTCCCAATCCGTCCCTGCCTCCAAACACAGAACCTTCATAAGCCGGTTCATAGTTCGATGCATTCTTTCGACTGCGTTTGATTGAGGATGATACGGCGAACTTCTCACCAGTTTAATGCCAAACCGCTCGGCGAATTCCGCTGTCAAAGCACTCGTGAAGCAAGTGCCCTGGTCGGTTTGCAATTCGCGTGGAAATCCTATTCTACTGAATAATTCTAGTAATGCCTCAATTACAGTGACCGAAGTTAGGTCCCGTATCGGAATAGCCTCGGGATACTTCGTGGCTAAACACATCGCCGTTAAGATAAACTTGTTTCCGGTGACCGATTCTGGAAATGGGCCACACGCGTCGACATTCACTTTCTCGAATGCCTCGCCCGTTATAGGAACAATTTTCAAAGGCGCGCGAAGTTTTTCGCCGCCGTTTCCTACTCGTTGGCAACTGTCGCAACTACGCACATAGTTTTCAATATCCTTATAGCAATTCGGCCAGAAGAAATATTTGGCCATGGCATCTTTGCTTTTTGTGACCCCCAAATGGCCGTGAGCAACTTCATGACAGAGTTTTAAGATCGTGCCACGATACACCCGCGGTATTACTAACATAGTGAACTGCTCTCCGCGCTTACTATGCCGGACACGAAACAATAGGCCGTTTTTCATAACATAATCGCGCCGATCCGTCTCGGGTCCTTCCGCACGCTCAATCAACGGCGCGAGCTCCTTGTCTTGTCTCTGAGCTGTAGCAAATTCGGTGGGGTCCAAACGAGCCAAAGCAATGCTACCGAAATCTAATTCAGATTCCTGATAGTTTGATTCTGAGTTGCCCGGGGCGTCGACCTCGCCCTGACGAACTCTATAGTCATCCTCGGTTTCTTCCGAAGCGGTTACCTGGAACGCTACCTGCTCTCGGTCGTTTCCTGTACTCTCGGCAGGCTCTACCGCCTCTATTGTCTGGGGCCCTTCCGCCCTTACGCGCTCAGCCACTGCTTGCGCCCTAGTCCGCACAGCGCAGATAGGCTGTGGTTCTAAGAAACCTTGCTTTATTTCTTTCAAAATCGTAGCAGAACGATTACTAAAAATGTAATAAGGCAAGTCGCAGTTCTTCGCGACTGCGGCCTCTGTAACAAGAGTACCGAATGGCCCTACAATCTCTACCTTGGCTACCGGTAGGTTTTTCGGCGCTTCGTCCAGGGGCTGCTGAACCCATACGGACTCGCCGGTATATTGTGTCGGCGTGACGTGCTTTGCGTTGATGACGTCGATCGTGGCCCCCGTGTCACGGAGACAGGTGACTGTTTCGCCGCAAATTTTGGCAAGAAATGTGTGTGGAGACAATAACTCTGGCGCACTAGCGTCGGCCACGTGACACATCTTCTCGCTAGGTTTATTGTTATTTTGAGGACAATATCTTTTTATGTGACCTGGTTTTTTACATAAGTAACACGTCCGTTCTTGCGGCTTCTCGAACTCCGCGTTACTAGCTACCTTCGGCACTGCCGTTTTGGAAGTGGTCGGCGCGCTTTCCGTCGCCTTCGGCCATTTCCGTTCGCCTGCCTGCTCTTTATTGCCGAACCGCGAGAAATCCTTCTTATATCCGCTAGCCCGGTTGTTTTCGTAGGTGTCCAGCCTTCGTGCCAAATCTTGGGATGCAGAAACCTCACCCCACACATCAATGAAATGGTCACGCATAACCGCCGGCACCTTTCGCTTCATCTGGTCTGTTACAATGAGATCTAGCAATTGCTCAAATGTTTCGATCTTTAAACCTGAGACCCATTTTTTACAATAACTAGCTAATTCACGTGCATAGACGTTCCAAGTGGTCTTTGCACCTTTTACGTGACTACAAAACATCTGCCGGCACTTTTCTGCCGTGAACTTGTACATATCTAATAATTGTTCTTTAATTAGGTCATAATCTTGATCCGGTGAATCGGATCCTACTACGAGCCAGTTGTTCACCTCATTAGGAAGTAAACCCATTAAATGGCTTACCCATTCGACCGGCGCAATACCAAGCTGGCGAGCATGCGCCTCGAAAACACTTAAAAACAACGTAATATCGTCGCCTTCGCCTTTGAATTTGTCCATGACTTGGCTGATACGAATATTAGTTCGATTTCCCGTGTCGCTACTACCTATGGAAACACGCGTGGGAGCCTGATTCGTTAGTTTTAACTTTTCAAGTTCAAATTGCCGTTCGCGTTCTTCGCGTTCTTCGCGTATTCTTTCCTGCTCTCTCTCATCGCGTAATCTTTCTTTTTCTTGGTCAGCGAGTTGTTTCACGAATGATTCCTCGTACTGCTCGCTTTCCGTAATGATCGCTTTAAGTTTAACCACGGTCTCGTTCCCTTCTAATGTTTCCCCCATCTCCATCGCGACCCTAACAAGCACCTCTTTCCTATAACCCGGTAAGAAGGCCATTTTGCCTGAATTGATCCCCGGCCAGAACAAAAAACACACTTACGTTCAGTTGACCTCGGTGTCGCGTGAGCGCCTTCTGGATCCGGTTTGTGGCCTCCTTCCTTCCTCTCGTTCAGGTCGGTCCGGGATGTCTTCCAGTTCCGGTACCAATCTCAGCAGCTCCAGTTCCAATTACCAGTACCAAGTTTTAAAAAAGAAAGGTTCCGAGTCGGATAGTACCGCCCCGAAACTACCGTACCGAAACACCGCACTTTTCGGTTTCTCGTGGCGTGCGCGACACTGCCGGCGCCACGTATTTACGACGCGTATTCACGTTTAACTGCCTACACTGTCTTTACGCGTGCTGTTCTGGTTAATCAGCGCGCACCGATGGCTCTGATGCCGCACTGATGTCCCCGCGGATGCTGCTGCAGACTTCCGCGTTCCCCGTTCGTTGCGAACGTAGTAACTGCTTCCCCAAAGCTGAGATGTGAGTCTTTAATCTGCTGTAACCAATTATTTACTGCAATTGGCACAACCACCCGGTGTGAGTTCTAAGCACCACTGCAACCAATTTTGAACTACAATTGCAACAATTGGCGCAGGCACTCCGGCGTGAATTTACAATAACCGCTGCTACCAATTTTAGACAAAAAAATGGCAGAATTGGTGCGGGCACACCGACGTGAGTTTACAATAGCCGCTGCCACCAGTTTTAGAAAAGAAAAGTGGCAGAATTGGTGCGGGCACCCCGACGTGAGTTAACAGTAACCGCTGCCACCAGTTTTAGAAAAGAAAAGTGGCAGAATTTGCTGCGAGCGCCCCGACGTGAGTTTTCGATAACCGCTGCCACCAGTTTTAGAAAACAAAAATGGCAGGAATTGGTGCGGGCACCCCGACGTGAGTTTTCGATAACCGCTGCCACCAGTTTTAGAAAAGAAAAATGGCAGGAATTGCTGCGAGCGCCCCGACGTGAGTTTTCGATAACCGCTGCCACCAGTTTTAGAAAAGAAAGGTTCCGAGTCTGTGACGTACTAGAGTGAAAAACACAGACGACTGTTCTGATTGAATAAATACAATATATTTACAGATTTTTTTCAATTAATGTACAATGATATGATACAAAAATCTAGCCCCTTGGCAACCTTTCGATTCTCTTAGCCGCGAAACCCCGCGACCGTCCCCTAGGCCTCGCCCAGAACCACTGCTTCGAAAGCAGCAAAAAGCAACGCGAAGTGCGAAGCTGTCGGACATAGAGTCCCGTAACTACACCAATTACATGGCTTGTCGCCAAACCGATCTTCGACCTGAAGATCACGTGCAAGGATTGCACTGGAGATACCTCACGTCTTTCGACACCCAGCGTATCCCCCGAGGCGCCTGTCGGCGCGGCCTTAAATATCCCCGGCTCGCCCCCACCCTACAAGCAGCGGGCGACACACGGCTCGCTGGCCAGCCTTTCCAGAGCTACAACCGACACCTCTTAGACTCGCATCCGCGCGCGTCCCTTTGAAGGAAATTCCAGCCGGGATTCCTGAGGGCATTTCCAACCGGCGCGGCGTGGCGCCGCACCCGTCCACCCCCATCCACATCCGGCTTTACGCGGGTTTACCCGAAGCGGCCCGACGCACCGGCGCCGGACTAGGCGACGCTACAGTATACATGTGAATTTGTTTATACTTTTGAGCCAAGTGTGTTGATAAACAATGATCATTAGTATCTTGAAATCTTTCAAAAGCTCACCAGCATCCTCGCTGACGGCTGACTTGCAAAGTCAGCTTATATACGAGTCCTATCTAACAGGATTTTTTTAGGCATTAGGAGATTGTGATGGATAGCCGTTTGTACTTTTCTCCATACTTCACGGATTGAAGGGTGCAGTGAGAATCGTTCCAGGTCAGGGACAAAAGTTAAATATAGGTTAAGAAAATGAGTGATATATTCGTATATAGTTCAAGATTTTGATTCAATGTGGAGTTCATGTGCATTTTCATTTTCTAAAATTAATTAAAAACCCAGATCTTAACAAAAATACCTTGGATAATCTTTTCTATTACAATCGCTTTTTGATGTAGATATTTTAGTACAGTTTTGTATGTTTAGATGCAATGTTCCTCCTCAATAAAATAAATTCTGACGTTTGAAAAGCCGGATTAAGTAATTATATGTTCATATTTATTAATTTGGGTGGTTCTCTGATAGTTATCTTTTTCCCTGCGAATGTTTACTTCCTCGTCACGGATGTCATGCTGCAAAAAATTATTTTTTGACCGAAATTGTGATGGAAATACCTGTTTTGAGGTTTGCTGATTACAAGAAAGTGATTGTTTAACATTGGTCTGTCCGTTTATCCGTCTGTGTGCGAACAACACTAATGTCTTAACGTAAAATATGATTTTTCAAAACGTGAATATTCTACTATCAACATGACCGATATTTGGCACCGTGAAAAGTCTCAATTGCCTGACTAATAGAGGTAGGCTTATTTTTTTTGCACCTAGAGCATTTATAAATACTTTTGACAAAAAGTGAGATGCGAGTTGAAAATATTAATCCGTGGAACGACTAGAAAAAGCTATCGCCTATAGGGCTATTAGTTTTGATAAATTTCACAGCGATATCATTATAAAATTTCAATCATTTGTCGAAGCTCTCATATCCTAATCAGTTCGTCAATCTAAAAGCATACTCACAACTTCGCCGTATCAGGTACTCAGCTGTAACTAAACAGTAATTTGCTGTAAGTAACCCACGACTTTCCTTATATAGACTGTTGTGATATTTTCAGGCGTTTCTGGTACAACAAAAATATCCGTTAATTAATGCGCTATTCATATTTCTTCTTTATGATTTATTAGTTTCCTCGCGCTTTACTGCTTAGTTTATGGAGAAATTGCCTGTGAACAGTTCAAAGACGCTTCACGCGTTCCGCAGAATTGTTCGTCTCGCTGTTTGGTCTTCAAGTCAGCCCCCCAAACAAATGCTCTGAAAAGAAGTGCCCAGCTGCTCCTTACTCCCGAAGCAACCTGCCCTCGCGGGGAGCGGATGACGACGTCACATTTGAGACGCCAAGCTCTTAAGTGGGCCGCGTGGGCTCCAAGCGGGCCAAAGTGGACTGCGTCTTAACGTTCAGTAGCTGATGCAACTCCGCTCTCAAGGAGAAGTCAGTAATAAAGGGAAACAGATAAAGAGAATACGACAGCACGCCAAAAGTAGGTAGAACTGAGGACTACAATGTTCCCTAATGGAGAATGACTTGTGGTGCTACAGAATGGCACAGACATTCTCGTACTAGTTAGTTTCCTAATCTGTTCTCTTCTCTCCTCCTGGCTCATACCTATGGGTGTCAAAAATAATTTGTCGCAATTTATTAATTTTTCGGTCCTCTAGTTGCAGAATATAACTCGTAGTGCTACAACGAAATATGTTTTGCGATTAATTTATAACTTATGTAATTTTCGAAAATTTAAAGAAAATTTTGGAGCGGCTTTTGAAAAGAAAAATTTATATTCGCCTTTACTTCGAGCATTATTTCAAGCACTTTGAAACTGGGAGAGCAATACGTAATAAGAATATTCTAACTACAAATGTTTCAAACATGATGAACGCAAAATATAACTATCATTCACTGTGAAATTTTAAATACTTTACTAATCTACTTACAGCGGTTTCACTTTAGGCAATTTAAATTGTTACATGATACACAGGAGTAATGGGTACAATTTTCGCAACCACAAACAGCATACGATTAATAAAATGATTCCAGCGAATGCACATGAAAAGAATCTCTACGTAAGTAATACACTACGATGATACTTAAACCAGAACACCAATATGTATTATGACTCACACACACACACACACACACACACTTATACGTAATATTTTTTCAATATTTTACTGATAAATAGCTGTCGTGTTCATATTTGAGACTTTATCAAAACAAATAAATTGCTTAATAACAACATTCTTGTCATGGTAACGAATTTATTCCAAAACTACAGGCGAATACCTTAAGTGAATGAATGCAGAAAAATCACATTTGCGGCAATATTTTACATTTACATGAAAAGGTTGAAAAAAAAGCGTGATATTCATTAAGTAAGTAATCTTTAACGGGAAATTTCTCAACAACAACAACAAAAAACACTTAAAATTGAACAATGATTCACATGAAATTAATAACTATTATTAAATGACCATTTGTTAATGTTTTTTTAACAGCCACCTCGGCTGGCTTCTTTGAAAATGGTGACCGTGGATAGTTTACATGACGAGGTTTGAAAGAAGAGTCATTTTCATTTAGTCATTTTTGACGCGCAATTGCAAAACACTGCCATGAAATTAATAAATATTATGTGAACATATGTTGATGTTTTTTCGTTAACATCAGCCGCCTCGGCCAGCTTTTTTTAAAATGTCGACCATTAAAAGTTTACATGAAAAGGTTTGAAAGAAAGTGCCATTTCCAAAACCAAGTGATGATTCACGGGCAATTACACAAAAGCAACTAAAAACACTTGTGTGAAATTAATAATTATTATTTAGTGAACATTTGTTCTTGTTTTTCGTTAGCAACCGCCGTTTCGGCCTGCCTCTTTAAAAATGGCAAGCATTATAAGGTTTACGTGACGAGGTTTGAAAGAAAGCGCCATTTCTATTAACTAAGTGATCTTTGACGGGCAATTACACAAAAAAACATTAAAACACTTTCATGAAATTAATAAATACAATTAAGGAGACATTTGTTTATGTTGTTTTGTAAACAACAGCCGCCTCGGCCTGCCTCTTTGAAAATGACGAACATTTAAACATTATTTGACGAGCATTGAAAGAAAGTACTATTAAGTGATCATTGACGAGCAATTCTAAAAAAAACATAGAAACACCTTCATGATTTTAATATGTTATTAAATGGACAATTTTAAATATTTTCTCGTCGCACCGAACTGCCTCTCTCTGTGAACGCTAAGTCAGCATGCGGAGTCGAAGCATCAGCGCTAGTCATCATGCCAGAGGTGGTGCGTAGGGTGAGTGAAATGATTCGAACAGGAAATGACCTCTGACATATGCTTAACCGCAACTGCTAAAAATAAGATGCACGTGATATGAAGATAACAGTCTCTCAAGAAGCTAACTTAGATGGCCAGGTCTCTCTTATGATATACATCACTTTGTGGCTTTTGATCCAAAACACAAGTAACATAATAGTAAAATAATATAAAATTATTAATTATTGTCTGTCAATAAAAATAGCAAACGACTAGTAAACGTGTTTTAGTGGGAATTTACTACTATTAAATATTATTTATTCCTTTTAATACCTAATCAAAGACTTTTTTCTGTATTTTTACTTCTGGACAAATAAATGGAGCATTTACTCATTTTCAATAATATCAGATAAAGACCATTAGATTCATTCTTAAAGAACCATTTCAAAATCACTAATTAAATAGTTGTTTAACTTCGTACCCTACGCCTGCGTTTCGGTCCCGTTCAGGCCACCGTGCGCCGCCATCTGCGCCGAGGCCCCGCCGCGCAGGCGCCCAGCCGCCCAGCAAGGCAGCCATCACACCAACTACAGTAAGAATTTTTCGAATGGCCCGTAATCGGGCCTCCGACATCTCCTTTTCCCCGCCCAGGTGTGGAAAGACTATAACGAAGGGAGCTGAGGGGGTAGGTGCCACCAATTCGGCATGTTATTGCAGCGGCAAATTGTTTCTTTTTGTTTTTGGTTGTGATAGCTTCAATTAGGATAGCATGCCGCAATAACTCTATCAAAACTTGTAATAATTTTTGTAAAATCATTCATTTGCATGCTCATCATCATTTTAATTTTTGATTAAATGTGTTGTGATATTTATTCTATGAAAATGTATGTAAAATTTATTCGTTGAACATATAGCCCCGCAGCCAAAGAACCCCAGTAGATTACAGTTAGTAAGTGCGGAAAGTAAAAATCAATACTCTCGTGAATTGATATTAATCATGTACAATGTCGGAATCAAAAACTGATCGCGGCCCTCTGCGGTAAAGATCAGCTTTCACAAGGATTGGGCAGCCTTCGTCATGAATGACAATTAAACTAGGTATTTAGCAACAATTTTGCATCCCATGTCAAAATCATTATTTTGCAATGTTCAACTTGGGGGCAATTTGGGTACACTCCCGGTATGGAATAGAACACATTTCAGAATTGTTTATAAAACTGTTAGTTTTTGAAAAATTGTTAATTCGTAGTTTTCAGTCCTGGGACATCAGGAAACCTTTCCCACTTCAGAATTGCAATGATTGAAAATTGTTTATAAATTTGCAAATTTTACAAACAAATTTTTGTCTTTTCTAAACTGCGCTTCAACGATATGCAAAATACCGCAATCAGATCGGCGCTATCGCCTTTTCCTTTCGAGATGTAATTGTTCATAAGAAATTAGCACCTTATGACTACTTCTTTAGGGAGTCAAACCTTTCGCGGTTCCCACACAAATCTACTCTTGAAGCCATTATGCAATGTGTCCCTTCGTTTTCTGCTACGTGCACTTAAAATTGGTAACGAGGATGGAGCCCCAGCACTCGCAAATATTGCGTTGAAAATTTTTGTTGGTTAGATATTGCGGTTTTTCTACTTCGTAATTTCTCATTTTATTCTAAATACAGGAATGAAACTTATGTTTCTGACTTTCTGTTGTTGATATTTGTTTACTTATATAAATTTATAATCATGGTAATGGAACTAATATATGTAGATTTTTTAAAATTTCAGCAGAAGAGCAATTTTGCAAAGAAAAATACTTCATATGTAGTATGAGAAAAAGTAATAACACGTTTATAGTACGGTGTTGAGATATGTTTATTTGTGGAAATTTCTACTTGAAGGAATGGGAACTTACGTATGTAATTCAATAAATGTCAATAAAGGTGCAATTTTTCATTTTAAAAATATGTTTTTAAAATAAAGTTATCTCAAATCCATGAAGTTCCCAACATTCACTCACTTTCTTTTACCGTTCGACCCTCACACCCCAAAGCGTTTTGGAACTACTCTCAAAATTCAAGTCAGTTGTTTGAGGTCATTGCAATCGATCCAAAATAACGGAAATATGAGTTCCAAGATATACGTTTCCCAAATACATAAACGCCAAGAAGATCATGTTATGGAAATACAGACGTTGAGCATATGAAAGTGTCAGCCATTTCAACAACAAAGACACTACCTTATAATAGTCAAAATATCTATAATTTTATTAATTTATTGTGTTCTTTCTAATGCACCTGTTAATGGTTTGTAGAAAATTATATCAGATATTAATAGTATTAATAGTAATGGAATTGTAGACTTTCATTTAATTTGAAATAAGTGCTTGGATATTTTGGGGTTTAACTAACAAAATACTACTACTACTATTACGTATTACTACTATTTACTAGTAACCTACTATTTACAAAAGGACGTAATGCTGCGGTTAATTGATTTCAATATTTCAACGGAATCACGTTTTCGGGTCCTCTGTAACCAAGAGTTTTCTTCCAGAGACTGTCCTTGTGTTCGCTGGTCTGCTTGTCTGTTAACAACATTTGTTCCTTCTGTTTTCAACATATTTTAAGCCTTTTTAAACTTTTCTGAAATTCGGCTCGAATTTATTTCTTTAAAATACTTGCGAGCAGAGGGTGAAATCACTTATGAAGATGGCATAGAAGTGATTTTCACGGTTATCTCCGAATTTTCGAAAACTGTCAAAGGTAAAACTTTTTCGGAGTCTACCTACAACTACAATTTTGAAGATGTTGATTATTTCTTCAGATGAAATTAGTTCTTCACAAGTTCTTTAATAACATTCAGGTAACATTTTATGAAAAAAGTAGTTTGTGTGCAATTTTGAGCGAAATATGTGCAAAAATAAAACAAATATTAAAAACAATACTTTCTCAAATTCTGCATCACATTGTTTCTTCAAATGTTCAGTAAGCATAGTGCAAAATTCACTCATTAAAATAACAAACTTGATTTTGAGGAATTATTTCCTTTTTCCAGGAATATGAAGCAAGAGCGACACTTACACTTCAAGCTTTTTCCAAAAACAGTATTTTACTGGCAATATTCATTAGACACAATACAAATTTAATATGTATTTTTATATTTGGTTTACATTTTGCAAAGCACTTACTGTGTTATTCATTCTCGAAAAATTTTCAATTTTTACCTTCTCGTATATACGTGTATACGAAGTAATATCAGGTCAGTTTTATCAGTATTGGGGCCCTTTGGCCGGCACTGAGGCGATACGGCATTGAGAAACGGCACTAAGAAATATACGTGGTATAGAGAAAGTTATGTAATGCTGCGCGAAAAACGACGAATTTTCGGGAGAAAACTCTCATTGTCGGGCCCTGATAACAGAAAGTGGATAAATCCAGTCGCTAAATTTAGGGGGGGAATTCTCTAACACTTGGTGTAGCCAGAATTTCTGTGTTGTGGATCCTTGATATCGAAAAATCAATTTACGGCAAAACGTCCGTTCGCCTGTGAACACTACTAGCGCCTAATAGGGTGTTTTCCAGATTCAAGAAACCAATGTCGATCTGGCTCGAGTCAAAGACTTCAAACTTTGAAAAAACTTTCTTTATAATCTGGGATTAGGTTCTATAAAGCGCCCCGGGCATTTTCAAAATTTTCTCAAAAACTGCTTCACATTTTTTCTTTTAATTTCTTGTAAGAATAAAGTAAACTTATAAAGATGGCGTAGATCTGATTTTAACGGTTAACTCTGAATTTTTGAAAATTGCAAAAGTTTGGATTTTTTCAGCGACTTCCTACAACTACAAAATTTAAAATATTTTCCCTTCAAATGAAATGTATTCTACATAAATATTTCTTTCATTGTCATGCACATTTTTTGAAACTTTAAGTCGTTTTCGCGCAATATTGCGTGCGATATTTGCAATTTTAAAAAATTACAAAAGAAAAAGATTTTCTCAAAAACGACCCCAAATGTTTTCCTTAAACTTTTGGTAGGGATAGTGCAAAATGCAATCTACGAGATGACATAAACGCTATATTGCTCTTTACTTTTTTTCTAAAATTATAAACATGTAATTTTTTGACTTGTTTCTCACGTCGTTAATATTTACATTAACACCAATTTGTTCACAATATTGTATTGATCAAAATATGTGCTTTAAATAATGTTGTATAAAGTCTCTCTAAAAAAAGTAGCAGAAAATGTTTTTAACTGAAAAATTTATGGCAGGGCTCTTTCGATGCCACATTCGTCAGAGAAATGCCGTTTTTATTCTCGAAACCGCAGCTGAGTCTTTAGTCATAACGCACATAATTCTTTATGACATAACGCAGATGATCTAGCAAACGAAATACGATCCAACGATATCGGGAAGATTCGTAAGAATTATGTAAAGAAAATAAACCTAGTTATTTGTCTGTTCATTGGGATGGTAAATTGCTACATGCTGTAAATGTGAGAGATTGAAAAGCCTTAAAATCTCCCTATCGTTGTTTTGCATATTGACCAAAAGCAGCTGCATGGAGTGCCTAAATTAGACAATTCTTCCGGAAAGAAGCAAGCCTGGAATGTTCTAAAAGTGGGGATTAGAAGATAAGGTTGACATTTTGACTTTCTGGTATACGTACGTACATACGGAGTAATATACGTAGTATAGAGAAAATTATGTAATGTTGCGCGGATTTTTAGCGCAAAAAATTCATTCCCGCGCTCTGGTGGCGAAAAAGTGCACAAAACCAGTTGCTAAATTAAGAGAAAAAATCCTCTAGCACGTGGTGCAGTCAGAATCCCTGATTTGGCCCTGTTGTGGGTTCTTGATGCCGAAAAACCAATTGGAAGCAAAACGTCCGTCGTCTGTCCATCTGTCTGTCCGTCCGTCTGTTGTATGTGAACAAACTTAGCGCCTAAACCACACGTACGATCTTTTCCAAATTGAAGAAACCCCTGTCTGTCTGGATTTAATTGAAGCTTTGAAATTTTGCGAAACATTCTTTAAAATTTTGGGGTACTTTACATCAAGCCTTCCGGAATTTTTTTCGGCGTCTTACTACAACTATAAAATTGAATAGAGATTTTTCCTTCAAATGAAATTTGTTGTACATAAATAGTCCTTTCATTAGTCATATACATTTTTTGAAAATTGTAGTAGTTTTTGCGCAATAGTGCGTGCATTATTTGTAATTTTAAATAATAATAAAAACAAGATTTTCTCGGTCCAGTGCACGTTTGACACACGCCAGGAGCAGTCGTGTATTGAATCGCGAGTGAAGCCTAGTTTTGTGTTAGAACGTGAGACGAGTTCTATCACGGCTATAATAATACTAAATATACTGTAAACTAGTATAGGATATAGCTGCAATTGCAGCTAGTCATTTCACCACTATGGATTCTTCTGAGTACAGGGGAACCATAACCTCTAACCTGCCTGATAAACAACACGGAAATTCATCAAAGAAATCATACGCCAGTGCCATGACCTCAGATGTATTCCCATCTAAAGATCAAGCAATCGTCATTGAAGCACAAGAAGGGCTGCCTATAAAGGACTACATCAACAAAGTTGCGTCTATTGTGGACTCTAAGGAAATAAGGTTCGTGTCACGTATTTCTAATAACAGAATCTGTGTTTTTTTTCTCTAGTCAAAAGGTTGCAGAAAGTTTTACTGATAATAACAAAACAATTAACATTAATAACATAGAATTAGGTGTCAGACCACTTATTAGTAAGCACAAAAGAGTTATCATTTCCAATGTTAGTCCAATAATACCTCATGATGTAATAGAAGCAGAATTTACCAAGAGGAACATAGTAACTACTACAAAGATTTCATTCATTAAAGCAGGATTATCAGAACCAGGACTGTCACATATAATGAGTTTCAGGAGACAGGTGTATATTGAATCTGATGACACAGACAAACTCCCAGATTCTCTTGTGATATATTTTGATAATACATCATACCGTATCTTTCTGTCTACCGATAACATGTCTTGTTTCATTTGTAGACAAGAAGGACACATAGCTCAACTGTGTCCAAATCAACCTAATGTAAATGACATGGAAACATCTGAAAGTTCCACCCAGCAAGTACCTAACCTCAACATCAGTACAACCCCACAAACAGTAAATAATGCAATGAAGGAAATAACAAATAACAATTTCCCTCCCCTTCAAAAACGACCCCTACCTTCAGAGTCATCAACTCAACCAGAAAGTACTCTCAGTAAAAAGTCTCAGGGGGACAAGAACACAAAGCAGAATAAAAAGAAAAAGAAACTTGAAAATACTGAAGAACCTTTAAATAACCAAACAAAAACTGTCGAAGAATTAACTGTAGAAATTAGGAACACAATTGAAACCAATGGGGATAAATATCCACTATCCTATGAACAATTTGTAAGCTTCTTGGAAAACACTTTTGGATCTAACAACCCAGCAATGATTGCAAAAGACTACACTACAGATATACAAGGATTAATTACAATGATGAGTGAGACCTACCTCTCACTCTGTGATAGATCTATAAAAAACAGGTTTACAAGAATTTTAAATAAACTTAAAAAAAGTATTGAAATACAGAATGAATCTGAATATTCATCAACAGATTAGTAGCTGCTAAACTATTCTTGACATGCTCATCCTACAATGGAATGTGAATGGATTCTACCCTAGATATGAAAGATTACAGCTATTATGCCACCAATATAAACCTGATGTCTTATGTTTGCAAGAGACTAACTTCAAAAACAACAAAAGTAGTAAAATAAAACACTTTAAATGCTTCAACAAGAATAGAGAGAATTCCAATATTGCATGCGGAGGGGTTGCAACATATGTAAAAGAACCTTACTCAGCTGTTGAGTTGGATATTGACACTGATGTAGAACTGGTGGCTATCCAAATATCATCCCCAGTTCAAATCTGTATATGCAACATATACTTACCGAACAGCTACCCTTTTGAAATTTGTGAGCTCATCAATATTGTAAAGCAACTTCCCAAACCATTTTTAATATTTGGAGATTTTAATTCACATAACACATTGTGGGGGTCTAAAAAAACCGACTCTAGAGGCAGAAAACTTGAAACTGTCATAGATGAAACAAACATAATGTTGTTAAATACTGGGCAGCCTACCCACATTAACATAAGTAATGGAAGTTTAAGTAGTATTGACCTCACATTTAGCTCTATAAATTTTGCTCAAAAATGCAGCTGGTTTGTGTCAGAATATCCCCATGATAGTGACCACTTCCCATTATTTACTAGTGTCTCTATTCCTGTAGGAATGTCTACCACTTATTATGAAATTAAAAAATGGAACTTCAATCAGGCTAATTGGAATAAGTACTACCAATTTATAAACATGTATATTGAAGATTTTGACTTAAACTATCAAGTAAGTGAAAATGTGGATGGACTGATTGATAAATTTTCTCATATCATAAGGAATGCAGCAAATGAATCTATAGGAACTTGCACACCATCACTGAAAACCAAATGCGTTCCATGGTGGAATGAGAAATGTAAAGAAGCAATTAAAAGATCCAATCATGCTTACAACCGGTTCAAAAAACATAAAACTGAAGAGAACAAAATTGAATACAAACGGACAAGAGCTCTCACCAGAAGAATCCTTAAAGAGAGTAAAAGCAACTCCTGGAATAAATTTGTGTCATCTATTAGCTCACAAAACAGTATAAGAGAATCGTGGAGAAAAATAAATGCAATTAAGGGACACAAAAGATGTAGCCAGATACATTTTCTTCAAGAAGGAAATAAAACTATTACACAATCTGCAGATATTTCCAACGTACTAGCTGATACATTTGTCAGAAACTCCAGCTCTCAAAACTTCTCCGATGCCTTTCAAGAATTTAAAAATGAAGAAGAAAAAGTAGAACTTTCAGATGATTATGATGACAAATGCACACCACTTCAGTTAAATAATCCCATAACCATGGAAGAACTTCTTACAACCATTGAATCCACTAATAATTCCTCTCCTGGCCCAGATAATATTCCGAATATCCTCATTAAAAATCTCCCCATACTTGGAAAGAAAGTTTTACTTGACATATATAACTATATTTGGAAGGAAAGAGTATTTCCCAAGATCTGGCAGATGGCCATAGTAGTACCTGTTGCTAAACCTGGAAAAGACCCATCCAAACCTGATAACTACCGTCCTATATCACTTACGTGTAACATGTGCAAAATACTTGAGAAAATTATCAATAAACGCCTCAGATGGTTCCTTGATACTCGAAAAATCATAAATGAAAATCAATTCGGCTTTCGATCTGGACATTCCACTATGTCACATCTAATAAGCATTGATAGTCATATTCAAGAGGCTTTCATGAACAATCAACATGTGATTGCTGTTAGCCTGGATATAGAGAAAGCGTACGACATGGTATGGAAAAGACGGATCTTAAAGATTTTGCAGATAATAGGAATAAAAGGAAATATGTATGATTTTATAAAAATTTTTACCCTTAATCGCAGACTACAAGTCAGGATCAATGGTCAACTCTCAGATATAAAGCAGATTGAAAATGGTGTACCTCAAGGATCCGTGCTAAGTGTGACTCTCTTCCTATTAGCAATTAATGATGTAGACAAGGAGGTTCAACCTCCAGTTATCACTAGAAAATATGCAGATGACATAACTGTACTATGCAAAGGGAAATCTCTCCTATCTACTCAAAAGATCATGCAAAAAGCCTTAAACTCAATTTTTCAATGGTCTATGATCACAGGGTTTAAATTTTCCACCAAGAAAACCGAATGCATGTTTTTTTCAAAGATAGCTAATACAGTATCCCCTAAACTCCAGCTTGGAAATCAAACTCTTAGATTTGTTAATAAAATGAAAATTCTTGGACTCCAATTTGATTCAAAATTAAAATGGAAGATTCACTTACAAGAATTAATCATTGAATGCAAGAACAGACTTAACATTATTAAATATCTCTCCAACAACAACTGGGGAGCTGATAAAAACCTCTTGCTACTAACATATAAAGCGTTCGTTAGATCAAAAATCGATTATGGTTCACTATTATACCAATCTGCTAACAAAAAAGAGTTGAGGAAAATAGAATCAATACACAATAAAGGGCTTAGAATATGTACTGGGTGCTTCCACACCAGCCCCATAGGAAGTATACTTATTGAGTCCCAAGAAACCTCCTTAAACCACCGAAGGAAAACCCTCAATCTCAAGTATGCTGCTAAAGCCGCCTCGTCTACTAACCCAATAATATACAATGACGTTTTTCCTCAGCTACAGAAGATCTATAATAGTCATCTTCGATATAAACCGATGTACAGTAGAATAACCCAACAACTTAAAGAACTAGACATTAAAAATATAAGTGCTGATAAACACAGACAATTCCAGATACCTCCGTGGACCATTGAAAAAATGTCAATAGAGTTATCACTCACTGATTACCACAATAACAACTTAACAAAAGAAGACTGGAACACCAAATTTAAAGAAGTAATTCAGAAATATAAAAATTACTCCCATTATTATATTAGTAACAAAACAAGGGACCAAGATACTGAAGCCATAGTGTATACACCCAATGAAAAATGTAGCTTCCTACTACATCACTATTGCAGTATTAATAGTGCTGAAAGCTATGCTTTAATGACAGCTCTAAAAATGATACATCAATCGTTGCACTCAAATATAATTGTATTCACAAACTCACTTTCGACAATAAAACTATGCTACAACAAAAATTCAAACTCTGAAATGGCTATCAAGGTTCAGGAGCTACACCATCTTATTCAAAGGCTTGGTAAAAAAACTTGTTATTTTCTGGATTCCCCTTCATCTAGATATACCACTGACTGCTCCAGGAAGTAATTTTCCAACATCACTAGTCGACCTCCGGTCAGTGAAAAATGTACATAATATTGCATATACGACAAGTGATATTTGGAAATACTTGCATGGAAAAATGAAAACCAAATGGAGCCAAGAGTGGAAGATTTGTAAGGCTAGCAGTCTTCATAAGAAGATAGAAAACTTCTACAACCTACACACTTCAAAAAAAATATGCCGTAAAGATCAAGTTACAATCACCAGAATTAGATCAGAACATACGAAGCTTACTCACATCCACCTATTAAACAAGAATACTCCCCCTATTTGCAATATATGTAATGTACAAATAACAATATTACACATTATTCAGGAATGTCCTAAGTACAACCAATCCCGCCAATCAATCTTACAGAACTTTAATGTTGATGCTTTACTTCATTCAAGTACCCAACAAGAAAAAATTATAAAATTTTGTAAATCAATTAATGTCTCTCACGAACTGTAATACTGTTTTTTTTTAAGTGTATGTATTGTGTGTATTACCATAACATGTGAAATATTTCCAACCACTGGTGCAATGTAAACTGTAATGTAATTCACTGAACAAAAATGTAAAAAAATGTAAAGAAGTATGTAACCATGCTATAAAACAACCCTTATTGTAACTTACTGAATAGTCGCTAATAACCTCGCAGTTGATGCGACTATAAATAAATAAAAAAAACAAGATTTTCTCAAAAATGGCTCAAAATTTTTTCTTTAAATATTTAGTAGGAATAGTCGCAAATGCACCCTAAACGATGACATAAACGCCATATTGCTTTATTCATTTGTTTTTTCAAAAAGTACAAAAAGGTATTTTTTGACTTGTCTCTCACGTCCGTAATATTTACAATAAAGTCGACTTTACCACATCATTATATTTATGCGTACATTTGCTTTAAATAATGTCAAATAAAGTTCCTCGAAAACTCAATAGTTTTCTGTAAAAGTGAGCTCAAAATTCCGCATTTTCAGAAACGTTCACACGTCATTTTCTCAAAAATAGCTCCACATTTTTTCTTCCAACTTTTCCAACGAATAGTGATAGTGGCCCTGTTTAATATCGTGTAAAGTTCATTTTGTGATTTCTTTTATTTTTTCAAAAATTACAGAAATATAATCTTTTGATATGTCTCACGTCCTTAATATGGACAATTCCATTGATTTGTATACATTATTAAATTTGTGAGTGGAAGTGCTTTACCTTACTTCAAGTAAATGTTTCGAATACTCAATAGATTTCTGTGAAAAATGCTTCAAAATTTACATTTACTGTAAGACTTAATTGTCATTTTCTTAAAAACGGCTTCAAATTTTTCAATGAAAATTTCTATTTAGGACGAGTGTTTTGCTCTTCTTTAATATTCTTGACGATATATTTCGGCAGTACTATTATGCAAGCAAAAAGTTGAGAAAATGTCAAGAAAATGTAATTTCGATGACAATAGATGGCACCTGGCCAGATAATGGAGCAACACCTTAAAGCCAGTTCACATCAAGAAAATTAGAAAACTTAACTACGAGAAAGTCTGTGCTATTCTGTAGCACCTCTAGTTACTTTCTCGTACACATACATATATGTGGGAGTAATATACGTATTATAGAGAAAGTTAAGTAATGCTGCGGAAAATCGATTTTGAGATAACGGAAATACACGTTTTGGGGTTCCCTGATAACGAAAAAGAGTTTTTTTCAAAAAGGGTCCGTCCCTCTGTGCGTCTGTCCTAGCGCCTAAACCATACGTACGACCTCTTCCAAATTGAAGAAACCCCTGTTTAACTGACTGTAGTTGAGCTTTGAAATTTTGAAAAACTTTCTTTAATATTTGGGGATACTTTACATGAAGTCCCCGGACATTTTCAAAATTTTCTCAAAAACGGTTCCAATTTTTTACAAATTTCTTGTGAGACCAGTGTAAAATACTCTTATGAAAGTGGCGTAGGTCCAAATTCCACGGTTAACTCTCAAGTTTCGAAACTTGCAAAAGTTTGATGTTTTTTCGCCGAATTCCTACAAATATAATATTGAAGATAAAGATTTTTCAATATAAGATTTCAAGAATAATTTTCAAGATAAAGATTAATAATGAAATTTGTTGTCCGTTAATAGATCTTTCAATATGGTCATGCAGATTTTTTCGAAAATGTTAGTAGTTTTCGTGCAATAGTGCATGCAATTCCATACGTACAATCTTTTCCAATTTGAAGGAACCCTCGTCCATCCAATTTTTTTCTTTAAATTTCCTGTAAGTTTGCAGTAAAATACACTTATAAAAGTGGCATAGGCCCGAATAGTGCATGCAATATTTGCAATTTTAAAAAAGAACAAAAACAAGAGTTTCTCATAATCGGCTCCAAATTTTTCTTTAAATGTTTTGTTGGGATAGTACCAAATTCGATGACATAAATACCATATTGCTTTATTCTTTTGTGTTTTGAAAAATTACGAAAATGTAATTCTTTTGACTAGTCTCTCACGTCGGTAATATTTTCATTAAAGGCAATTTCTTCACATTTATATATTTATGAGTACATGTGCTTTAAATAATGTCATAAAGTTTCTCGGAAACTCAACAGTTTTCTGTTAAAATAAGCTCAAGCATTTTCAGAAACGCTAAAACTCCATTTTCTCAAAAATGGCTCCACCCTTTTCCTTCAAACTTTGTCAATGGATAGTGTTAATTGCATTGGTTAATATGACGTAAAACTCATTTTGGTGTATACTTTTGTTTTTTCAAAAATTACACAAATGTAATTTTTAAAAAAATCTTACGCCGCTCATTTCCATCAATTTGTATACATTATTGCATTTTTAAATGGAAGGGCTTGAAATTACTTTATATAAAGGTTTTTTTCTAAAACTCAATAGATGAAAAAGAGCTCCAAATTTCGCATTTACAGTAATGCTTAATCGCCAATTTTTTAAAAACGGCTTCGAATTGTTCAATGAAAATTTCTATTAATGACGAAGTTTTACTCTTCTTTAATATTCTTGAATGAATATTTCGGTTCTACTATTAGGAAACTGAAAAGCTGAGAAGTGTAAAAAAATGTACTTTGATCGACGATAGATGGCAGCTGGCAAGAGTATGGGGCAACGTCGTAAAGTCAGTCTGCACCAAGGAAATTAGAAACCTTTACTGAGAGAAAGTCTGCGCCATTCTGTAGCACCTTTAGTTTTAATTTGTTGCGTCTTTCCTAACGACGCAATGCGTCTCCTAACTCTTCTTGGGCGTCGAGCGCTTAATGTGGAGTAATCCTCCGTTACTTAAACATAGAGTCCGTGCGTCGTTTTCAAAAGGCCCGATGTGTAGCATTTCCGCGTAGGCGCCTCTCATGCACGCTCCTGCGTCACTACTGATGAGATTGTCTGGCAATCGAACCCGGACCTCCTTGGTGAAAGGTAAGCGACTTCTCTTTGAACCACGACAGCGTCACGTACTTGGGGATTTAGTTGCAAAAGTTATGGCTAAACAAAAATTAAAAATATTTACAAGTTGTTTACATTCATTTTTTAAAGTAGGTTAAAAATGGAGACCTTTCTGATTGACTAAAAATTGTCATCATTGAAGAAGGATTATGTGATGTTACTCTAATTATTTTCCCCTTCAAATTTTAAAACACTTTTGTTACATATTTTTGTAAGACCGGTGTCTGTGAAGACGTGTTTGCATCCTTGCCATATATATCATGACACAGATACCAGAAAAGCGCTTGCACTCATCTGCTTTATGACGTTTCTCGGAAACGAAAACTGTCGTAAATTGCACTCCGTCGGCTCGCGCTGAAGTCTGGAAGTGTAGTCGCAAATGATTTCAGAGTAAATATTTTTCTGTGGTAAGAGTAAATATTCCTAGTGTGACAGAGAGGTCGTGACCGCGCCTTTACTCTAACCGATTGTGAGAACACAAAACATTAACTTAATGATGATAATTATAAAACATGAACTGCGACCCTTTGCGAATCTTAAGGTATGTAAAGAGTAAAAGAAGCAGGAAAGTGTAATAGTATAGTTAAAATGAAAAAAATAAACATGTTAAATACGAAAATACTGGAACTGGAAACTAAATTGCTTCCGCGACTCGAAATACTGCAGCAGAAATACCCTATGCTGCCCCTATAGCAGAGGAAGACCGCCGATGTTCCACAAACGGCTCTTTTGATGGCGATATGATTGCCTCCCTTTGCGCCCTTCAGCGACCCCGCACCGCTCCAAAGGCTTCAGCGGTGGAATCGCACTTTATACCACTTCAAAGATCGCGAGGTTATGTTTAGGCGCTGCGGCGCGGGCGCCGGTGGGAGGTTCCTGCCTCCGCTACTCGCACGTGCGCTTCATCCGCTCCCGCTCCCGCTCCCGCTCCCACCGCCCTCCCTCTCCCTCTCCCTCTCCCTGCTGATTCTTCCTGGCTCTCAGCCACCGCCCTCTCGGTCTGCGTACTCGAATCTAAAACTCCTTTCTGTTCATCACCAAAACAATCATCATTACGTCTCCTAACAAATCCATTACCGAAAAGGTATGAAAGCAGCTATGTTGAGATTTGTGTCTTGGGAATTATGACCATTCTGCCATATCCCCAATATTCATTATGATAAATAACTACCAAATAAAAGCAAACATTTCAACGATTATCTAATAATATAATATTCTAATTTGCATCGAACATTTACTTGCAATCATTTCTTGAAGAACTCACTTCCTTAAACGAAGCGCGGGATTTTAAATAATGAATCTTTTATTTTTTCAGACTCAAAAATTTTGTTGTAGATGATATCGCTGTCATTAAATTCAGTGTATTATTCCCTAGATTTACAAAAATATTAAAGAAAGCAAAATATTTGCCCCGAGTGGAATTTCAACTCAACCGGTTTGATTTCAGAAGCCAAATACTTACATATCACAGAAAAACATTCTTGTTACATACCATCGATAATACATTGAACTTTTAATATATCAATGGTTCTAACATCTATTCATGATTTTATCGATATGGTCAAGGTGGCATGTAGTGATATAGAAAATTGTATTCTTTCTTGCCGAAAGATTCTCACAAGTTCTTTGTCATCTAAACTCTTCTGGGATAGTTTTACTGGAAACTAAATAATAGGGATTTTTGCCAGTACTTTGCGTTCGCCCGTTCCTCGTCATTTCTCAATCACTATTCTGATGCCTATTGCTTCCATTATCTTGTTTCCTCCTGTCCCTGCCACGCGCTCCCGCTGGTGGCAGATGAAGACGTGCGCGGGCGTTCTTTCCTGGCCATATTTCGAACACACCCGCCTAGCTTCTCTTCGTGCCATGTGTCTCCCTACCTTCTTCCATTGTTTCCTTCTTTTCTTGCTCGAAACCAACTTTCAAATTAAATTTAACTCTGACTTTAATTAAATTTAGCTCTAAATTATGAGGTACAAGACACAAGCCTGATTGAATGCCTTCGTGCTCCTAAGTATATTTGCAGGCTATGGAGACAATAAAATATAATAAATGGACGAACTACGTTTTGGTGAAATCACAATGAACGTCGATAGGAATCTTCTGCCTTCCACATGGTCCAACGAATTGCGAGCCATCCGTGGCTAGCTCCACCCACGCACGCCCCTCGCAGCCCCTGGAGCGCGCTTGTGCAAAAGGGGCGCGCGGTATGTTTGGAATATCGGTTGCCCGTGAAACTGGGCAATAAACGTCCAAGCAGGAAGCAGTCCCGCTCTAAACACGAACACGAATTATGAATTTACGCGCGTAGGCGCTTCTGGTCGTATGCCCTCCTCCCCCCCGTTCCTGCACTAAACCCTTCCCTCTCCCTGCAGCTGAAAGAGACCTCTGACGTGTATCGAGGAAAGTGATCCTTTGGGAAAGAACGGATGAGGCAACGTATCCTCACACTTACGTGACTTTCAAAGCCTGCCGCTTTGAAATGGAGAGGCATCATAATCAACACTGCTCCGAAATATAGCCCAGAAGGAGGAAAACACATGTATATAACTCCCAAAGCGTTTTATGTTCCTTCATTCTTTATGATGATCCTTCGGTTATAAGAACTAGAGAAATCCATACAAATTTAACAAATTCTGAAGCAAAAGTAAGAAAGAACCCTCTACTATTACTGTCACTTTTTTGCATCCGCCAAAAGCGCTTCAATATTGGTCTCGAATACATGGTTTAAAGAAAGAAAATGATAGAGGATGGTGTAAGAGGGTTGTAATTGTAAGTTAATGCTCCTGCATGTAGTAAAACATAATCAGCACTCGAAACAATGTTTAAATGAAAATATTTTAATAATATTCATCTTCGTATCTATAATATATTGTTTTGAAAATAGTACCAAAAAATGATTTTTGATTTTCAGTCAACCGAAAAATGTTCTTTCTTCTTCAATACATTTCTTCTTTAAGAAAAAAACTTCCTTTTTTAATACATTTATGTAAATATACAATATATGCATTATTTATGTAAATATGCAATAAATATGCAAGTTTTCATTCAATATATTTATGTAAATATTGCCAGAATTTAAAATAAAAAAATTAATGATTAATTTTAAGATGATTTTAAAATAGTACCAGAAATTCTCTTCAATATATTATATTATGTTGCAATAACAACAAATAATACATTATAATCATCCTGTTAGTATTTCATAGTATACACTGTGTAATTCGTATATCACGTTATAAAATACATTACGATTTAAATATTGAATTATCCATATGCATATTTCTTTGCTATTTAATTTATTCATCAGATTGATTTGATGTCTATTTTTTCTTAAATTTGAGGACTCAATAATAAAATATTACACTATCATATCTGTGTAATAGTTTTCACACTTTTGTTTAGAATTTTGGAGTGCATGTAAACGTATTTATATGTCCTATTTTCAGCCTGTTTATATTTACTAGACCTCTTCTAGCTTCTATAACACTGATTTTATATAAAATAAAGTAACGAGTGATGATGCAGAACGGCACAGACATTCTCGTACTAGTAAGTTTTCTAATGTTTCGACGGGGGGCCCTTTTCGGTTATAGCACCACTCTCTTCCCTGCTCCTACCTTTCGGTGTCTAAAAGATATTTTTTTAGCATTTGCTCAATTTTTCAGGTAGTTCCTTGGTAGCAGAATAGAACTTTTAATGCTACAACTGCGCATATTTTGTGCATTATTTCTGTTTTGCAATTTTTGCAAAACGAGAGACTTCAACGAAATTGATACCTGAACACTTGTACTTAAATAACTCCTGTACTTGAACAACACTTAAATGCCCTTTCCCCTACCCGAGGAAGAAATTGAAAGAAAAATAGCGGTGCTATTTTTGCACATACTTTCCCGCATTGTTTCTAAATGCTCCGAAATATTATACTATTACAGAAACCAGCAAAAGTGTTTTCAACCAGCAATTTTTTTTCACCATGAAACCCTCAGAGTAACATTGCTGGTACACACACCACTACGTCACACAAAAGTCGTATGGATCGCCCTCGGGCTTGCAAGAGAAATTTCTATTTTTACTTTCTCGTATACGTACGTACTATATACGGAGTAATAAACGTAGTATGGAAAGTTACGTAATACTGCGGAAAATCGATTTCGAAATTTCAACGGAAATACAAGATTTAGGGTCCCCTGTTTGTTTTTTCAAAACGTTCGTTCGTCCGTCCGCTCGTCTCTCCGTCCGACTGTCTGTCTGTCTGTCTGTCTGTCCGTCTGCCTGTCGCTCTGTCTGTCGGTCTGTCTGTCTGTCCGTCAGTCTGACCATCTGTCTGTCCGCCTGTCTATCCGTCTCTCTACCCGTCTGTCTATCCATCTGTCCGTCTGTCTGTCCGTCCGCCCGTCTGTCCGTCTGTCCGTCTGTCTGTCTGTCAGTCTCTGTCCGTCTGTATCGTTCTGCCTGTCCATCTCTCTCTGTCTCTGTCCATCGGTCCGTTTCTGTCCGTCTGATCATCTACCTGTCTCTGTCCGTCTGTCCGTTGGTCTGTCCGTCCGTCTGTCTGTCCGTTGGTGTGTCTGTTCGTTGGTCTCTCTGTCCGTCCGTCTGTCCGTGAAAACCACTTTTTTTTCATTTATTTACATAGATGATGGATACATGGATCAGTTTAAATTAACTATACATATGTTAGATGGCTTAATCGCTAACTTAAATTAAAACTTAAAACTAATACGAGGTCGAGGTTACCCTTGGGACACACACTCTAGTCGGGATCTAATTCGGAGAATTTTTTCAGGAAAATGTGGGTGGAAACTTATTTTGTATTCGGATTCTATATGATGGGATTTTGTCGAGTCTGTGAACTGATAGTGAAGGGATTTGGGATATGTTTGAGAAGAAGTTGGTAGCTAGATAGGTGATGTGATGGTCTGTAGTCTCTAGGTCGAATTCATTATGTAAGTGTTTGTTGGTAGCATACCAGGGAGCGTTTGAAATAATTCTGAGAGATTGATTTTGTATTATTTGAAGCTTCCTGTGGTTGGTTTTTTGTGCATTCAACCAGATTGGGCAGGCGTACAGTAGCAAGGGTCTTATTGTTTTGTGTATTAGAATGCTTAATTGTATGATAATGGGTTGGATCTGTGTATTAACGTCTTTAACTGTATTAATATAATTCTGGCTTGCGTGATTTTGGTATCTTTATGCTGCTTCCAATTGAGTTTTGTGTCGATGTTCAGTCCTAAGTATCTGATTGGTTTATTGAGAGAGAGCCAGTTGATGGATATATTGTTTAGCATTAGTGATCGTGGGGGTGAGTGTGGACGGAGTGTGAAGATCTTGGCGGCGTTTGGTTGCGTTGAGTTGGATTTTATATTTTGAAGCCCAGCTGTCTATTAGGTTAAGGTACAATTGAACTTTGTTGCTGCAATCAGTAAATGAAAGATCGGAGTTATAAAAGGCTGTATCATCAGCAAATTGTGCAATGTGGATGTCGTTTAGTTTGGGAATGTCTCCAACATATAAATGAAATAAAGTAGGTGATAGGGATGATCCTTGTGGCAGTCCTGCTAAGATTGGCCTTGGGTTGGAATGATAGTTGTTTACATTTACTGAAAAGGTTCTGTCACTGATAAAAATTTGAATGATGGACTGGGTATAATGTGGTGTGCCAATTTTTTTTATTTTGTATGAGACCTTCATGCCACATCCGAGCAAACGCCTGGGTTATGTCTATGAAAACTGTTACTGTGTGATTTTTTTAAAATGATGAATAAAGATGTTCGGTAATGCGGTGGAGTTAATGTAGTGAAGAAAGTTTTTCAGTGAATCCAAAATGTTCCTTCGATATTGCTTTAGTTACCTATAAGTGTTCTTTTAATCTTTTAAGAATAATTTTTTCAAAAATTTTAGATAATACGGGAAGTAAACTTATGGGTCTGTAGCTATTTGTATCGGCGTGATTTTTGTTGGGTTTGGCAATGGGAATTACTATGGCATGCTTACAAGATTGAGGAAAATAACCTATTCTAAGGCAGGAATTGTAAATGTTAGTTATATATGCTATTGCAGGGGAGGTAGGTTTTTCTCTAAGGTATTGTTTATATTGTCGTGGCCGGGTGCTTTTCTGGAGGGTATTTTTTTGATTATTTTGTTACTTTCAGCTGGATTGGTGAAATGTATGTTGTGATGTGGGCCGTAGTATGTCTCTTTGTTGCTTTTGTGCATTGTTTTATGTTCAGGGTGTGGTTTTGAGATGTTGCTTGCAAACGTTGAAACTCTTCGGATTTTTCAACGGATGTATATGCTTTACTTGAAATGTTAGTTGGTGGTATCGTGCTTTTCTTTTTAGTGTATTCTGTATTGTGTAGTGTTCTGTATTATGTATTGTCTAGCGTCTGTATTATGTAGTATTCTGTTAGTGAATTGCTGTTAGAATTAGAAGAATTGTTGTATGCATGGAGTGAAGATAATAATGCTTGGTATTGTTGGTGATTGTGATTGGTTATTAAGGTTTTAACTACTTTTGTGATTAAATTTAGTTTTGATTTTAAGTTCAGTGTTCTTAGCTGATTCCATAGTCTCTTTGTTTTATTTTTTATTGAGATTGCTTTTAATATATCAGAGGGTAATTTTTTATGTTTATTACTATGGTTATTAGGTGATATATTTACTTGTGTTACTTGGATGGTAGAGTGGATTAGCGTATTGACGTGTGATACATCCTGATTGATTTCGGCGGAACTATTTAATATTTTAAATTGTGGGATTTTATTTCTTAGTATTTCTTGGAACTGTTTGCTGTGCAACGCACCCGATGCGAAGCCCGCTTCCATGTTGCCTTCGGCGGAAGTTGGGTTCTGTGTTACCTGGTCACTTGTATCCATCGATTCACTGGCTGTTATATCTTGCGGAACATGATGCACTGCACTGCTAGTGAAATAATTTTTCTTGTCTACATCGTGTAGGGTTAATAGGGCCTGCGAAAGTAAGCACCGTGGCTTCATTTTGCATAAACTATGAAAATAATGAAGAAAAACCACCGCTTTTCTGTGTGAAAAACCGGGAGCGGTAGCTCAGTGCATCAACTGATGTCACTGCAGCGCCTCTGACCAGGAGGTCCTAGGTTCGAGTCCTGACGGCGGCGGGATTTTCGATACTAGCTTTTCAGCTAGGTCGAATTCAGTCGCTGTCTGGAGCAGGATTCTAGCGGCCGGCTGCTCTGATCGGTAGTTTTCCGTGGTTTCTCCGATCAACACCAGGCGAATACCGGAACAGTGCCCTATCAAACGGGCCACGAATAGCGCGCGCTATCTATCCTTCCTCTTCCTTGTCCTATCCTCACCCCTTACACACACCCTTACACTAACATGCACTACACTACCACATATTCCGGGAGACCGGTCGGGAACTTAGAGCTTGTCCCGGCTGAGGCGGTGCCCCGCTGGTGGGAGAGTCCTGGTTAGGGGGAAACCCCACTAGCCGACGGTAGGTCGGCGCCGGATCTCGCCATCTAACGGGGGAAAATCACCTCCATCTCCCGAAGAAATGCACTACACTTACGGGACTAATGCCCAAAGCAGTTGACGCGCCCGGAAACACGAAAAAATCAATCAATCAAAATCTAAGCGAAAAGCTGACAGTTCTTAATGACGGCAAACGTGTTGCGTTATCTGCGCCACTTAGCCACTGCACATTATCTCTGGAACGACACTTTCACTAGCTGCGACGGCTTATCGCGCGGAGCGCTCTGACGTGTTACCCCAACAAGAGCTGAGCACGAACTGATGCCGTGAACACTACTAGTGCCTAAACCATGCATACGATCTTTTCCAAATTAAAGAATCCCCAGTCCATCTGGCACTAGTTGAAGCTTTGAAATTTTGAAAACAAAATTAAAACTTGAATTTTACATGAAGACCCTGGACATTCGGCTCCAAATTTTATCTTTAAATTTCTTGTAAGAATAGAGTTAAATACACTTATAAAGGTGATTAGGTCCGATTTTCAGGGTTAAGTCTCAATTTTCGAAAATTACAAAAGTTTCCTAAAATTATAAAATTGAAAACTATATTTTCCTTCAAATTAAAAATGTCGCCCATAGATTGATTTTTCATCAAGAATATGTAGAATTTTTTGAAAATTTTCGTGCAATAGTGCGTGCAATATTTGCAATTTTAAAAAGTTACAAAAACAAAATTTTGTCAAAATCGTCTCCAATTTTTTCTTTAAATTTTTGGTAGGTTTAGTGCCAAACGAACTGTATACGATCGCTTGAATGCCATATTGCTCTATCTTTTGTTGTTGTTTATTCAAAAATTATAAAAATGTAATTTTATTTACTTGTCACCCACGTTGATAATATTTAAATTAGAGGCGAATTCTTAAAACAATTGTACTTATGAGTAAATGTGCTTTAAATAATGTCAAATAAAGTTTCTCGAAAACAAACAGATTTCTGTTAAAATGAGCTCAAAATCCCGCATTTTCAAAAACGCTGAAACGCCATTTTCTTAATAACAGCTCCAAATTTGTTCTTCAGACTTTTTGAATGTATAGTGCTAAATAAAATGGTTAATATGACGTAATGTTAATTTTGCTGCATTATTTGTTTGTTTCAAAAATCACACAATTGTATTTTCTTAAAATAAATCTCACGCGGTTAATATGTATACATTTTCATTGATTTGTATACATTATTGGATTTGTGAGTAAATGTGCTTCCAATGACTGTAAAGCAAGTTTTTCGAAAACTCAAAAAAATTCTGTGAAAAAGAGCTTTAAATTTCGCGTTTTCAGTAATATTAATTTCCATTTTCCTAAAAACGGCTTAAAATATTTCAACTAAAATTTATCTTTAGAACGAGCTTTCCCTATTCTATAATATTCTTGAAGTAATGTTTCGGCTCTACTTTTAGAAAACGGAAAAGTTCAGATAATGTAAAAAAATGTAATTTTTGCGACGATGGATGTCAGCTGGCCAGAGAATGGTGCAAGACTTTAAAGCCAGGCCACACCAAGAAAATTAGAAAAAATTGGCACGAGAAAGTCTGTGCCATTCTGTAGCACCTCTAGTTCCCGTATATACGTATGCATACGAGAAAGTAACTAGTGGTCTTACAGAATGGCACAGACATTCTCGTACTAGTTAGTTTCCTAATCTGTTTCGTCTGGTTTTCTGTTTTGTTCCCATCTCTCCTCCCGGATGGTTCCTATCGGCATCAACAATAATTTGTTGCAATTTATTAATTTTTCGGTTCCCTAGTTGCAGAATAGAACTTGTGGAGCTACAACAGAACACGTTTTGCTCTTAATTTATAACTCGTGTAATTTTGGAATATTAGAGAGTTCAACGAAAATGCACCGTTTTTTTAGTGTCTATTGCTCTATCCGAGAAAAAAATTAAAAAAATGTTTTAAAATTAAAAAAACTGGTTTTGAGAACAAAAATCTAAATTCACCTTTAATTCAAGTTTTACTTCAAGCACTTTGAAGCAGAGAGAGTAATTAATATACTCTAACTACAAACGATGCAAAAATGATGAACGCAAAATACGAAGCTGTGAAACTTCAATTAATCTACTCAACTACTTACATACGTAGTAACACTCACTTATACGTAATATTTTTACTTTCTCGTATACGTACGTATATACGTAGTATAGAGAAAGTTATGTAATGCTGCGCGAAAAAACTGCCGATTTTCGACAGAAAAAAATTCATTGTCGGACCGTGAAATCAAGAAAGTTGATAAATCCAGTTGCTACATTAAGAAAAAAAACCTATATCACGTGATGATAACTTTGAATTTTGGAAAATTCAAAAAGTTTTTTTCGGCGTCTTCCTACTACTACAAAATTGAAGACAGAGAATTTTCCTTCAAATGAAATTTGTTGTCCATAAATATTTCTTCCATAAAGGTCATGTACATTTTTTGAAAATTTTAGTAGTTTTCGTGCAATAGTGCGTGCTGTAATGATCTATCATTTCGAGACAAAACCCCCAGATGCAACTTTACAAAATGTGAAAAGGAATAAACTTGTGTATCGATTACAACGGTGCCGACAGAAAACACTTTACAAGTCAAAATTAAAATAAAGAATTATAGCGCGTGAAATTTGTGAAAATTGAACATAATCGTCCGGTAGAACAGAAATTATGAAATTAAATAAAACAAACGGCATCAAATTCGGTCAACGCATTCGGAAGATACAAATTGAAATAGAATTGGAAATTTTAATGTAACGAACAGAATATGGCCATTGTTGAGCTAGTAAAGAAAGATTGTAAACATGCTTTTTAAGAATTGTAATAAAACGCACAAACCGATTTGGCTGAAACATTGGGAAACAATAGATTAAAAACACGGGGAAGACGACAAAATTAGTGTCAACTTTGTCGCATGTTCGGAAGCAAAATTATAATATAATATTTGGAAGTTTGCAATGATCTAGAAGTATAAACAAATGACGCCATGTTACGAAGAGAAGAAAGTCATTGGAATTAACTACAGATTAAAAGCAAGCGCGTGGCAACTATTTTGTTCCAGAAGCCTTTGGTAACAATGAAAGTTGCTGAAAAAAATTCGATGTAAAGACAGATGTGTCGTGGGTACCGGGATGAACGGTTCGTGTGCGCGAAACTGGAGCGTAGTTAAGTTTCTTTCGAAAGTGTGGTAATTCAAATAGAGATTGTGATGTTTATCGGAATTTTGAAGTGTTAGCAAAAGGAACAAAATTCGGGAGTAATTTTATTTTTTTTTTCAAGTAGAATTTTTTTTGTGATTACGGACAATCAGATGTTATTATTTATTGTAAGGAAATTCAACGCTACGAACATATCGTTATAAGATACAAAAGAATAGATGCTGAGATCAGAACAATTGGACGTTCATTTTGAATGAAAATGGATGTAAACGATAGTAATTTCGAGAAATGACGTGTTTGATGAAACGCGAAAAATAGTTGGTTTTTGTTTTGTTTTGTTTTGTTTTGCCGAACAGTACGCAACGAGTACATACAATTTTGTCGAACGGTGACGGACTAGCAACCGAATAATATCATTTATGCGGACAATAGCGGTTCGCGATGATTGGTTTCCGAAGGCGACCGCGAGCAGGAGTGGACGGCGACCGCGCATCGAAAGGCACCGGACGGCGGCCGCCGGACATCGTTGCCACGAGAGCTGAGCCGCAAAACAGGGAAGTGACACGTGTGTGTGTGTGTGTGTGACTTTCTTTGCAGACACTTGATATGAAGACGCATTCCGTAGCGGAAAAGAATTTGTTGAAGACCAAGTTTTGTTTAATAAAAATTAAATTAAGAAATGGTCAAAAGAAAGTCAGGGAATGCGCATTCGATGTGTGAGTGAGGTTTCATGTTATTTTGTTGTTATTATGCGTGAATGAGTTTCTTTGTTGTGTTTTGTTTCTTGGTATGTCTATGTCATAGGATTACTGTGTATCAGTTTGGAGGGAAAGACGGTGAGTTGTTATCGCATATGATGAAAGGAGAAAAAAAAGCCCGAAAGCAGTAATAAACGAATGAACAAAAAATATTGTTCGTTTTTACCAATTGAGAGCATGCGTCGTCATTTACTGTAATACCCTAGCACGCACAATCCAGTCACCTCGCTTGGATTCCTGTATAGGACCACCACCTTATCCACGGATGCAGGTTATGAGAGATTTTGTACAAACTAGCTAGGTAAAAAGGGGCAAACGATAGGTTCAATTAAGTACGAGTACAAATTATGGCACCCAACAGTCTGTAATAATATAATATAAGAGGAGATTAGCCAGGCAATAGTAGCAGAGAGAGAGAGAGAGCGAGAAAGAAAGGGGAGTTATTACATAGCCAGGCAGAGGGAGAGAGGAACCATTACAGTGCAATATTTGCAATTTAAAAATATTTCCTGCTGCATAACTGTTTCTATACAATTAGACTATATTGATCATCAAAAAGAAAAACGTTTTCATTTTAACGAAACAATGATATAGTATAATGAATTAGTTCTTATTTGTATCCTATATTTTTTTAAAAGATCTAATATGCCTGTAACAAGTAATGTACTTCAGCTTGCGGGACAATGACCTCCATCTCGATCGGGGTTTTGTCCAGTTTTCCTAATCCATTGAGCAAATGCTGAGATGGCCCCTTGATTTGCTTCTGGACGTAAATGTAGTTTTACTATGCACACGATTTGTTGAGCTCTCTTTTTGCTTGTAGTGGTAGTAGAGCTTAGGGCGAGTTACTATTTTGTTAGTAATGCAGAAAAACAAATCTGCAGTTCTAGCCTACTAGTTGAAGCGGGCCTCCTTCCTTTAGACCTCCGTAGAAAGTTCCTGTGCTTAAAATTTGCTTACTCGACTCATTGTTGTCCCCCTAATCCCACACTTAATTATATCTGTAATCTCTCCAAGTCCCTCCACTACGCAAATCATCCTAACTATCCTAAACCGTTAAGTATTAGACTTGCTAAGTACCGGGATGAACTTGGTATTCAGTCTCATGATATCATGAAGAAGAAACTCAACCCTCTTCCCCCTTGGGAACATTTCTCTTTGTCAATCGATACGGAAACTACCAAATTTACAAATCCTGATAACCCAAAACATATCATTAAGCAACTAATCTTGGAGTTCCAGCACAAATTGGCTAATCATAGCCAATTTTTCACGGATGGATCGAAGCAACAATCAAGATCTAGTGGAGCTGTTATTTCCATTATCCCACCCCTTACGAATCTTTATCGTCTCCCGGATTTCTATTCCATATTCTCATGTGAAGCTTGGGCTATTATCAAAGCTATTGATATTTGCATCCTAAGACCATGTAACCCAGATATTGTTATTTTTTCTGACTCACTAGCAGTTCTATCCTCCATTCGAAACCGACATTCCTTAAATCCACTGGTCCAAGAAATCCAAGAAAAGCTTTATCACTCCTTCCTTAAAGGATATCGCGTTACAATAGCTTGGCTTCCTTCTCATATAGGCATCCAGGGTAATGAAGAAGCGGATGCAGCTGCGAAGGCAGCAATCTCTCTTCCCGAAATTGATACTGAAGCTGGCGGCACACTCCCCGACTTTAAAAACTACCTCTTACTTGCAGTTAAGAAGCTTTGGGACCGGAACTGGAAAATGTTGCCTTCCAAATTACAAGCAGTTAGGAAGAATATCGAGGAATCTCCCATCACTTTCATTAGACTTAGCAGAAGACATCAAGTGGTTATAACCAGACTCCGTATAGGACATTTTAAACTCAGTCACAGCTACCTAATTAAAAAGGCTGCTCCTGATCCTTGCCCAAATTGCGGACTCCCAGTTTCCACGAAGCATATTATAGTTGATTGCCACGCGATGGCGACTGTGAGAACAAACCTTAACATCAATGATAATCTCTACTGTATATTAAATTCTTATTCCGATCAAAGAAAATTATAGAACTCCTCACCAAATTTAATATGCTAAATAGTATTTAGCTAAAGACTATACATTGTCTGCCCTATGTATAACATCTAGATTTAGGATTTGTGTATGTGTATCCCATGAAAATGTGTAACTAGTATGTGAATTTGTAAATACTGTATTTTTGTAACTGTGGTCGCCAATGACCTAGCTGTTTATAAGGCGACCTTAAATAAATAATTTTAAAAAAAATCTGCAGTTCGTTTACCGTTACAAATAAATTTTCATTAACTCGGGAGCGAAAATGTTTAATTTTTTGAAATGTTAATCTTGCGCTTTTTTAAATTATTATTATTATTATTATTATTATTATTATTATTATTATTATTATTATTATTATTGTTAATTTCCTTATAAACCTTTTTTCATCTTTCAACTATTCATAGTTAAATTGTTGGGAAGAGATTATGAAACTCAAGTAAGCGTGCGCAGATGATTTTCTCCCCCATACGTCACATACGGGTTTTTACTGTTTTGAATGAATGTATAGTTGGGAATTTTTTTTTTCGATATGTTGTCACCAGGCAACTACTTTTTAATAGTGTGATGTTAAAATGTCATAATATTTTGTGAAGTAGATATGTTCACCAAAATATCAGATTTTATTGTTTCTTTTACAATAACAAAAAACTGCTCCAGTTTTTTTCTAAACTTTTAGTAGGGGTATTGCTAAATGTATTCTAAAAGATGACATAAACGCCATTTTCGTCCATTTTTCGTTTATCAAAAATTAGAAAAATGCAATTTTTTGACAACACTCATGTTGTTAATATTTACATTATTTACAATTTCTATTCTTTATTGAATTTGTTAAAACAAGTGCTTGTCTAGCCTTGACCGTTTTCCTAGTGCCGCGTCGCGCTGGCTTCGCCTTGACACCGTCCGTGCCAGCGCGCTCGCCCTGCTCCGACCTCGTCTCGGCAGCTGGCTTGCGCTGCTCCCAACAGCGCACGGTAGCCTCCACTCCGTCCAATTCAGCGCCTCCAATCGCGGATAGCACGCACCTTCACAGTCACGTTCGACAACAACTCTCTCGCACTGTTATCTTGCCTTCCAGTTAATGAAATTCCACAGTTTATATACTGTTACTAGAGTGTACCAGGCGCGTTGCTGTCGCAGAAAAAATAATTGAAGAAATATTGTTTGAAATTTGAAAGAGCTATCTTGTTCTTTATTCTTATTTAAGAGTTATTCTATATCTGTTTCTCTCTCCCTCTCTCTTTCACCATCTCTCATTCACTCTCTTTCTTCTTTTATTCCCTCTTTCCCCCTCTCTCTCTTCGCTCTATCTTCTTCTCCTTTTGCTCTCTATCTTTCTCTCTCTTTTCCTCTCCCTCTCGCTTTGTTTTCCCTCTCTATTTTCTTCCTCTCCATTTCCTCTCTTTCTTACCCCTCTCTCTATTTCCTCTTTCCCTCTCTCTTTTCTCTCTTTATCTCTCGCTCCTTTTCCCCTCCCTTTCTATCCATCTCTTCCCTCTTTTACCCTTATTTTTCCCTCTCTCCCCCTTTTCTCTTTTCCCCTCCCTTTCGCTCTCTCTTTCCTTCTCTCTTATTCCCTCTCCATCCGCTCTATTTTTATCCCTTTCTCTCTTTACCTCTCTTCCCCTCCCTCTTTTTAATCCTTCTCTCTCTTTTGCCCTTCCTCTTATTTTCTCTCTTTCTTATCCATCTCTTTTTTCTATTTCCTTCTCCTTTTCCCTCTTGACTTCTCATTTCCCTCATTCCCTCTCATCTGTCTTTTCCCTCTCCTCTCTCCATTTTGTGCCTCTCGCTCCTCCTACCCTTCTCGACCTTGCCCCACGTCACACGGCAATGCTCAGCTACAATGAAGTTCAGGTGTATTGGAAATTTCATTTAAATAAAGTGACATTTTGTGCTGCAGCGCCATCTAGTGGAGTTACAAAAATTGAACTATGCCCATATCCTTCCTACAAGGACAAGCAATAAGTTGACAAAGTTTTATCGCAATCGGTGAAGGGTACGGCTGTGCGTACACTGCGATTTTACCGCATCGCTGCTGGCCTCTGGCGGAATATATTAGGAACCTGTCTCGTAGCGACAGGCGAAAAAAAAAAGATCATGGTGCATCTACCAGCATATTATTTAAATTATTTATTTTCCGTACTTCGGTTGAATTAATCTTTACCAAACTTTGCAAGGACATTGCACAAAATCCCAAAGAAGAGCCTGTACAGTTTTCGTATCAATTCATACACTCCTTTTTGTGGAATCGATGTCGATTACATGTCGTTGAATTCACTTTTATTGTATAAGATGTAGACCAGCCTGCGCTAAACCAGTTGATTCGCGGCCGCCAGAATAATTACCATTTCTTTCGCACTTTTTTCTCTCCAATGCAAATCTCTTCCACTTTCAGCCCTTTCTCATACTACTACAACTTAGTACATTTAAATAATGTTTCAATTTCACGTTCGAGTTTGACAATTTAAAATAATACTCTGTCTAACGGTTTCTTCGCGTGCCGTTATGTAATGTACTTTGAACACATGATTGCTTCTCCAGCTCAACGTTTTCGCACGAGAAGCTTACTCATCAGCGATTGGGAAGAGAAGAAAAAACTCATACGTCGGCGTTTCGCCAGAGAAGACGTACTACGTTTCGTTTTCCATACTACTTATGCACTCTACTTTTCTCGTTAGTTAGGGGAAACGTGACGTCAACGATCCCTTCGGGAAGAAACCTCCAGCCACCCCTTCCTCTGAAAGTCGGTCACGGCGTTGTGGTGGACAGCTCACAGAGCACTCTCTTACTTACCACTCCCTCGCGCACGTCGCAAGCTTCGGATTCACGTGACGTCGGTCCAATCGGTGGGTGTGCTGGGATGTTTGAAATATATACAAATACATAATATGGAAATTACGTAATGACACCATAATTTCATACTGTAGATGCTTTCATAAAGCGAATTATTGGATACGTGAAATTATCCTTGCATATCTATATAATTTGTTGAAAATACTGTAACAATTGAGATTTATTCATTTTTGTTTCTTTTGTAGAAGTAAGAAAGTGCTACTTTTCCTCACTGCCTAAATAATTGCAGATATGCACCGCAGGCGCTTCGTTTCAATTTGTTTTTACTCTTGCCTGTGATGGTTGAAGTGAGGACAGAAACTGAAATATTGTAGTAGTACGTAACCGAATAATGCGAGAAAGTATGTACCGTTATACCATTTATACTTTATTTTAATTTTTGTTTCACAGAAAAAGCAAAGGATTTTAAAAAAATGGTGCAAGTTTAATATTCGTTGAACTCTGAATTTTCAAAAATTGCGTGTTGTCAATAATTGGAATGATCATTAGTTTCTTTGAGCGTCGACAAAAGCGGGTTCGATCTAGCTACTGTTTATGGTAGAGGTAAAGTGCCTAAACTCAATGGGCGTCAATTCGAATCGTACTGAGGAAAACGTTTTAGTTGAAAACGTTTCATGTGAAACATGCCCGACGTTGACTGGTGCCAATTTGAAACAAGCCCGTTTTTCTATTTACAAACAAGCCCCACTTGAAGCAACATTTTGAAACATAATTATTACTAAAAATATGATTTGGGCGCCAGGAAAAGGTTACACTTGAAACATAATGATTCCTACGTAATTTAAATATATCTCATTCCAAAATTATGTTGTGCTAGCTCAATTAATTGTGGTTCGAAGTTTATAATTGTTGCTACTTACTCTGCAATCAATTATTCAATCTGCCATCCATACGGAGTGGCGAGGAGTCTGAAAATCTTATTAAAATGCTGGATTGCACATAACGAACTATGGTAGTCAGCTTTTTTCAACTTAACAAATTAGAATTTATATTGATAATCAAAATGAATTGATCTTTGGTTATGACCAGTTTTCTCTATATTACAATAGTTATAAAACCTTGTTATTCATTCATGGGTCTTCGCGCGCTCTTCACTTCTTCGTTCGATGGCGCCCCGTAGAACCTTCTCCGTCGACGCAACAGAATCTTGTTTCTGGATAAAGTGCTCGCCTAATGTCCGTGATCTGGTTCAAAATTCTCCCGGCGATACTATTATAATCCGTGACTTCCCTCACCTGCGTCTCGGGCGGACGCCGAGACACGTATTTACTTCCTACAATAACGCTCTATCCTAATATAAGAAACGATAGTTAATTTTATACAACTGTCGATTAAGGTCTTTCCTCGACCTGGTAAAATCGACCTGGTAAAATATATCAAGAGCCGACCCGCTCATCACCACGTTGCTCGAGCGAATGAATGTTCTTCTAAAAACTCGGAAGCATCCGAATTTTATATCCTTTTCTTTTGTCTCTCAAAACAATGCTTATTCCGCCTCTGCTCTGTCATTTCAACCTAACGAAAATGATCCTTAACGCCGGTTGTTTATTTCTCACATAGCGATCCCCTCGCGATCGTCTATTGACATCCCTATATTCTATTTCATATAAAATAACATTTCCATAATAAAAATGGTTCGTCATTTTGGTATATCACACATGTTGTAGTATAATATTACAGAGCCGTTATAAATAATTTGCTATACAGTATTTCCTGTTGTAGGATCACTAGTTAAGATATGGCTGAAAGGTTAGTAGGATAGAATTTTCAACATCGTAGTATTATGTAACTCTTACCATCAATACGAGAAAGTGCTGTTGTAGAACCAACAGGTTTTGTTCTGTAATAATGTCAAAACAATCTGTAGAGAATACAAACGAATATATGTGTGTGCACAAGTTTGCTAGCGTCTACGTTTTATGTTAACTTGTAAACAAGTATTTTATTGTCAGCAATTAACGCATTAAATACGAAATCAATCGATGTCAAAATATAGAAGGCAACAGTGCTGCCAATCAATGCCGATCATCCGCTATTCCGCAGAAAAAGCTGCGCATCAGCGAGAGCTCGAGCACGGCAGCGCAGCGTCATTATGCGGTGAAGAGCAAATAACGCGCCTGAGGGAGGGCCCGGGAGGCGGGCATCGATCGAGCAACTTTCTGCGTGGGCCACCGCCGCCGCTGAGGGGCTGTAATTAATACTGCCTGAACAACTCCGGCCGTGGGGCAGGGACGGCGACATACGCCGTAGACGCCGACACGGATGCCACTTGTTCCAGCAGCGCAGCAACGAGTCGACAGGCCTGGCCAAGCCCCACACTACATCTTCCCCCTCGGAACAGGGGCATCCAGTCGCTCCATGTGAAATATGTTGAATGTGTTACGCAGCAGTTTTTGACAAGTTTCAAAGGTTCTTATTATTGCGTATTATTCCCGATTCGCCATGTCTTAAAGCAATGGCTAGTTAAATTATGTAATTACATTTCTACATCTTCACATACGACCCATAATCATTGTTATTGTTGTTGCAGAGAATGCCCTTTCAAAGAAACATTTTGAATGAAAGAGATAATTCAACGTAAGGTGGAAAAATTCAATTTTCAGCCTTTTTTATTACAAAAAATTTTCATCCTGAGAGCTTATAATATCCATGCATAATATTCTAAAGATATTAGTTAAATGATGTTTAAGCAGTTCAAGAATTGATTGCTAGGGGGTAAATTAAACTCGGATTTCTGGGCATACACCCAGTTACGAGACTACTATTTGAGGTAGGTACCGTGACAGTAAACTTCTCGAACAGCTTTTAGGGGATGCTCCTGATAATAACTTTCTCTCTGATTAATTTATTCAGTCCCGTCCACGAAATTAGCTGCAGCAAGTGGATTAAACTACAATACTACCATTACCATCACCACCACAACTACTACCACGACTACTAATTCAAGCAAAGAACAATATTTACGCGTTCAATGTTTACGGGTATGTTGAATAGTGACAATACAGATCATAAAAACGTCATTCCGACAACTTGCCGTACAGAGTTTTTCTAAGAAAAATAATGTAACGAATATTGCATCATTTGTCGGAATCTGCTGCGTGAATTGCACCATCTGCCGGCGCCACCCGAACCGGGGTATTCGCGGGTCGCGTGGAAGTGTAATACGTTCCGTAAAATGTCCAGACGGGTACCAGCAAGGCATAAATTTGCCACTGCTGGCAGCCGCTAGAAGTCTGAAGTGGAAGCTGAGCTGCACCGCTGTTCACCAATCAGAGTAGCCGGCCGGTAGAATTCGCCTCCAGACAGCAACAGAACTCAACATGCCACTGTCGGGACTCGAACCCCCAGACCTTCAGGTCAGAACGCCTCTGGTTAGCGCGTTGTATCATAGTATAAACCTGGTAAAATGTAATTTGTTTACTTTTTTGTCTTTCACGTCGGTAATATTTAAATTAGAGGCGATTTCTTCACATTATTATATTTATTAGAACATGTGCTTTAAATAATGTCAAATAAAGTTTCTGGAAAACTCAACAGTTTTCTGTAAAAATGTGCTCAAAATTCCGCATTTTCAGAAACGCTCAAACACCATTTTGTTGAATATGGCTCCAAATTTTTGCTTCAAATTTTGTGGTCGGATAGTGAAAATTACACTGTCTGAGACGACTGAAAATTGATTTTGGTGTGTTCATTTGTTTTTCCAAAAATTACACAAATGTAATGTTTTTCAATATCTCTAAAGCCGTTCATACACACATTTCCATCGATTTGTATACGTTCTTGCATTTGCAAGTGGAAGTGCTTCAAATGTTTTAAAATTAAGTTTTTCGAAAACTCAATAGATTCCTGCAAAAAAGAGCTTCAAATTTCGCATTTACAGTAATATTTAATTACCATTTTCTTAAAAACCGTCTTCAAATTTTCAATGAAAATTTCTATTTTGGACGAGATGTTACCCTTCCTTAATATTCTTGAATTCTGCTGGATGGAAATGGACAAAGTTCCGTTATGCTGGGGAAAATCGATTTCAAGATTTCAACGGAAATACACGTTTTGGGGTCCCCTGATACCGAAAAGTGTGTTTTTTTCAAAACGTCCGTCCGTCCATACCAAAATTTTCAAGAACAAATAAGGAGCCGTTTTTCAGAAAATCGCGTTTGAGCATTTCTGAAAATGCAAAATTTTGAGCTCGTTTTCACAGAAAAGTGTTGAGTTTCCAAGAAACATTATATGAAATTATTTAAAGCCCATGTACTCATACATACAATAATGCCACTACTGTAAAAACAAAAAACTGTCGCTAATGTAAATATTAACGACGAGAGAGATATTCAAAACATTAATTTTTTGTATTTATTGCAAAAACAAAAAAATAAAGCACAATGGCGAGTTCGTCATCTAATAGTGTACTACATTTCGCACTATCTTTTCCAAAGTTTAAAGAAAAAGAGCCGTTTTTGAGAAAATGTTTAAATAGTCCTAGGGTCTAAAGTACCCCAAATTTTAAAGAATGTTTTTCAAAATCTCATAGCTTCGACTCGAGCCAGATAAACAGGGGTTTCTTCAACTTGAAAAAAATCCTATGCATGGAATGCACTAGTGGAGTTCACAGATGGACAGACAGATGGACAGACGGACGGGCAGATGGACGGACAGACGGACGTTTTTTGAAACAACAAATACTTTTTAGGTATCAAGGGACATAAAACCGTGTATTTCCGATGAAATCTCGAAATCGCTTGTCCGCTGCATTACATAAATTTCCGTATATACGTGCGTACACGAGAAAGTAACTAGTGGTGCTACAGAATGGCACAGACCTTCTCGTACTAGTTAATTTCCTAATTTGTTTTTGACCGGGTCTAGCTTTCCAGTCGTCCCTCATCCTCTTCTCCGCTAGCATCTAGCGCCGCCCAATCAACACTTTTTCACATTTGCTCATTTTTTAGGTGTCTTAATGGCAGAAAAGTAAATTTACTTTAAGAATATAATAGAAGGATAAAAACTCGACATATATGAAAATTTTCGTTCAAAAATTTGAGGCCGTTTTGATGAAAATGGCATTTAAGAGTTACTGTAAATGTGAATTTTTTCCAACGAAAACTCTCCCGACGGTGGCTGGATTTTTGACACTAGAATTTCAGCTAGGGCGAATTCAGTCGCTGCCTGGAGAAGAATACCAGCGGCTAGCTACTCTGATCGATAGTTTTCTGTGGTTTCTCTGATCAACACCAGGCGAATGCCGGAGTAGTACTCCAAGAAACGGGCCACATACCGCGAGCAATCTTTCGTACCTCTTCCTTAATACACCCTCACAAATGTTGAGAGACCGATCGGGAGCTTAGAGCTTGTCCCGACTGGGGTGGTGTCCCGCTGATGAGAAATACCTGGTTGGGGAAAACGCCGCTAGCCGACGGTAGGTCGACGCCGGATCTCGCCATCCAGCGGGATAGAACACCGTCACCTCCCGAACAAAAACATGCACTACATTTACGGGACTGATAACCCTAGTAGTTGACGTGCCCGAAATCACTAAAAATCAATCAATCACAGAAAACTATTGAGTTTTACAAAAAAATTATTGGAAGGTTTTTATGCGCTTCTATTCACAAATGAAAGATTGTATACAAATTGCTGGAAATATGCATATTAAACGCATGAGAGATATTTTAAAACAAAATTACATTCGTCTACTTTTTGAAAAACCAAAAGAATATAGCAAAATTAATTTTAGGTCATCTTAAACAGTCCAATTAGCATTATTAGTACAAAAAGTGGAATACGGAGAAAAAAATTGGAGCCTTTTTTAAGAAAAAGGAGTTTAAATATTTCTCACAATCCAGCAAAGAGTTGTAAAAACAAAAGAGTTGGTCAAAAAGGAACATCTAATAGTGAGGATGTGTGGAGTGGTGATCTAATGAAACATCTAAGCTAAAGGTTCATCTAATAGTGGACATTTAGCACAATCCCTAATAAACTGTAAACAAAACATTTTGAACATTTACAGACAAAGAGTCGTCACTCTTCTTTGTAATGTCGAAATGCAAACCATGTGATCTAGACTTTCATACTACATTCTGACACTCCATTCTTTCCATTTTCTGAAATGATCAGCTTCTTGGCGCAACTGAAATTATCCGCATTTTCTCTTGAATTCTTACGGCTGTTTGCAAGGAAATTTTACCGCGATAGATTACATCTTCATAGTCTCTACCAAGTGTAATCAAATCTTTATTTGAATTATTTGAACTCGAATTCAATGTAACCTGAAGAGCTTTTTTTAATTTACCTCTAGGATATACCTAGATGATGAATCATGTGCTAATTTCTTCTTTCCAAGAGATCGTTTTTGTTCATTGCTGAGCCTGTTCTCCTTTAATGGGGATATTTCTACTTGTGGAAATGATGAATTTATTATTTCTTTTTCTTTGATTGGAAGAACATCTACTGGTGATAGGTCTTTCATAAATTCGTCTTATTCATCACTCCACTTTTGTAATCTTGCATAGCAATGTATACACACACACACACACACACAAACTCCAGGTATAAGGACGATTTTATCTCTTTACCGGCTAGGTCTTCTGTTATTCGTCACAACAGTCTTGGGTCTTCCATATGGATCACAACATTTTCGCCCAAATAGATGTGTATATATGTCAATAGAAAACATTTTAAAATAATGATAACAGTCTTACGTTCGTCGAATACTTAAATCTTCTCCACAATAATCGCGTCTTCATCAGGCAATATTTTTACATTCAAGAGGCCAATAGATTGGGTGTATTGGGTGACAATCATCAACGATTAACTGTCCAACAGAACAAGAGTCCAATTTCGTAAATACTAATTTTATCTTCATCCATGATACACTAACTGAAATACGTTGCCTTAATGTCAATATACTGTAAGGAAGCAACACGTAAAGTTGTGGTAAAAATATTTAGTTCACTTTCTTTTTTCTTTTTCGTATATATACGTATATACATAGTATAGAGAAAGTTATGTAATGCTGCGGAATATCGAATTCAAAATTTCAATGGAAATACTCCTTTTGGGGTCCCCTGATTCCGAAAAAATCGTTCGTCCGTCCGGTCGTCCGTGAACACTACTAGCGCCTAAAGCATGGGTACGATATTTTCCAAATTGAAGTCCATCTGACTCGCTTCTAGCTGAAGCTTTGAAATTTGGTATTCGTGGGGAACTTTACATCAAGCCCCCCGAACATTTTCAAAATTTTCTCAGAAACTGCTTCATTTTTTAAAACTTTCTTGTAAGAATAGAGTAATTTACACTTATAAAGGTGGCATATGTCTGATTTTCGCGGTTAACTCTGAATTTTCGAAAATTGCAAAAGTTTGAATTTTTTTCGGCGTCTTCATACAACTACAAAATTGAAGTCAGATTTTTCCTTCAAATGAAATTTGCTGTACATACTTAGTTCTTTTATTTAGGGCATATATATTTTTTGAAAGTTTTAGTAGTTTTCTCGTAACAAGATTTTCTCAAAAACGACTCCAAATTTTTTCTTTAAATTTTTGGTGAGGTTGGTACCAAAAAAAAACCTATACCATGACATAAACGCCACATAGCTCTAGTCTTTTGTTTGTTTGTTTTTAAAATAGAAAAATGTATTTTTTTGACTTTTCTCTCATGTTGACAATATGTAGTACATTGCAGGCGATTTCTTCACGTTATTGTACTTATGGGTGTTTTAAATAATGTCATAATGGTTCTCGAAAATTCAACAGTTTTATGTTAAAATGAGCTCAAAATTCCGCATTTTCAGAAACGCTCATACGCCATTTTCTCAAAAATGGCTCCAATTTTTTTCTTCTAACTTTTCCAACGGATAGTGGTAACAACACTGTTTAATATGACGTTAAGTTCACTTTGGTCAATAATTTGTTTGTTTTTTTTAAATTACACAAATGTATTATTTTTAAATATGTCTCACGCCGTTAATATGCATATTTCCTTCAATTTGTATACATTATTGCATTTGTGAGTGAAAGTGCTTCAAATGACTACAAATAATGCTTTTCGAGAACACAAAAGATTACTGTGAAAAAGAGCTTCAAATTTCGTACAGTAATTACCATTTTCTTAAAAACGGCTTAAATTTTTTCATGAAATTTTCTATTTACGACGAGCTTTTACTATTCTTTAATATTCTTAAAGTAATATTTCGGTTCTACTATTAGGAAATCGAAAAGTTGAGAAAATGTGAACAAAATGTGCTTTGGGCGGCGATAAATGGCAGCTGGCAAGAGTATGAGGCGAGACTGTAAAGCCAGTCTACAACCAGGGAAATTAGAAAACTTTACTGGGAGAAAAATCTGTGCCATTCTGTAGCACCACTAGTTTCTTTCTTGTATACGTACGTATATACGGAGTAATATACGTAGAATAGAAAAATTTTATGTTATTATCGATTTCAAAATTTCAAGGGGGAATACACGTTTTGAGGTATCCTGATACCAAAAAAGTGTTATTTTTTATTTATTTATTTATTTATTTATTTATTTATTTATTTATTTATTTATTTATTTATTTATTTATTTATTTATTTATTTATTTATTTATTTATTTATTTATTTATTTATTTATTTATTTATTTATTTATTTATTCAAACCGTCCGTCCGCCTCTCTTTCCATCCATCTGTGAACAACACTACCGCCTGAACTATTCTTAAGACTGTTTTCAAAATGAATATTCCCCGATCGATCTCGCTTCACTAGATGCTCTCCGATTTTGAAAATATTCTTTAAATTTTGTGGATATTTTACATGAAACACCTGTTCAAATTCAAAAATGACATTTTCACAATTTTCTCAAAAATGAATCCAATTTTTTTCTTTAAACTTACACTTACTTTTATGTTTACTTTCATCTAGATTGATCTGGCTGGTATCGCGACTCCGTGAATTTGAAACCAATTTTTTTGGGAGGGGGCACTTTACATACAACCCCTCGGACATTTTCAAAATTTTCAAAAAAATTGGCACCAATTTTTTTATTAACTTTTCTTGTAGGATAGCGTAATGGTGCAGGTCTCATTTTCGTTGATATTCCTGATTTTTTGAATATTGCAAAAATTCAAAATTTTTTGATGTATTGCTACAACTACTATAATAATGAAGACAGAGATTGATTCCTTAATGAAATCTGTCTCTTAAAGACATATCTTGAAATTATATCATGTTTAATTTTTTGAAAACATGAGTAAAAGTGTACATCTTTAAAGAACAGATTTCATTAAGGAAAAAAATCGCTATCTTTAATATTTTAGTTGTAGGAAGACGCCGACTGCACCGGTCTCTGAAGCGTTCTTATCACTAACGACAAAAGATAATCAAAAACGTTGGAGCCTTTTTTTTTGAAAATGTACCAGGGTCTTCATGTAAAGTATCCCTCAAAATTAAAACATCGGTTTCAAATTCTATAAGCTGCGACATGAGCCAGATCAAATGGGGATTGACAATTTTGGAGAAAATCGGCTGAACCGTTTAACCGTTCACGTTGTTTACAGGCAGATGGTCGGACGGATGAACAGCATTCAAAACACTGACAGATTCCTTTACACTTGACACTGACACACCTCGGTCTGGGATGAGCAGACTCACAAGACCTTCCGCGTCAATACACATTCATGAAAGAGAAAGAATAAGAAACCATGCTCACGGCGGGACAGAAATCTGCGGCTCTTCGGTCCAGCAAACCTGGATGTCCAACATGTCCAACAAACATGGATACTTGTATTTTTGTTCACATTTTGGATAAAATGAAAAAATAGTGTTTTTAAAGCTATAGCTCGCTGGTTTCGAAAAAAATGTTTCATACAAAAGTTGTAGGAAATTGTATTCTCTTTAAAATTGAATTGAATTGTGTTTCTAAAGGACTTAAGGTTTAAGAGTTATAGAGAAGAAACGAGAACAATTTAAAAAAATACCTCTTTTTTCTGCCCTCCCGGAATTAGCACAGGATCAAGGAGTTCGAAAACTTGGGAGTTTCAACTTGTGCCTGGGTACATACAACATACTCAAAGAAAAAGTTTTTTTGACCTTTTTCCAAGTAACCCCCTTTTTTTGGGGCCTGCCAACTCTCCCAACCGGTCTCCTCACTGCGATTTCTTTGCTAGCGATGCGAGTAGCACCGAGAGCCTGGGCATCCGTGCGGGAGATTCCAATTCCGCGCCAAGGTTTCTCTGCGTGGGACCACCTCACAAAGCCGTTGCCCCTGACGCCAAGGTGTGAACGCAAAAGCAATTGAACCCGCGAGTGCTAGGAGTCGGACCGAAGCCCACCTGAACACACGGCTTCGCCTGCGTAGGCGCGCGGGGAGGCGCGGCGTGGAGCGGCGTGGAGCGGCGTGGAGCGGCGTGGCGGCGCGCGACCGCGGTGGCCGCGCACGCGATCGATCTCCGGACCGCCGACGTGTGCCACTCGCGGGGAGGCGCTGCCGCCACCGCTCGCAGCCAGCCACTCTGATCGGGGGTTTTCCACGCTTCCTCTCACCAAATGCAGGCAAACGACGGAGTAGTACCCCTCACAAACGGGCACAGGACCGCGCGCAATCCTTCCGATTTCAACCTTGTCCCTTCCTCTCCCCCTTTGCACACACACACACACACACACACACACACACACACACACACACACACACACACACACATGCACGACATTTCCACGCGTGTTGAGAGACCAGTAGGTTGTCTCGGCTGGAGCGTTCTTCCGAAGTCAGAGATACATGTGGAGGGGAATTTCTCGCAAAAACCATTAACTACACTAATCGGACTAATGGCCAGAAGTGCCCAGAAACATCGATCAGCCGGGCGGACGCTCCCCAAGGTCCGAGGGAAGGGAGGAGCGGCAGCAAGGGCTGCCAAGAAGGCCTGAACCCAGCAAAGAGCATTCACATTAAAATTTCTCAAAATGGCCAACACAAATTAAAAGCAAGTACTAATTGTGTTTATTTTCATAATCATCGTCACGTCTGTTTTCGCTCTTGTCACATTTGAGAGAATGTCTTCCTCATTCCTCATAACAGCGTATGTAGATTTTTGACTCCCATTTATTTTTAATTAGAAGTATTAAATTTTCAAAACTGGCCAGGTGGAAGGGCAGGCTAAGTGACTTAAATATCGCCACTAACAAAACAATGATTTATTTATTTACTTATTTATTTTGATTATTCACATTCGTTAACTTTCGTAAACTTTTCGAGACTCGTTACGAACTCTGATATCGCGTAGTCTAGCTCTAGTTGCTAACAATAACATAACCTGTTTTGAATTTTCTGGAAAAATGATTTTCCTCTTACATACATGTTTCTATTATTATATTATTTAATTTTGTGAAGAAGGGGTTAGCTATTTCCTGAAATTCGGTATTAACTTCATTGAATTTCAGTCACCGCGAGGTAACTTGTCAATTTCACGCTTCTTTAAACAACATCAAGAAAAACGAAAAACCTTTTGCCGGAGCGCATTTCACAATGTGGGGGGGGGGCAGATTCTTGATGCGCGCAGCAATATCATGCACATGTTTTTCAAACCAAGGTAAGAATCTTAGAACTATCAAACGAAGACCACAGCTAAGTTCCAATTTTGTTACCTGAATTAAAATAGAAATAACAAATTAACTTTTCAGAATATATGCAATCTTTAGAAACATAACCTCCTTCTGGTCATCGTTGAAAAGTAAACGTGCCGTCTTTAGTTCTTTTACAATCTAGCATGTTTGTTTTTCTTCTCACGGCTAATGGGCTTAAAAGACGGCCTACTTTCCAAGAAATGGAGAAAGCATCATTTTAAACAGACAAACGTGTCAGGTATATTAATTTTGCCCCTCTGAAATTACCAGCAAACAGAGAGTAAAATTTCACTGAGGTGCGAAGATCATCGATTAAAGATTTTATTGGATTTTATAAAAACTGTAATTAGGAAGAGTAATGTCGTGAGAGAATTATAAAGTCTGCATGTTGGTAATTTCAGGAAAGCATTGGGCTAGCACTGGTTAGCTGACTTGGTTTATTATTATTATTATTATTATTATTATTATTATTATTATTATTATTATTATTATTATTATTATTATTATTATTATTATTATTATTGTCTAGTCTCTGAGCGCGCGAGTCGCAGTGCAATCGCCGCCCTGCGCACCTGCTTCCATGCGCCAGATTCGACAATGGCCGGGAGAATCTCGTGCGGGCTGCGCGGTCGTCTCAGGGGAGGGCCTCCAAACAGCGCTGAGTAAGCCCCGCTTCCGCCCCCGGCGCTGCCGCCGCCGCGACGCGCCGCACCGCGCCGTTCCGTGTGGCGGCGCCTCGAGGGAGCGCAAGGGGGAGGCGTCTGCGCCCATAATACTCGCCCGTAATTACAGAACCATAGGTGGCGACGCCTCACAACGGCAGTCGGTACCACATACGAGCCATGTCGAGCACAAGAGTGGACACGACTTTTTACTTCCTCGTATACGTGGGTATATACGGAGTGTTACACGCAGTATAGAGAAAGTTATGTAATGCTGCGGAAAATCGATTTCGAGATTTCAATGAAAATACTCGTTTTGGGATCCCCTGATGACAAAAAAGTTGTTTTTTTTTCTTTCAAAACCTCCGTCTGTCCGTCAGTCTATTAGTCTGTGACAATTACTAGCGCCTAAACCATGCGTAGGATTTTTTCTTAATTGAAGAAACACCTGTTCATCTGGCTCTAGTTGAAGCTTTGAAATTTTGAAAAAATATTCTTTAAAATTTGGGGATACTTTACATGAAGCCCCCCGGACATTTTCTCAAAAACGAGTCCAAAATCTACTTTTTCTTTAAATTTCTTGTAAGAATAGAGAGAAATACACTTATAAAGATGTAATAGGTCCGATTTTCAGGGTGAATGATTCTGAATTTTTGAGAGTGAATTATTTTCAGCATCTTCAAGCGACTACAAAATTAAAGATGGAGATATTTCCTTCAAATGAAATTTGTAGTTTATTATCAGTTCTTTCAATAAGGTCAGATACATTTTCTTAAAATTGTAGTAATTTTCGAGCAATAATACGTGTAATACGTGCAATTTAAAAGGAACAAGAATGAATGAAGCCCTAGAGACATTTTCAACATTTTCTTAAAAATTGCTCTAAATTTTTTCTTTAAATTTCTTGTAAGAATAGAGTAAAATACACTTATAAAATTGGCATAGGTCCGATTTTCATGGTTAACTTTGCATTTTCGTAAATAGTAAAGTGCAAAGTTTCTTCGGCAACTTCTTAAAACTACTACATTCAAGATGAAGATTTTCCCTTCAAGTAAAATTTGTTATCCTGAATTAGTTCTTTCAGTGAGGTGCTATACATTTTTCAAATTTTTAGTAGTTTCTGCGAAATATCGCCTGATTTATAAAAAATAATGCATTTATAAAAAATAACGAAAACATGATTTTCTCAAAAACCGCTCCAAATTTTTTAAAATATTTTTGGTATCAGTGCCAAACGAACCTAATCCGATGTCTTATGGCATTCACGCCATATAGCTCTATGCTTTTGTTTTTTCAAACATTACAAAAATGTAATTTTTCTGGCTTGTCTCTCACGTCGGTAATATTTACATTAGAGGCTTCTTGACGTTATTATATTTATGAGCACATGTGCTATAAATAATTTTACATAAAGTTTCTCGAAACTCAACGTTTTCTTTGAAAGTGAGCTCAAATTTCCGCATTTTCAGAAACGAACAAACGCTCCGAACAATAGCTCCAAATTTTTTCTTTCAATTTTTCCAATAGATAGTGCTGGTTGCACTGTTTAATATGACGTAAAGTTCATTTTGGTGTATTCTTTTATTTATTCAAAAATTACATAAATGTATTTTTTTTAATATCTCTTAGGCCGTTAATTTGTACATTCCATCGATTTGTATACATTATTACAATTGTGAGTGAAAGTGCTTCAAATGACTTCAAATGAAGGTTTTTGAAAACTCAATAGATTCGTGTGGAAAGGTGCTTCAAATTTCACATTTACAGTAACGATTAAATGCCATTTTCTTCGAAAGGGCTACAAGTTTTCAATGACAATTTCTGTTTAGGACGAGGGTTTACTGTTCTTTAATATTATTGAATTAATGTTTCAGTTCTACTATTATGAAACCGAAAAGGAGAGAAAATGTCAAGAAATGTATTTTGGGAGCCGATAGAGGGCAGTTGGCAAGCGGACGGGGCAAGACCGTAAAGCTAGTTCACACCAAGGATATTAGAAAACATTACTACGAGAAAGTCAGTGCCATTCTGTAGTACCACTAGTTTCTCTCTTAGATGTGTATGAAACATTCCAGAAGGATTGGCTTTATTGATTGAATTGCATTGCAGATGGTACAAGTGGAGAGAATTCTAACGAGAATGGTTTGATCGAATTTTTTACAAAACAACTTGATCATTTGGATTAATAGAGGGGTTAGTGACAAGTTCAAAGAAATTAGTATTATTTTTATGAATTTTGCTCGATTTTTCGTTATGCCATGATTCGTGCCATGGTATATTTAATTTATTCCTAATGTTAATATTTGTATAATTTACAAATATATTGAACCCTGTTTCGGATGCATGAATTTGGTGGTATTTGTTGTGGCTCTTTTAGCTTCGAGATCAGTGATATCATTACATATTATCAAATATATTTTTATGTGCTGGTAACCAAGCAATAATGATATTTTGCTTCAATTTAAATTCATTAAAATAAATTTCATGAATATGGTTTAATAATTCAGATGTTTTAATGTTTTTGTTGATGGATTACAAAATATATATGAACCAGCAAATATAACATGATTTTAATGAAAAGTTTTTGTGAGAAAATCTGGGCAAACGATTTACTAAATTCGTCAAAATACCTGAACTTTTTGGTCAACATGGATTTGTCCCGGAATGTTGTGTGTGGGTGGGCAAACTACAATGGCCGCCTACGCGCCATTGAAAGACCCGCCGCAGGAGCCCAGCGGTGGGACGTCATCGCCCCGGAGAGTTCAGCTGGGGGTCTAGAGAGAGCGGAGCGAGCGAAGCGCGCGCCGGCGTCACGCTTTGGTCGACGCGCTGCAACGCGCCATCGGCCGTACGGTCGGACTGCCCGGCGAATCCCCAGCCCTGAGGGGGTATAAATGAACCCTCTCCGGGAGCCGGAGTCAGTGGAAGCGATCCCACCGTAACGTGAAGTAGAGACTTCATAGTGCAAGTGTAGTGAGTAGTGACCAGAAAGATAACGGACTTCTCTCTTGGACTTTTGGCAATTCGGCACATTTTTCTGGACATCTACTGCCAATCGGCGTCTTGGCATTCTCTTCTGTACATCTACGGGTTATACGTCACTTGCGCTTGTCCATGATACATCCTCTTCTAAAAGTGTGTTGTAATAAACTACATTTTTACGAACTTGTTTGCTGTTTTCGGTATGACACAAACAAAAATATTTGATGGGTAAACCTGGGCGTACGATATGCTAAGTTTGGTTGAAATTCCAGATTTTTTCCGGTCTGCGTGAAGTTGGCCCGAAAATTTGTTTCGCGTCAAACTTTTTTCTGGGGGTGGGCAAACAAAAGTTTTTGGTGGGGAAACCTGGGCAAACAATGTACCAAGTTTGGTTAAAATCCCAGATTTTTTCGGCCAAATTATCAGACATGCAAGCGAGCGCCTCCCCAGGTGGAGGATAGGGCGATGCCCGGCCAGACTTATCTGGTGGGTACCGGGAAATTTAAATACCCGAAGTCAACCAAAACCAGCGAAAAAGACGGCAAAGGCTCCGAAGACGGTAGAGAGGCTTGACAACGACAGAAGAGACGAAGATTTTACTACCTCTCATCTCTCAAAAAAATGCTACGTTGCAGAAGATGATGGCTCGACAAAAGGTTAGAAGGTTAGAGGCATAGCCACAAAGGAATCCGAAGTGTTTAATGAATTAGATTAAATTTAGGTGTTACTGCCCCATCTAAACTAAAAAGAAAGGGAAGGGTTTGGAAGAGTTTGAAAATTACGTTCACATATACAGCGGAGTAAATAAAGAAAACAGAGTAAAGAAAGGAGTATCGATTGCCATATCTTTAAATCATGACATAAAAAATGGGATGGTATTAATGAAAACCTACTACGAGTTGATCTACGTCTAAAAGGGTATGATATGGTCGTAATTGATGCCTATGCGCCCACGGACACTGCAACTGATACCGAAAAAGGGAATTTTTATCAACTTGACGAACCTTCTGAACCAAATTGGAAACAGGAAGGAAATATATTTAATGGGCGACTTTAATGGAAAAGTAGGACGACAATATGGAAGAAGTGTAGTATGGAAGTTTGGAGAAGATGCAAAGAACGAGAATGGGGAGTGATTATATATATATATATATATATATATATATATATATATATATATATATATATATATATTGTGACGTTTGGGGCATTGCCACAAACCCCACAACGCCCACGCAGCGTCGACGGAGACGTGGAGAGCGGGGATGTAATAGAACGACGGTGACTGATCGAAAAAGGCGCTACCTGTTAGTTGCGGCCTGAAGCGCGGCGGCGGTGCACTTTCAGACTATGCGCAGCGCGGTAGGGTTGTACCGTGACGTCACTGCAACATTTAAACGACGGAGCAGCGATGAAACGGCCCTTCTTGAGTGAGACGCCGAGGCGAGAGGTCGAGCCTTCTGGAGTGTGTCGAGCCCTTCTGGAGTGAGACGCCGAGGTGAGCAGTCGAGTCGGTAGTGGAATAGTTGAGGGAGAAGCGGTAGATTTTGGAAGTGCTAGGAAGTGGGAAATGCTAAAGTAGCGAGGCTACGTGGTGTAAGGAGATTGCAGTAAGAACTGTGAAAGTTAGAACGGATCAGAATAGTGGCTGTGGTTGCGGAACTGTGAGAACTTCGTAAAGCATTAGTGGGGCGATACGCTAACTAGCACACGCGGAGAGACTGAGCAATACGCGTACTCGTGTCGCAAGAAGGCGGGCGAAGAAGGCTGGACCGTGGATCTGGTGGCAGGGGCGAAGAAGGCTGGACCGTGGATCTGGTGGCAGGTGCGAGAAAATTGGTTCCAGGATCTGGTGGCAGGCGCGAAGGAGACCGAGTGGCCTTCGGAGCGGCATCGAAGCGGGCCGCGTTGCAGGAACGCGAGTGGCGGCACGGCTGAGTTTCAAAATTAGCATAAAACTGAGGTGGGAGACAGGAACAAGAAAGGTAGTGTTGGCACGAGAAACAGAAATACTAGAATTTGCATGTTCGCCTTGAAATTGAGTAACGGTGAAGTATTTCATAACCTCGTACGCCGTACATTTCAGTCCAAAGCTGTATCCAAGATAATTAATTTGTGGTCTTCATTTGTATGTAATTGACGAGGAAATCTCGTATGCGAATAGCGGTAAAACTTGTAATAATGTCTGATGGCAAATTGATTCAGGAAGTGTGAAAAAGGTCATTAAATTTCATTCACTAGTGTTAACCAAGCAAGAACTCCGTGCACGGATGTTTCAAGGAAAAATATTGCTAGCTAGGCGAAAAGTGGATCCATAAGTAGATTTTTTTAAATTTCTCTAAGAGGTCTGACCGTCAGTGGCTTGCATGCGCGTCTGCGCAGCCAGCAATTGAGTAATTTTGTGTTTGTTCTCTAATTTTGATGACAGTGCAAAAAGGGTTAATTAGTACAATATTTAAGAATACATAACTGTTTTACCTAATTCTGTGTCTGGGTGTGTCTTTCTCATACCCTAAAGATCCTGCCCCCCGAGATATTCAAAGCTCGAAAGAGCATCCTTTCGAACGACCGCTACGCGAGTGGTGGCGTTAGAATATATATATATATATATATATATATATATATATATATATATATATATATATATATATATATATATATATAATGTGTGTGTGTGTACAAGCAATATAAATTTAAGATTTTGAAGGTTTTTTTCAGCACAAAATTATCCATAAATACACCTGGCATCAAGGAAATTATACTCTATAATTGATTACATCATTGGTTAACAGAGTAATAAGACCAGAGTGGAGGAATGTAGGGTATGTAGATGTGCAGAGTGCAGATCTGACTACTTATTTCTGCGAACCAAATGTATTTTTCCCTTCCAAAATGGAAAAGTAAAAGATAAAATAAAAAAGGAAGACTCTAGAAGAAAAGACATAGATATTAAATACAAAGTGAGCTTACTAAAAGACCCATCAATCCTGTTCTTGTATAAGTTGAGGCTAAGTAGGAAGTTGCAAAATGTGGATGAATCCTCTCCGGAAACAATGTACAGAAATATAACAAAATACGTACATGAAGCGGTATACGAAAGTTTGGGTGAAATGGAAACGAAGGAGCAGAGGACTAGGACGTATTGGCGGAGTGACAAATTTTCTGAAAGGGTACGGGAGAAGAAAAACGCCGATCAAAACTGGCTGACGACCCGTGATCTAGAAGACAGAAAAACTTGTACACGAATATGTAGAGGAGTAAAAAAGGAGATTATAGAAACTAAAAGTGATATGTGGGACCTAAAATCTCAAGATATTAGTAACCATCATTGGAAGCTCAAGATCATGGGATGCGTGGAAAGTGTTGAAACAACTGAGAACAAATGAACTGAGATGTGGACATTTGCAGCTTATAAGCCTAGATAGATGAGTAAAGTATTATGAACTTCTGCAGGAACACCGTGTAGAATATCACACTTTATATCAGCCGAAGGATACGTCTGACAATCAGGTAGAAGATATATCACCAATTAAAGTTGAGAAAGTGATGAAAAGTTTTGTAAATCGTATCAGTTTTGTAAATCATGGTTACGAAATCGGCTCGCCAGGTCGATCAAATCCTAGACATTTGCCGGTTTGAGCACTCAAAAATATATGAAATTCTCTAAATAAGTAGCACTGTCTGAAACTCCTTCTGGAAGTTTATGAACAAGGTGAACTTTTATTTTGAAAAAGTTAATTTTTCGTTAACAATTTTTTAGAAAAAATATTTTAACCAATTTATTACTCTATTTATGAATTAAAAGGCATCTACAACTCAATTTTTAACCAATTATTACGGCAAAGGTCATACAAGAAGTAGAGTAATAAAATAAATGCCATAAAATGATTTTCTTAATTTAAACACGAAAAAACTGTTTTTCTCTGTACTTACCATGTATATATTTTAGACTCGTATTTTGAAAAACATATTTTCTACATCCAAATATGTGGAAAAAATCTGTGTCGAATTGCAAACTAAGACCGGGAACACCCAATATCCGGTTAGAGCCTTTCAACGTGCAAAAATAATAAAGTTAGAAAAAATACACATTTTAACATATTTTATTAATAAAATAAATAGAAAAAAGAAAATGATTAAAAATATGAAGGTCAAATTTTGACCTTTTTTGTGCGATTTTACGTGGAATGGTTCATAGGCGCTCCGCAAGGCGCCAATCATACCGCCGTCGATTTATAAGTCGAATGGGGCTGAGGTTGAAAGAAGTAGTACCATATTGGCAGAAACTAATTGGGTCTCGAACACCCACCCCACACAGAGGCGGTTTCTGGAAGTCTTTCACAAACTAGAAAGTGTTAGGGAGCATTTGTATTTCTCTGACAGCCTCGCTCTAGTTTTGACCAATGGTTATAATATTTCATACTGAAACAACTTCATTGTTAGGGACAGATGCCAGTACAAAATTCCCGGATACTACTACAACATTCGTCATTCCAGTAAGATATACATTGAAACAAAACACAAGTATTTTTAACAATGTTCTATCAACTACATCGGAGTACATGCAAATATGAACACATTTACAAAACACAGGTTTTCAGACACGTACTTGCTTGTATAAAGGATTAGTCACAGAACTTTAGCACCTACTGTAATTTTTGAACGGTCGAAGTTGAAACGATTGCAAAGCAGTTTTCACGGAAGTTCACGAGGGAATTGGGCTAATTGATGCATGTATTCGTTTTGATTTTATCATATATATATATATATATATATATATATATATATATATATATATATATATATATATATATAAAGAGATATTGAGGTAACTTTGTGTTTTTCAAATTGAGCTATACATATTTTTTTAGTTTATCACGACAAGACGAATCTGATGATATACTTGTACACATTGGCATGTGTTAGATAAGCGTTTTTTTTAGTAATTTTGATTTTTTGCGACTCGTTTTTAACTGTATTTTAAAAGTAACGGTCGCGCTGCGCTCTCCTTGCTAGCACGTGCTCGGAGCGTTGCAATATCCGTGAAATAATAGTCGCAAGAGCAAAAATGAAAATTATTCAAGGAAATGCTTATCTAACATACAACAATACGTATATCATTTTTTAAATTTATTTCTTCTTGTTGGACAATACAGTCTTTCAAGGGTTTTAAAAATACATAAGATTATTGTATGATTGGCCATCCATAAGGTAAGTGAGGTTTAAAGTCTGACATAATTATTGATTTGATGTTATTGTTAATTCAGAAGAGAAAGGAATATGATTGTTGGGGAGCTGAGGGTATAGTGGTTTACGGGGGTTTGAATTTGTCTTTGGGAAATCTTGACTTTATGCGTGGGTGGACCGCATTTTTTCCCATGTTAAAAATGATGGCACTTGGTGAGGTATGCAGACTGTTGTAAAAATTGTTAGCTAATTTAGCTATGGTTTCTTTTAATTTTGTAATTTTTAATTCTCGATGAATTTGTTCATTTGTAATGAACCAGGGGGCATTTAGAGTATTTCTTAGAAATATATTTTGGATTACTTTGATTTTATTAATATTGCTAGGAGCTGCATCTCCCCAGATTGGGCATTCATAGGTTATAGTAGGAAGGATTATCGATTATTAGCAGTCGGCATTCGCTTTTCAATGTAGAACGCTGGTTTAATATTGGAAATAATTTTGAAATTTTTGCTTTTGCTTTATTTGCAACCGCATTGATGTGCGGTTTCCATGTTAACCTTTTATCAAATAAAATGCCAAGGTATTTTACTGGTGAGGAGGCCCAAGGTATTTTCGTTCCTAGAATTGATAGCTCAGTTGGATTTCGTGGTCTACAAAGGGTGAAGATTTTTACCACACTTTTATCTGGGTTAATTTTAACTCTCCAATAGTGTGTCCAGTTTATATACTCATCGAGATGCTTTTGTATGCAAGCTTTCGCAAATAAGATATCGGAATTCGTAGAAAATAGGGCTGTGCCAGCCGCGTATAATGCAAAATTGGAATTAGCGTGAATTGGTATGTCATGGGTAAAAATATTGAATAATGTTGGAGAGAGTACTGATACTTGTGGTACTCCTGCAGTTATTGGGTAAAATTATGTATATCATTGTATTCGTTTACGCTCGTCATGATAAACTAAAAAAATAATGTGTAGTTCCATTTTAAGAAAACAAAGTTACCTCAATATCACGAAAAATACAAATGATAAAGTAGAAATAAATACATACATTAATAAGCCCAATTTCCTCGTGGTTTTCGTGAAAACTGCATTGCAATAACTTCAACCGTTCAAAAAAAGCAGGAGATGCTAAAGTGACGTGACTCACCTGTTGCTTTTTTATTGTTTTTTTTAAGGTCGCATCAACATCTAGGTCATTAGCGACCCCTATTGGAGTTAACGTCATGGTAACTCTGAAGATGAAACGAAATGGTGATGATAATGGGTGAAAGGACGAACACAAATCTCTGACCGGGAGGTCCTAGGTTCGAGTCCTGACGGCGGCAGGATTTTCGACACTAGCTTTCCAGCTAGGTCGAATTCAGTCGCTGTCTGGAGGAGAATTCTAGCGGCCGGCTGCTCTGATCGGTAGTTTTCCGTGGTTTCTACAATCAACACCAGGCGAATGCCGGAGCAGTACCCTACCAAACGGGCCACGGACCGCGCGCGATCTGTCCTTCCTCTTCCTTGTCCTATCCTCTCCCCTTGCACATACACTTACACTAACATGCACTACACTACCATATATTCCCGGAGATCGGTCGGGAACTTAGAGCTTGTTCCAGCTGGGGCGGTGCCCCACTGGTGGGAGAGTCCTGGTTAGGGGCAAAAATCCCACTAGCCGACGGTAGGTCGGCGCCGGATTTCGCCATCCAGCAGGGGAAGATCACCGCCATCTCCCGAGAAAAAAACATACACTACACTGACGAGACTAATGACCAAAAGCAGTTGACGCGCCCGGAAACCCGAAAAAATCAATCAATCAATCAACGAACACAAATACAACCATGACCGAGGCGGGACTGGAGTCCGCGACCCTTCGGTCCGAGATCGCTACGATACTACTGCCATAGCGATCTCGGCCACCGGGCCGGCTCACCTGCAGGTTGAACCACATTGCGCTTCATGTTTTCATATTACATAATATTATTGTCGATGTGTATCAAAATATAAACTCCGAGGGAGTGCTCGGATAATGTGAATAGTGTTATCAAGTACCGCTCTTAAGTAGCCGAAGAAGTAGATAGTCTCCATGCGAATATTTAGCCACCATCATTTGTATCGAAACTATTTAAATGTACTTTATTCCCAGAACACATCCTTAATTTCAATATTTTTTTTACGAAAAATGAATCTATAAAAATCTACGGACATTGGAAACAAATTGTGCAAAACTGGCATTTGCATGTTCACTTCCCTGAGGTCCTTTATTGCAGTATCCCTTCAGGAGTAATTCGATATTATTTCAAAAACCTATTGCTTGACAGGAAAAGTATATCACACTGGCTGAAGCTTGTCCAAATAACCATTCGTATAAAAGATTTATTACAATCTCACTTATATGAAGTTTGCATCACAGACATGAAATTAAACACATTTCAAAACGTCTGGAATTAAGAGACGCCCAGAAATCATTTTTAATTTTTCGCCGCCGCCGCCTCACACGCAAAATAATCAGCCTGGCGCCGTGCCGGCGTGCAGCTATTTTTAATGCGCGCCGCATGTGCCTCGCAACGGGGACTAATCGACGAGGCGGCCCCTGCCCTCCGTTCGATAGAATCGATCACGATGCCCAACATGGGTGAGTGAGGCGATGCCGGTGACCAACCGAGGTATTAGCTGTTATGGACGTGAATTACTGGTTCAAATGTGATCGTTTTAAAATAAAAGTTAACTTGTAGCCCGATATAAAAATGTTGTTATTACTCATTTCAAAGCCTTTCAAACAAGTGAGATATATCATGAGTAGATCTGGAAAGTTCATGCAATTTCACGTTTTCTGTTAATGGTCGTAACTTCTAAAACTTCAAATATGTATATTTCAAGGCAAAATATTGAAAATGAAATGTGAATTTTAATAATTAAATTTGTTCAAAGAAGTGGTTGCCCGACCGAGATTCGAACCCGGGCCTCTTGGTTTACGCCCAGCTGCTCTGACCACTAAGTTACCGAGACGACCGTTATTTGAACAAATTATTAAAATATATTGTTACTCTCTAATATGGTCGCAATTTATATTTCTTTACGTCTGCGGAACATATTCTGCGATCCTAGACGCGTCCAACAAGATGACGGGAAAAGTGACAATTATAAAGTGAGAATTGTTTTGCATGTAATGTATATCTTGCATAATTAGAGCTTTCAGGAACATAAATGAATGTTTTTGCGTATTTCTCGCCTTGTCTAAAATAATAATTTTCAAGTAATAAAATCATTAATGCAAATCATGAACTTTTTTGTTGCTTCAAATACGTTAGTACAATGAGTTCCACACTACTGACGGCGAACACCGCCCAAGCAATATCTGCTGTCATCGATTTAACGCCAAGACGTAACACCTCACACTTTCTTTCGGCATCCTCAGATTGACCTTGCATAGCAAGACAACCTCTTTCCAAAAACTTCCTCCATACAAAGCATCCCCTTCACTCTCTTGCCTATTCTCTTCTTCTTTAACTGACAAAAAGATTTAAAATCAATGCAATATACGTTTTTGTGACCAAATGCTGCATAACTGAATAATTTCAGTGCATATTTCAATATTATTGTGGCATACTTGCATGCAGGTTTCAGGGCTAAAAGCTTCCATAAACCTCCCAGCTCTAATCAAGACAGTATGTAAAAGTCTGTCTTTATTTTTCGTATAATTGGAATGTGCAACATTATTGGACATTTGAGAACAATAAAATATTAACTTAAAATAATTTGAATAGTTGCACTATTAAACGTGGGTTTTGCTGGCGTTAAGAGGTCTTGTGGATTACCAAGAAAGGGGAAGGCCCTGGACTCCACCACTAACATTTTGATTTTATTTATGCTTTTGATTATTTTGATAAATTAATAAATTGATTTATAATATGCATGTGCAATCCATTAAAGAATATTATGGAAAAGTAAAAAAATTGGTCTTTTACGCACGTTTTAATTGAACAATTTCGAGCGGTTTTTAAGAAAATGTCGTGTAAGGTTTTCTAAAATTGCTCATTTTCAAGCTTCTATTCACCAAAATCTTTCGAGCTATCAAGAAACTTCATTCGAAATTATTTCAAACACTTGTACTCACAAATGCAATAAATTATGAGAAGTGCCCTTAAAAGTTAAATATTAACGACGTCTGACATATTTTTAAGAAAATGCATGTGTGTAATTTTTGAAAAACAAAACAATAAATAACAGTAGCATTAATATATTAAGTGCATTTAGTATTATCCCTGTTATGATCAAAAAAGGAAACCAAGTTCGTTAAATGTTTTTTTATTCACTACAATTGTACACCAGAATATATCACGGACAAGTGGTTAATCGGATAACCTGAAGTACCAATCGCAAGCCAAATCACTAATTACCAGGAGATGTACAAAAAGGAACCGGGTCCGAAAGAGAAGTCTAGTTGTGCGGTCGTCACTCGTAATCAATAAACACTGTCGCACCAATACTTCGCTATTCGCTGGGGGTGCTCCAACTGCCTGTTGCTCTCGGAGAGGGCTGATATATAACCCTCTGGGCTAAGGGTTTGCCGACTAGCCCGGCCATACGGGCGATGCCGAGCTAGGGCGCGCCGACTGGAGCGTGGCGGATGCCCCTGCTCCGCCCTCGTCGTGTCGCCCTCTCTTCGGCTCCATCCGTATCGTATGCGGCGGGCCTTCCAAAGGTACACGGCGACCATTACAATCCGTATAAAAAATATAAAGAAAACTTTAAACCCATTTTCAAGAAAATAGGGTTTGAACATTTATAAAAAGGAAGAATTATGAACTCATTTTTACAGAAAACCTTTGAGTTTTTAAGAAGATATCATTTGAAGCACATGTCATAAATGCAATTATGTATACAAATCACCGATAATGTAAATATTACGGATATGACACAATCAAAAAATTACAATTATGTAATTTAAGTAATGTAAGGATAGGGGAAAATGATGTTTAAGTCATCTGTTGCAGAACGTTTAACATTAACCCTGACAAAAGTTTAATCTCAAAAACACCTCCAATTTTTTACTTTATTGTTGTTGATATCTTTTAATATTGTACATATTTCACGCAATATTACGCGAAATCGTCTAAACTTTTCAAAATTGAACAAGAACTTAATGAAATAATTAATTATGGCCAACAAATTTCATTTGAAGGAAAAATCTCTATCTTCATTGTTGTAGTTGTAGGAAAACGCTAAAAATTTCTAAACTTTTGCAATTTTCGAAAATTTAGAGTTAGCAGTGAAAATCGGACCTGAGCCATTGCATTTCATTCTATTCTTACAAGAAATTTAAAGAAATATTTAAAACCATTTGCGAGAAAATGTTAAAAATGTCGCAGAAGCTTGATGTAAAATTGCCCCAAAATTTAAAGAATGTATTACCAAATCGCTGACCTTCGAGTGAGGCCAGATCGACAGGGAAGTGCTTTGGAAAATATCTTGGGCATAGTTAGGGCGCACGAGTTCTTCTCAGATGACAGACGGACGTTTTGAAAAAACAACACTTTTTCGGTATCAGGGGACCCCAAAACGTATTTCCGTTGAACTCTCGAAATCGATTTTCTGCAGCATTGCATAACTTTCTCTATACTTCGTATATTACTCCGTATATACGTATGTATACGGGAAAGTAAAAACAATCTTTGATGGGCGCGTGAGTCCCTCCCCTTCTGGTAATGCTTGGGTTAAACTGAGACTTAGCTTTTTATGTTAATACATTGAAGGAGCTGCGAGAGTGAGGCAGAGGTAGAAAGGAGACAGTGAAGGGGCGAGCTGAAGAGAAAAATAGCAGAGCAGAGATGGCTCGGCATAGAATAGAGGGGCGCGAGGCGCGGTTTGGCGGGCGGGGGGCTTTGTCGCACGCTCGGTTAGCTCAACAAATTGGGCATTGTGTTGGAGGAACGCAATTAAATGATAAATTGGGAAGTCGCTATCAAAAGTTTTGATTAATACTCGCCTCGAGGCGAGGCCTGTGAAGTTTGCTTTGCTTTTTCCGGGCGAGAGAGCGTCTTTCGTCGTCAATCGCAGTCATCATTACGAGACTGTCGAAGGCATTTTTTTAATCTGTAATACATCCAAATCCGTAACATTTTCAAATGTATTTTAACATTACTGAAAATTCTCTATTACCCATAGGTTTAGAAAATCAATCGTTTCACACCAGGAAGAGCAGAAGGAGGACATAAATCATTCGAAAATCGATTCCACTGGATTGCTGGCCAACATATTAAAATGAGGTAAATTCAATTTAACTGAAATAAGTCATACTTTTCTCCGTATTCATGTCCTGAAATGTGGGTACTCTACCACATATTGAAGTGTATTAATTTTTATATTGAATTATGTGCGTTGTCACAGTCTTGCCACTTTCAATGAACTGATTAGCCGGCTTTGCCTGAGTATTGAACATAATCAGTGTTAAGAGACTTGCGAGCGCCTCTTCCGTCCGCCATCCCCATCCTCTTGGTTCCCACCTCCCCGTCTCGCCCAGCCTCGCTTAGCAATCCCATCACCCGGCCACAACGCCTTGCAATTGTCATATCCCGATCGACCTAGCCCAGAAACAAACATCTCCAGGGACTATGTCCCCAATTAGGATTTTCCGAATGAGCTCGCCCGTCGTCGTCACCTAGCATCAGTGTGGGCAAAAGGCGTTCAAAATTATGACTACATAATTAATTTTGCAGTTAATGGATTAATTAACACACACACACACACACACACACACACACACACACACACACACACACACACACACACACACACACACACATATATATATATATATATATATATATATATATATATATAAATATAAAAGAAAGTCGTGTTAGTTACACTATTTATAACTCAAGAACGGCTGTACCGACTTGGTGAGCAAGAAGCTTAGAGCTAGGAGACGGACATAGGATACTGTTTATCCCGTTCGACAGCGTTCCTGTGTGAGAACGCACGTTTTTGCACGTTTTCGCACGTTTTCGCGTGATTTCGCAGGTTTTCGCGTGATTTCGCACGTTTTTACGTGATTTCGCGGGTTTTCGTATGTTTGGGCGGAACGGAGTTCTCTGTTAAGGCGGAACAGAGTTCGCCGGGTCAGCTAGTATGTGTATATATATATATATATATATATATATATATATATATATATATATATATATATATATATATATACACATATGTATATTCATTTATATACGATATCATTAATGTATGAAAGCATTTTGCATTCCTCGGTCAATGTTAAAAAATATCATACCTTTTAGACTATTAATATCCACTCTAACCGAAGGTTTTTACAGCTACGGAAAATCACCATCATTACAATAAATAAAACTAGTGGTGCTAAAACAGTACGAACTTTCTCCTCCGTATTTTCACGCAAAATTACGCAGAAAGTACTCAAATTTTCAAATTGTACATTACGCGGAATGTACTCAAATATTGTGCGAGTACATTACCTGATTTTAGAATCTATCTTTTAGGAACAGATTTAATTAAGAGAGAAATCTTTATCTTTAATATTACTTTCTTGCTACCGCTAACGTGGTAGAAAGTTATGTAATGCTGCGCGAAAAGTCGGCGAATTTTCGGCAGAAAAAAAAAACCCTGATTACAGGGCCCTGGCAAAGAAAAAGTGAAGAAATTCAGATGCTAAATTTAGAAAAAATTGTCTAACACATGGTGTAGCCAAAATCCATATTTTGTGGGTCGTTGATACCGAAAAATCGATTGACTGCAAAACGTTTGTCAACAACGCTAGCGGCTTAACCCCGTGAAGCCGATTTTCTCCAAAATTTATATTCCCTGATCGATTTGCTCGATGTCGCGGCCTCTTGAATTTGAAATCGATATTTTAATTTTGGGGGATACTTTACATCATACCCCTGGGACATTTACAAAATTTTCAAAAAAATGGCTCCATCGCTTTTAATTAAATTTTGTTGTTGGATAGTGTAAAAGACGTTTAAAAGAATCGTGCAGGTTTGTTTGGAAATTGCAAAATTTCAAACGATTTTCGGGACCTTCCTACAACTACAATATTAAAGATAGAGATATTCCCCGTCCTAAAATCTATTCCCTAAAGATAGATTTTGAAATCAGGTCGTGTACAATTTTTCAAAAATTTGAGTATTTTTCGCATAATTTTGCATGAAATATAGGCAATTCTTAATTTTGTTTAAACCATTTTTTTCTCAAAAACGGCTCCATTGTTTTGGATGAAATTCTGGGGTTGGATAGTCCAAAGGACGTTTAAGAAAATGGTGCTGGTCTCGTGTTGGTAGAAAACCCAGATTTTTCGAAAATTGAAATAATTCAAATTTTTTCGGCCACTTCCTACAACTACAATTATGAAGATACAAATTTTTTCGCAATAAAATGTGTTCGTCAAACACAGGTCTTTAAATTAGGTCAGGTTCAGTTTTTTGGAAAACATGAGTATTTTGTGCAAAAATTTGTCAAACATAGGCAATTTTTATTTCCTTTAATCCATTTTTTCTTAGAAAAACGCACATTTTGATTAAATGGGACCTTAAATAGCATTAAGGGTACTTGAAAGAAATGTGCAAGTCTTATGTTTGTTGCAATGCTTGATTTTGCGAAAAAAAAATGTTGGCGCCTTCCTACAATTACAGTTGTTAAGATACAATTTTTTCTTAATGAAATGTGTTCATAAAAACAGATTTTCGAATAAGGTTATATGGAATTTTTTGACAATATGAGTATATTTTGTTGAATTTCATGACAAAAATAAAAGCCTCCTCCGAATTGACTGCACTTTGTCTTCAGGGTCTTCCTACAACTACAAATGTGAAGATTTTTTTTTACTTTCTTGCCTGTAAGAATTTTTCCTGCGTGTTCGTAAATCTACAGTTCTGAATATATTTTTTCTTAATCGTGTTCATAAAAAATAGTTCTTCAAAAGAGAACATGTTCATTTTTTCGAAAATGCGAGTATTTTTGTTGTAATTTTAGATGAAACAGGCGCTTTTAAAAACATTTTAAACAATTTTCTCAGAAACGGTCTGAAAGTTTGCCTTTCGTTTTTATCCTCTTACGTATCAAAGAACTGTCAAGTTAGTGCTGATGATCCTATTTTCGCCGTTCTGAATTGTAAATTCGAATTTCGCGCGCTTCTTTCCAGGCGTTGCCATGGTGGAAATATTTGCACGGTTATTTCCACCATGGGCGTTGCTAGTGCGGAAAATAGCAACGTAGAGGTTTCCAGATACTTCGAATTCATCCCATTGTTGTGAGTTATGATGATTGTATGACGTTGATAGTATTTTTATGAAAGGAAATAGATTGAAGGAAGATAACAAATATTAACTTAGAAATAACAAACACACTTCTATACAATAAGAAGTTTTAATCGCTGATTTTGGTATTAAAAAGGTGAAAGCTCACTTCAAACGTAATCAAGGTATACTTGTGTGAAATTATTCTTTCTTTTCTGTATTATGTTCTGTAAATTCTGTAACATTTAAATTTATTCATGTTCGTTTCTGTTCTAAAAGTAAGAAATTACTACTCTTCCGGACAATGGACATAAATGCAGATATTACGTAACTATTTTCAGTCATGCGAGAGAGTATGTGCTATTGTCGTATCCCTAGTTTTAGTTGTAGGAAGACTCCCAAAAATTGTGAACTTTTGCAATTTTCGAAAAATTAGGGTTTTCAACGAACATGAGACCAGCACCATAAACGTCGTTCAACCTATCCATCAACAAAATTTAATAAAAAACGATGGAGCCTTTTTGTTTAATTTTGAAAATGTCCCAGGGGCTTTATGTAACGTACTCCCCAAAATTAAAATATACGTTTCAAATTCTAGGAGGTGCGATATCAGCAAGATGGATCGAGGAATATCAATTTTGGAGAAAGTCGGCTGAACGGTTTAGTCGCTAGCGTTGTTCACACGTTTTGCCATCAGTCGATTTTTCGGTATCAAGAACCAACAAAACATGGATTCTGGCTACACCTCGAGTTAGATAATTTTTTCCCAAATTAACAACTGGATTTATCCACTTTTTCGTTAGCTGAGTGCTGCAATATAAGCTTTTTAGCAGAAAATTCGCCGTTTTTTCGCGCATCATTGGATAACTTCCTCTATATTCCATACGGAGAAATTAATATTAATTTATCAACTTATAACAGAAACTTTACGAGTGTCAATGGTTGTTCTCCTCATAACGCGTCTTTATCCTTTGGCAAAACTCTCCAGCGGATTTTTGCGGGTGGTATGTGGATCAATATCGCTGCAAGATCCTCTCGGGCGCAAGATCCTCTCAAAGCTAGCTCTGTTCCTCGCCCACGATCTAATTGTCGCGTGTGTGGAAAGCGCGGGCGGCGCTTGTTATTTATAGCGCGTTCGTCGGCTGCCCCCCCTCCTCCTCCTAGCGCTCCCCCGCGGCGTTTGAAGTGCACGGGCGGCGCAGCGGCGTCCCGCGCTGTCGCCTGCGCGCGGAACCTATTTCAGGGCGCAAGATCCTCTCAAAGCGGCTAGTCGCGCACCTCCAGCGCAAGGCAGGCTTAATACGTTGGGCAGCGCTCCACCCCCACCCCCACCCCCACGCCCACCCCGCCCCAGATTGGGCCAGAATATTCAGCGCCGGTGGAGATCAAAGGCGCCCCGCCGCCCCGTCCACGCCACGCGGAACAGTTGCCGCCAGAGCTCGGGGACCCTGGATTCAAAACAAGGTCGATGCAAGTGGAATTTGTGGGGGACAATGCGGGTGCTTGGCAGCTTTTCGCAAGATTTTTTTATTTTCCCTGCCACATATTCTAGCACTGCTCCAACAGCGCTCAAATGACAGTCTCATCCATCGCCTATACCTCTACACATTCGTCTCGGATAAGACTGGAAAGTCTCACATTCTAGGCATCATAATAATGAAACACCCTCCGTTGCAGGTGGCAGCAGCTCTCAAGAATTCCTCTTGGGTACGGAATTGATGTTCACTTTAGGTTAGCGATTGCTTATTGGTTATGATAGAAAAAAAAAACGTCTAATTTTTATGGTGCAAGAACAAATATTTAATCTGATTCCCATAAACAAATTGTTTAGAAAACAAATATGTTAGAATTGAATATACTAGTTACTCCTCTTACAATTATCGAAATACATGGAGGGATGTTTTGGGGTAGCTACGCAAACTATGACGATTTTAATGGAAAGTTTCAGTTCTATTTTGACTCCAACGTGAAATCGAACCTGAGATCGCATCACAAAAAACCAACTCGCTATCCACGAGCCATCCGAGAGCATCAAAACAGATGCAATTAGTATACTTTCTAAAATGTGCTTAATTTGGAGAATTTATATATTTGACACTAACATAAAAACGCGGAAATGGAGGCGAAGGAAGGAGGGCGAAGGCTGCGCAGAGCAGCTGAACACCTTGAAAAACGCGGGTGGGCTCTTCTGCCTCCGCCCCCCTCCTCGGCGGGATGCATCGAGGCGCAACAGGTTGCGGAGGATTCGGCGCAGGACACTCGCGCCGCTCCCCCCTCTCCACCGCACGGAAAAGGGATCCACAGCGCTCTGGGGGAATCCCAATTGTAAAGTGGTTTCGGGAACCCATTCCGATATCCAGTCAATTTAGATAATATACACGTTTGAATTTTTATCGGCGTCTTCTAACAACTACAAAATAGAAGACAGAGATTTTCCCCTTAAATGAAATTGTTGTCTATAAATAGTTCTTTCATTAAGGTCTTTCATTAAGGTTATGTAGATTATTTCATATATATTTCAAAAAATTACAAAAGTAATTTTTTGAAATACCTCTCACGCCGTTAATATACACATTTCTATAAATTTGTATACATTATTTCATTTCTAAGTAGAAATGCTTTAAATGACTTCAAATGACGTTTTACGAAAACTCAATAGATTCCTGTAAAAAAGAGCTTCAAAAGTCGCATTTACAGGAATGCTCAATTGCCATTTTCTTTAAAACGGCTGGTAGAGACAAAGGTTTTGAATGAAAATTGCTATTTAGGTCGAGATTTTACTCTTCTAGTACATTCTTAAAGTAATATTTCGATTCTACTATTAGAGAACCGAAAGGTTGGGAAAATTTAAAAAAAAAATGCACTTTTGGCGGCGATAGGTGAGAGCTGGAAAGACGATGGAACAACACCGTAAACGTGATATTTGAAGCTCATTTCTCAAAAAAGTTTTGAGTTTTCGAAAAACTTCATTTGAAGTAATTTGAATCACTTTAACTTACAAATACAATACTGTTTAGATATTGCTAGAAATGTGCATATTAACGGCGTGAGAGTAATTTTTTAAAAAATTGTATATTTTTTGAAAAAACAAAAGGATACCTCAAAACGAACCTTATGTCATATTAAATATTCTGTATGATGTGTTCGAAAAAAATGAGTCATTTTTGAGCAAAGAGCGTTTGAGAATTTCTGAAAATGATGAAATTTAACTCGATTTCACAGAAAATTTTTGAGTTTTCGAGAAACTTTATAAGACATCTTGTAAAGCACATGTACTTGTAAATACAATAATGTAAAGGAATCGCCGCCAATGTAAATGTTAAAGACGTGAGACACTCGTGAAAAAAATATTTTCGTAATTACAAAAAGCAAACAAAAGAATACAGCAAAATGGACATAATGCCATCTCATACAGTACAATGTCATCTCATACATTTAGCACTATCCTTACCAAAAGTTTAAAGAAAAAATTTGTAGTTGTTTTCGAGAAAAATCTTGTTCTTTTATTTTTTAAATTGCATATATTGCACCAATATTGGGCGAAAACTTCTAAAATATACACGACTTTAATGAAAAAACTACATATGGAAAAAGAATTTTACTTGAAAGAAAAATCGCCATCTCCAATTTTGTAGTTGTTGGAAGGCGTCGAATAAATTCAAACTTTTAAAACTTTCGAAAATTCAGAGTAAACAGTGAAAATCGGAACCATAAGGGTATTTTATTCCATTATTTTAAGGTATTTAAAGAAAAATCGAGGGCGATTTTTTTGAGAAAATATTGAAAGTGTCCTAGGGGCTCCGTGTAAAGTATCCCTAATTTTTTTTTTTTTCAAAATTTCAAAGCTTCGACTCAGAGCAGAGCGAGCACTTCGAGCAGATCGACCGGCCAATATTCATTTTGGAGAAAAATCCTACTTATGGTTTAGGAGCTAGTGGTGTTCACAGATGGACGGACGGACGTTTTGAAAAAAACACTTTTTCGATATCATGGGACCCCAAAACGTGTATTTCTGTTGAAATCTCGAAATCGATTTTCCGCAGCATTACATAACTTTCTCTATACTATGTATATTACTCCGTGTATACGCACGTATACGAAAAAGTTTAATATGACAAAAGATACGAAAATTCATGAAAAAATTGACAATAATAGAAATATTAACGAAAAATAACAAAATGTTTAAAAAAGCCAAAATATGACTATATATGACTCATGAAAATTATATAATTGTAATAATAAACATGTAATTAAAATTATAATTGTAAATAAAATCATGCTTAACTTAAATTTTCCATGGAAATAACAGAAAAAAATACTCGGCTGCTGTGGTCACAGGCAAAGCGATAGGCCACCACGTTCTCGGCCGTTTTTCTATAACAGCTGTGATATTAATCTTTATCATTATGGGAACTAACAATCCAACGTGTTTTATTAGTAACTAAACTTATATTTTGGTTATATATATATATATATATATATATATATATATATATATATATATATATATATATATATATATATATATTGAAACGCACCGCGTTTCTGAACATAGACGCGGGTGCCAACATGGTTTAAACAGCGCGGTAGAGACGGCCGTTCCGGGCGGACTCGGCCGAGCAAGAGAGTGTCCCGCGGCAAGCGAGACGAAACGAACGCGAAGTACGAGACTTCGACAGTTGAGGAGAGTATCGTGGGAACGACGGCAGTCGGAAGGTGGAGTCGAAGAGGAAGAGTTAACGGACGGTAGTGCGGAAAGCTAATGATGGCGGTGATGAAAAACAGTTGAGAGGAATCCGATGACATCGAGCAGAAATCGAAACGTAGGACAATGAGAAACAGTAAGAACTATTAATTGATCTCGAGTTAAGTGATATACAGTAAAGATTAAACGGCGTGAGGCGAGGAAAGTGATGAGTGTATAGACACGTGTACGACAAAGGCAGCATGAGTGAAACGAACATAGCGATACAGCATCGGCGGGCTTAGCAAACGAATTTGGAAGAACTGGAAATGAGGACGGCTGCTGATCTGGCGGCGAGTGGACATCGCCGTGCCCGGCGAAGCACGACTGCGGCGTGGGATTTGCATCGGCGGCCGGGTAGAAGCGGCGGGGGCAAGCGCCATGGCCACGTGGCGGGCGAAACGGCCCCGACTCGTCACATCGCGCCGGCGCATCCGGAGTTGGTGAACTCGAAGGAATTCCAGACGCAGCAAAACCAGTAAGACTGTTACTAGAAGGAACTTATTATTAGGCGGTAAAAGAATCAAGTGAGTTGGGAAAGGGAGTAGACGATTGTGAGAGGGGGTATTAGATGAGGGAATTTGCCATGTAATGATAAATAATCTAATTTGATGTGGAGAATAGAAAGGGTATTTTACTCGTAGAAGGGTACACATTGTCTGTAAATAGAGTAAGTGTTGAAATAACGAGGTGATTATGAATCAGTGCATGCAAAGGGAGCTCCCATTTACAGTATGAAGTGTAAAGTTAAGACAGAAAGAAAGTGTTCATTAGCAATATTTACGTAGTTAGTAAGAAAATTGTTCATGTTTGTCAGTATCGTGAGAAAGTTATTAATGCTAACCATTATTTTGTTTACCTTCTACACATTCAATGGAAAGATGTTTTTGTAATATCTATTATCTTTTCTGGGAATAAAGCAGTCTGTGTTTTTACATTAAAAGTAATTTTTTCATTGTTTGTGCATGCACTCAGAGTCCATTCGCAAGAAAGAATGCCTGACCCCTTTTACAAATTTACTGTAGAATAGGACCGAATCGCCGGTCCGTCACTATATATATATATATATATATATATATATATATATATATATATATATATATATACGAACTAGGAAACTAAATTATATATTTTTCCAAGCAAATCACAGCTATGAAGTTGTAAAGGATAATGAACAAGCTGTCATAAGAAGTGCAAATATTCAATTGATGACATTAATAATTGAGTCGAGGAATACGCGAAGATAACCCAAAAGAAATCATCAAAAGGTTCAGGAAAACGGATTGTTTGTACGTACGTTGACAGAAATACCTTATTTTTTTAAATTTTATCATAGAGATATCAAGCATTGTCCTTTCACTTTCAGAAAAGTCTATGTCATTATAGTACATACAGAAATGTAGCAGGAGAGTAAAATATATGGCTTTCTAAAAATGCTTGCTATTCAGCAACATTGTAAAAGTAAAACTTACACTGCAGTCACAAAAAGAAAATATGCCTTTATTAAGGTGCGTAGGGTTTTCAATTTGTTTGTATTGTTTTTAAATTTGTTTACAGAGGTCTTTATACAGCTTCAAAACAAAACGTTGCCACACATAATATTAGTGAAGATGTGAACATTCATTTTGAGTTATAATAGTTGTTCTAAAACTGATGTCCGTATTTCTCCAAGGAACCATGAAAGGGAAATTCATTAAAAATGTTGGCTATTTGTTATTGTTGTCACTGTTTGCCTCGTCCCGTAAAGAAATTCAATTTGGTTTTTCTGAAACTTGTTTTGGCAGTTTAGGCACAAAGCATTCTCGGAATCTACCCGCATGTGCCCACTGTATTCTGAGGAATTTCTCCCATGCTGTGACGCACAATCAGGCGTTTCAGATTGCAAATATCCGGAGTATCTATCGACTCTTAGAGCTAATCAAAGAATGAAAGAGTGAGATCGACGGACCATTTACAAATTCCCAAACACCATTGGTACTTAGTTTTCAGTCTAGTGCAAGAAAATTGAACTCATAAAAATTCACGTTTCTTCTGCTTAGCAAACGAATCCTCTTAAGAAATATATAATTGACGTATACAAATAAAAATATCAACAAACAAATTTTTCCTTCAAAAAATCTACTTTAGCGATTGTGAAATACTTATAAATAATGAAGTTGAAAATCATAAGTAAAACCCCAAAATTTAGTAGAAATCAATACAAATTTAAAAAATGGTTAAATGTATCTATTCATTAAACAATTAATAATTAAATATTAACATTATTTTTACATATTTTTATTTGCAGAAAGGATTGTGGGGTATAACAATAAAGAAAAGTCATAACCATAATGTAAGAAAATAATATCGTAAAAAATATGACCAAATAAACAAGAACCTTGTAGAGAATGTTGTTTTAAAATATAAGGATATAAATGTGAACGATCCGGCAACACTGGCTAGTCTCTTTAACCAATACTTTTCGAGAATTGCTGCCAATCTCACTAAGGGTTTTCAGCCACAAAATTAAACATCGGACATTTCCCCAAAAATTTTAGATACGATGATCGTTTCCGAAACTTCTTCCTATGAAATTCTCAAAATACGATTATATAAAATACTACCTGTGGAAAAGAGAGGCTATTTGTCTATATGTATTATGTATGTTTGTGATAATCTTACGTAGGTTTCTACTCAGTTTATAATGTACGTATTGAGATACACCAGATTTTTCGAAGATATTTTGAGATTCTAAAGTATAGATAACATCCATTGATTGTTTCTGATCGGAATTTAAAATAGAACGGGACATAGTACATTCGTCAACAGACAGTATGGTAGACATTCTTACTTAAGTAAAAAAAAGAGGAGGCTTATAGGTGAATTTTAGGATATCTGTATGATAGAAGCTGAAATCTCAATAAATAAATAAATAAAACAATGTCGGGTTAGTTACACTATTTACAACTTAAGAACGGCTGGACCAATTTTAATTATCTTTAATTTGTTGGATTCATCTCCGCCCCAAATATCAGAGTAACTATTAAAATACCGTAAAAAAATTATGGCGCTATAAAACAAACCAAATTTTCATGTCAAATGCAACCCGCAACATTCGGCGTTTGAATATATGTCGTTAAATAACTCTGAAATGAAGCGTTATAGGAAATTAAAAACAAAAACTTTGAGGCCAGAGACCACAAAGATACATTTGTTACACCGTAATATACAGGATTAGATTTTTTGAACGTTCTATTAAATTTTTGTTGGCCCGGCGCTTCTTGATATTATCCCAACTCAGAGACGTGGAGAATCTCCAACTAAATGTGAATAAGAGGGAAAGAGAGAAACAAAGACAGAGAGAAACACATAGACAGAGACAGAGACAGAGACAGAGACAGAGAGAGTGTGAAAGAACGAGAGAGAGGGAGGGGGAAGGAGAAAGAGGGAAATAAAGAGCAGGACAACGTCTGACGGATTTCACTAATATATATATTGAAACGTCACGATCTGCGTCGCCCGACGTGCGCGCTCAAGAACGACTGCCGAGCGGCAAGAAGGGGCAGGGTAGTGGGGTGCAGCGGGAAGGCAGGTTGGGGCAGAGCTAAGTGGGGGGCAGTGGAGGGGTCTGAGGCCAGTAGGTCGACCGGTCGCAAAAGGCAATTGAGGAAGGGACTTGGGCAAAGTAGCGAGCAATCGATCGCCACCGCGTCACCTAGATGCGCCCTTGACGGAGTCACATTAAGAGGTTGCACGCCCCGGTCGCCACCGCGAGGCCAGGGCCCGTGACCATGCTCGCCCTCCCGTCTGGAGTCGCTCCGCGCCCGCCTACCGACCGGGGCGCTGCGTCCACCCCGACGCTTTCACGAAAGCTGCACGCAACGACAGACGACGCGTCGCCGGGGCCCGTGACCACGCCCGTCTACCGATCAGGCGACGCCGGTAAAGCTAGCACCCCCACTTTCGAAAAACTGAAAAATTTCTGCGCCATAATTTTAGGCTAATTTGGAGCCAATTTCAGCCCCCTCCAAAAATTTTGGGCTCCTTCCCAACACCCCGAAATTAAGATATCAAATTGAGGCTGGTAAAGCTAGCACCCCCACTTACTCAAATCTCAAATTTTGTGTGCGGTCGAATTAAGTAAATTTTGAGCTCCCGAGCGCCACATTTCATAATTTCGAAAACCACCCTTAAATAAGAAAATTAAAAATCAAAACCCTCCAAATTACTCAAAACTCAAAAAATTTTTCGCCATAATTTTGAGCTCTTCAGCGACACCAAAAATATTATTTTTTCCACACTACCCTCCGAAATTAAGGTTTCAAAATAAGGGGTGAAAAATCTAGTACCCCCACTAACTCAAAATTCAAAATTTTTGTACGGTCGAAAAGAGAGAATCTTGGACTCCCGAGCGCTACATTTCAAAATTTCAAAACTCACCCCTAAATAGAAAACAAAAAATTAAAACCACTCCAATTTCTAAAAATTCAAAACTTTTTGCGACATACTTTTTGTCTAACTTTGCGCTCTTCAGTGACACCAAAAGTATTATTTTTGGTACCTCACTACCCTCCGAAATTATGGTTTCAAAATAAGGGGTGGTAAAGCTAGCACCCCCACTCACTCAAAATTCAAGAAAATTACGATCGAAACAAGTGAATTTTGGGCTCCCGAACGCCACTTTTCAAAATTTCGAAACTCACCCCTAAATAAGAAAACAAAAAATCAACCCCCCCCCCAATTTCTCAAAACTCAAAAGTTCTTGCGCCATAACTTTGGGTTCCCCAGTTACACCAAGATCATGAATTCCGGTAACGCACAAACCCCCAGAAATTAAGGTTTCTAAATAGGGGGTGGTAAAGTTAGCACTCTCGTTTTTTCAAAATTCAAAATTTTTTAAACGATCGAAACAATTGAGTTTTCAGCTCCCATAGGCTACTATTTACAAGTTCGAAACACCCCTCAAAATAAGAAAACAAAAAACAAAACCTGCTCGATTTCTCATAACTTAAAAAAATAGTGCGAGGTAAAGTTAGCACCCTCACTTACTCAAAATTCAAAATTTTTGCTTGGTCGAAACAATTGAATTTTGGACTCCTGAGGGTTACTATTCAAAAATTTTAAACTCACCCCCTAACTACAACAAGAAATGAGAACCATCCCAATATTTCATAACTAAAAAAATCATGCGCCATTATTTTGAGTCTTTAATGCAAGGATGGCAACAGAAACAAAACTAAGGCAAATTAAGCATTTATTTACTGTTTCTTGTGCACAGAAACTAAAGTACGTAACGAAACTAAAATCCGAAGCGCGGCGAAGAAATCTATTGACTAGTAACGAAACTGCCTCTGTAACGAAACTTTACTGCAGATGGGAATTTAGTTTCGTTACAGGAAGGAAACTATATCATCAAGAGAGTTTAGTTTCTATCCAGGAGTTTTATTCAAGATTCACTTTTTTATTTACAATTCATGACATCACAAAAAATGTTTAGTTTCGCTCCCAGTAACACAACTGGCAAGTAGTGTTTTGGCGACAATTAATATTGTTATTGAGACCTTCCGTGACCTTACTGCGGCCGTTACTCGTGTGCCACGCCCCTATCAGCCCGTATGTCGGTACTGTCCATTATCTCGGAGGGCTGGCGAGGCGGCAAATCGTATGTTTAAGTCGCAGGTTCGGACAGACCAGAAGGTCGAATACATGTTTGAATAATCCAAATACAATTTTAGCAGAAAATGCCTTAAAATGTAACCTCGATATACTACGATAAATAAAAAAATACATGCTTTATATTTTGAGAACAAAATGATCACAATTATGGGGTCTAATAAAAAATGTTAAAACATATAATGTATGTAACGCAATGACATACAACAGGTGCACCCAATGAAAGTTTCTTTTTCAGTTTCCTTAATAATAGCATTGGTGTACGATATCCTTACAACTGACCTCGGTAGAATTATTATGAACGCGTGTCACTGCACTTCAAACTACAAAGAGACCAACGAATATGGCCTTCGCAATCAGTCGTGAAAGAACGGCCACGCTAGAAATCCGACACCGGCTGATGGGTGTTGCATAACGTTCCTCGCGCTCCCGAAGCAACAGTTTTCAAAACGCAACAATAATTTGAACCTGGTTCGAGGACGGAAACCACGTGACCACAGAATGGCTATAAAGTAGAGCGGTTGAAACCTGGATAGTATGACTATCTAAGACTATCGTGAGAATTCAAATAAACTATCGAATAATATCGATAGTACTGTCGAAACAGAGAAATTCAAAAATCAGAAATGTTTCGACCAATCGATAATAACAGTTTGTCAATAAATAAATTAGCCACAATAATATTGTAGTATAATAAATGTGTAATAAAAAGGTTCATTTAAATAACACGTTACAAAAGCTTCCAATAAATTATTCATCATTAAGTATAAACGTCTTTGAAAATTTGTAAAATATTGTAATTCTCCTTTAGCGTAATACACTCAAAAATACCGAACGGACTGAAACAAGAAATTTATTGGACATTGTACACATATTGACAAATAAAATGCGACAAATAATTTTGGGCTAATTTCGTACTTATTGAAAAAAATATAAACTAATAAATATTATCCCAAATTTTTTCCGATCTTCAATATTTGCGTTGTTACCATAAGAATAGTTTTTGTATATTTAGTTGTCTTTTTACCCTGTTGATTTTATAGTGGGTTTTGATAAAGAAATGTGCTGTTGTTGTTTTTGGACAAAATATCAATCTGGACTTTCATTTCTCTGGAAAGTGACTGTCGCAGGAGCAGGGCTTTGCCTCTCCGTATCCTTCGTTACAAGAGCAGGAAATAACACGTTTTCTGTCGAAACTTCGCCATCTTTCCCCCACATCGTTTCAATGCTTTCTGTATACTGAGTAAGTTAGTATAGACGAGAATTAACGCAAAAAAATGATAAAAGAAAGATGTTTGAATTGTGAATGAATGTGAATGAGTTGTTTGACTAATCTTGTTGAAGGTGTGACATCACGTTTTAAAAGATCCTTCTCGGTATGATATCCAAGGGAGGAAAGGACATTTTCCATGTGTAGACTCTTTAATGCGTTTGAATAAAATACCTTTATGCAGTAACATTTCTGATAATAGTACATGTATTTGCCGGTACAACCCATAAACAATTACTAACACTTTTAATTAAGTATTTAAGTTTTCAGAAAATGATAACCATAGTTACCCTGCACAAAAGGCTGGAAATAGATGCCAATAATAAATTAGCAATGTAATCCAACAGATATTATGAAATAACTTTTAATATAAAAAGCTGCTGAACAATATGAGTATATCACACTATACATTAAAAAAGGATAAACACACAAAAAAAATTTCTACAAATATTGTCAGCTGTTTGGAAATCTTGTTCATTCTAAAACACAACTTTTCATCAAAAATTGAATATTTTTTGCATACAAATTAATGTATTGTGACAAAATTGATTTTTAAGAATTTTCCTCTTTGGTGATAAGAGAAATGCAAAGATATTGGGTAGCATAAGTTCCTTTACTACTGAATCTAATGCTATCTTTCTATGCTTTCTAGGTGAGCTGATCTTCTGGGATTGAAGCGATCGTAAATGGTGTTGTGGGTATGTAATACATAGAAAATGATTATTTATATTTCTGAACATCCGACTATTCAATTATTACCGTAACAAATTATTAAGATCAGAACCCGTAAGTAAGCGAAATAATTTTAGAAAATGTGAAATATTATGTGATATACACACTGGATTTTTACAGAAATGCCTATTTTACCCTTCTATTCTTCTCTCTCACTCTCTTCTCCAAATGATTTATAATCATATTTCATGACTTTCCGATAACTACGAACAAAATTTATAGTGCCTAATGATTACCTATTAAGGTAAAAAAATGCTTTTTCGCCTACAAGTGCCTGCTCAGCTTACCTGAAACAGCGGAGGATTAGGAATAACTAATAGCGTACTTGAACATGAATTTTGACAAGCTGAAATCTTTATTTATGTCTGTGTATTATACGCGCACGTTTTCTTGAGCCCCGGAATACGTATCCCCATTCTTTAGCGAACATAAGTTGAGTTAAGAATAAATTATAGCAACTAGCGTTGTAGGCAAAATATGATAACCAGAAATGTTCGCTCCCGTGTAATATAAATTATTTTGCATTGAAAAACCAACTACAAATCTGATATTAAATTCCTTTTGTCAAAATAACGAAACTTCTCACTTCTCTCGCAACCAGTGAAGCGAGGGCTCAAGAAATCGTGCGCGGATAATTCCCACGTTTTTTCAGGACTTCGGATGCCCAGAGGGGTACAGTTGTACCCCAATTGTTTTAGTAATTACTTCAGAGATTTGGTTATTCATAATACATTTAGCAAATTTTACACGATTATTATACGCATACAGTGTATTTTGAACTTAATTCATTTCCCTGAAACGGTTCGATTAAGAAAACTTTTGAATTAGAATTTATTTATAATTTAAAAATATAGTTATACCAATAATTTACTAAAATAATTCGAATGGTATAAGGAACAGTAATATAGGGCACTGAATAGACAAACATAACAATAAATATACTAAAAGGTATAACAGTGGGATTCATCCCTAGGATATTCGAGGGTTAGTAAAAAATCTCTTTCTGTGGCTGCACTCAAAAGAAGAAAAGATTATTGAGTTTTTGACTTTCAATATTCATCATCATCATGGGTTGAACCTCTTGGCCCGTTCCGTCTTCAAGAGTATCCTTCCATCGCCTTATTGATCTTCCCCTACTCCTCCTCTTGTACGGGTTGTAGTTGTGGAGGATTTTTGGCATTCGACCTTCCGGCATTCTTATTAAATGATCATGCCAATTCTTTCTTAGTGCATCTATTTTTTCAGTTAGGTTGAAGATTTTTAATTCGTCTCTGCTGTCCGAGTTCATTTTATGGTCCAGTATCGAATAGCCCGCCAAAGGTCTAAGAAATCTCATTTCCGAAGCTTCTATTTTTCTCTTATCTATTCTATTGAGGGCCCAGTTTTCACAACCATAGGTTATCATTGGGACTGCCATTGTTTTATAAAGTTTCAGTTGAGTGTCTGTTCGTGCTTTCTGTCTGAGGGTCTTTCGTATAGTTGCGCACATTTTCTGAAATCTCTGAAGTTTTATATTGATATTTTTTGGCAGTATGAAAAATTGCAGCCGAGGTAGTTGAAGTTATTTACTTGTCCAACACTGTTACCATTAATTACTATTTTACACCTTAAATGATTTTTACCCTAGAATACCATGGCTTTCGTTTTCTTTGATGAAATATGTAGGTTGTAAATTTTGCCTATTCTCTGAAGTTGATGGCCAGCTATTAGGAGATATTCGTCTGAGGTGCTAAAAATTATCTCGACGTCTGCGAATAAAGTTGTGTTTAAAATTGTGTTATTCACTTTGAAATGGTACATTATATTTTCTTGACACTCTTTTATGGTATGGTCTAATATATATATATATATATATATATATATATATATATATATATATATATATATATATTAAAAGATTAGGAGACAACGGGGATCCCTGTTTGACACCTTGATTTACGACTTCAAGTGTTCTGTTGTTTCATTGTCCATTCATATTTTAGTATATATTCATATATGCTTCAGATTATATTTATCATGTGAATTGAGTATCCGTTTAATCGCATTACAGATCATAATTTGCTTCTGGAGACTATCAAAAGCTTTCTTGAAGTCTATAATGTAATGTTCTATCATTTCGAGACAAAACCCCCAGATGCAACTTTACAAAAATGTGACAAGGAATAAACTTGTGTATCGATTACAACGGTGCCGACAGAAAACAGTTTACAAGTCAAAAGTAAATAAAGAATTAAAGCGCGTGAAATTTGTGAAAATTGAACATAATCGTCCGGTAGAACAGAAATTATGGGATTAAATAAAACAAACGGCATCAAATTCGGTCAACGCATTCGGAAGATATACATTAAAATAGAATTGGAATTTTTTGTAATGTAACGAGCAGAATATGGCCATTGTTTAGCTAGAAAAGAAAGATTGTAAACATGGTTTTTTAAGAACTATAACAAAACGCACAAACCGATTTGGCTGAAACATGGGGAAACAATAGATTAAAACACGGGGAAGACGAGCGAACGAACGAAAATATTGTTCGTTTTTACCGATCGAGAGTATGCGTCGTTATTTGTTGCAATACCCTAGCACGCACTATCCAGTCACCTCGCTTGGATTCCTGTATAGGACCACCACTTTATCCACGGCTGCAGGTTATAAGAAACTTTGTAAAAACTAGCTAGCAAAAAGGGGCAAACGATAGGTTTAATCAAGTACGATACAAAACATTGCAAGGATAGGCAGGATAGCCGAGGGAGGAAGGAAGGAAGTAGGAACCATTACAATAAAAAGGATGTATGTAGGCAGATTGTATTCACGTCTTTTTTCAATTATTTGTTGAAGAGCAAATGTACAATCTGAGCATGACCGCCCTTTACGGAATCCATTTTGTGTTTCTGACAAAAGTCTGTCACTTATTTTATTTAGCTTTCTTGTAATGATTTTTGCATTGATCTTGTATGCAGTTTTCAGGACACTGATGCCTCTGTAATTATTACATTTCCTCGCTTGAATATTGGATGGATTGTTGCGTTCTTCCATTCATCTAGGATTTTATAGATATTCCAACAGGCATTAATCTCTTGAGGCACATATTTAAATAACTATATTTAGTCCGTAACTTCCAGGATATCTGTTTTTAAATGTGTGGAGCAGTTCCTCAAGTTCCCTATATGCTATTGGATCTACAAAAGCAAACTCTCCTGTGCAGTTTTCCTCCTCTTCTTCTGTGTTTGACGACCATAATTCTTTATAGTACTTCAGCCATTCTATTTCTGAGATGTTATTAATGCGCAAAGTGTCTTTTTCTTCAGTATTTAAATGTTTTAAAATTTTATATGCTCTATTTTGGGCTCCATGCACATCTTGTTCTATTTCGTTAATGTATCTGTCCTAACTTTCCCTATTTAATTTTCTCACTTCTCTTTTTACTACGGCGCATTTTTGTTTTAAGCTATTTTGTCCAAATCAGATTGTGACTGTAAGTATTTTAAATAATATTTTTTTCTTGTCTTCCATTAATGTTTTTATTTGGTCATTCCAAATTTTTAATCTTTTCTACCTTGAGCCCCTGTATCTTTTACCTAGTACTCCACCAGCAGCTTTTGTCATAACTATTTTCAAGTCTTCCCATTCTTGTTTTACATTTAAGCTGATAGCTCTATGATCCAAGTAGTCCAATAAACGTCTGCAGTATAATTTCCTTATACTGTCTTGTTGTAATAAATGGATTTTGAAATAGTGTTTTTTCATGGTGTTATGTTTTGTAAGTTTTTTAATTCATTTGGCGGGAAGATTTATATGTGTCGGTACCATGAAGTGATATGAAAAAATGTTAAAGCTTCTGTAGACTCGAGTATCGGATACAAGAGGGGCTAATTTACATTTACTAAAACATAATCAATTCTCGATTTTGGGTTGTATACTTGATGTGGTTGAAGTGTCATGAGGAGTAGGGTGGGGAACAGGATTGGCGGGGCGTCGTGAGACCACCCTTCGTCTGGCTCCTCAACTGAGGTCTGTACAGCCTGGGTGACCCTACCAGCAGCAGCACTCATCGATTCTTCAACCCATTAGCAATGCTACTCGTTATAGCCCTTGGTTTCATCGGAGCATACAAACCTCCTCGCCCGCACGGTCAGTGCTACTTTAAGGCGATGTCTCCTGGAGGAAGGACTTCCAATATTAAATTATCAAATACTCACCAGACATTAATATTTACATAAAAAACAGGGAGCGGTAGCTCAGTGCATCCACTGATGTCACTACAGCGCCTCTGACCGGGAGGTACTAGGTTCCCACTCCCCACGGCGGCAGGATTTTCGACACTAGCTTTTCAGCTACGTCGAATTCAGTCGCTGCCTGGAGGATAATTCTAGCGGCCGGCTGCTCTGATCGGTAATTCTCCGTGGTTTCTCCGATCAACACCAGGCGAATGCCGGAGCAGTACCCTACCAAACGGGCCACGGACCGCGCGCGTTCTTTCCTTCCTCTTCCTTGCCCTATCCTCTCACCCTTACACACGCACTTACACTAACAAGCACTACACTATCGCATATTCCCGGAGACGGGTCGGGAGCTTAGAGCTTGTCCCGGCTGGGGCGGTGCCCCGCCGGTGGGAGAGTCCGACCGGTCTCCCGGAATATGTGGTAGTGTGGTGCATGCCAGTGTATGTGTAAGTGTATTTGTAAGAGGAGAGGATAGGACAAGGAAGAAGAAGGACAGATCGCGCGCGGTCCGTGGCCCGTTTGATAGGGTACTGCTCCGGCATTCGTCTGGTGTTAATCGGAGAAACCACGGAAAACTACCGATCAGAGCAGCCGGCCGCTAGAATTCTCCTCCAGACAGCGACTGAATTCGACCTAGCTGAAAAGCTAGTGTCGAAAATCCTGCCGCCTTCAGGACTCGAACCTAGGATCTCCCGGTCAGAGGCGCTGCAGTGACATCAGTTGATGCACTGAGCTACCGCTACCGGTATTACATGTGTGCAGTGCGCTTCAAACACAATCTATATCTTTATATTCATGATGAGAACGAAAAAAAATGAAATTCATTAGCTCATAATTCGGACGAAACTGAAAATATCGAAAAAAATCATCTAGGGTCGTATTTATGAAGCTCTACTAGCAGAGCTCTTAGGGGCCTGCCATCTGGGGGCTTGCTAGGAGAACAAGTGGCGACTGGAATTGATTGGGGGCCGTTCATAAATCGCAAAACCGAACATTGGCAGCCTGCTAGGCCTGGCAGGCCCCTGGCTGAGGTTTATAAATATGGCCCCTAATCTCATTGTTTCTCTCAGTTGCGTTCCACGTCTGACACTTCGGCCAGAAACAGAAACGACGTCTGCATTACGTTGAACCTAATTCCAAAGATTACAACAATATTTCCAAGTTAAATCACTTTATTCCATTTAACTTTATTACAGTCCTTTATCATTCCATATAACTTTAATTATATTCCTGAATATTCTTCGTTTCATGATACCATTAAAGAATCACAAAGTATTGTTGCGAGTTGATGTAAAGATCGGAAGTTGATAACTTGTAAACAAGTAGATGACAAATGTTGAAAAATGAGGAAAAATTACCAAACACGTGGATGAAGCATTTTCTTCTTCTCGAGACGAGTTCTTTGAACAAGAGACATTATCTTGGGCGTCTTTGGATAAAATTCATCTCGGAAATAGGACAGTACAAGTAAACAAACATCATTTACAACCTTTTTTACTCACAACATATTGTATTTAAGTATATTTTGGTTTTGAGAAACAATGATATCTGTCACTACTGAATTATTGTCGATGAAAACCTTTAATTGCGTTATTAACTAATCATTATAATTATCTAGTAAGTAATTCAAATATAACATTTTTAATTTGCTTCAAATAAGAAAATATCAAAAGTGTCTACGATAAAGCCACTCCTGATACACGACATGGATAATTCCATCAACTGCAAGTCCATCACTAGGGGCTTGAGGCAACAGTCGCGCCAGAGGACCCTCACGATGCCCCCTCCCCAACACTGCCGGTGGCCGTCGCCAGTGCGATCCTGTTGGCCGTCAGCTCGTTTATCCCATACGGAGGTCATTGGGCTCCTCCGCGCGGCGCCCGTAAGCCCCTTGCGCTGAAAGCCTCCGGCGAGCGCTGCTTCGTGCACTGAGGGAGGCAGGGAACAGGGCGGGGCGGAACGGGGCGAAACGCGATAGAAGAGAGCGAAAAAGTGCATAAAAACATGCAAGTAGAGTAATGGAACGTAGAGAAGATATCAATTATTAGAATGTGCTGGTGGAGTGTGCATTGTATCTGGTGGCGTGGAGTAGATGATGCTGTTAAGATCGGCAAAAGAGTTTCACGAGGAAAGGAAAGATAGAACGAATGCGAAAGACGATTGGATCGAAGCTTCTCCAAACCCGTTCATGTGTCAGAAGAGAGAATCGTAGGCTAAGAGACAGGGATCGAAGGGTGGAGCAGTGTATGGCGAACCTTCTGGACGCGAAGGTGCGTGCGCATCCTCGGGTGCGAAGCGATCTCGGCTCTCCCAACAAACTGCATCGAATGACGGAAATGTAATTTCCTTAATTATTATATATATATATATATATATATATATATATATATATATATATATATATATATATATATATAACACGCCACCCCACCCCTCGCCCAATGCAAGTAGCAGGCACCTAATGGGGTAGTGGTTGACGAATGCTCAATATGAGCTTTGAATTGATCTCAGGGAGACATGATCTTCTGGGTGTGAGAAGGGAACAATTCATCACACAGAAATCTACGAAAACTTCGCTCATATATTCTAAAAAAACAACTCTGAATACAACACACAAAGAAGCAAACGAAGAAAGGAAAGAAAGAAAAACACTTGATTGTAGTACGTGCATTCGCTTCACGAATAACACCTCAAAGCTCTGACCCTTTTGCTTTCAGTTCAAATGTTCTTCAAATTACTCAATTTTCTCACAAAAATCGACTAGTTTTTCAAAGGAGTTAAATACCTTCAATTTGATAGTGTACTAGTACCGTGCACGGTCAATAACTTATTGCGATGTGCAGTTATTTTGCTTTGAACCACACTTGAGATTACCAAACACTCTAGTGTCAGAATTCTGTGCATTCACTTTACACAAAATTTAGAAGAAAAAGTGGCACATTTTAATTACGTACATTAACAACACCCACATGAATTACCGTTTCAGCAAAATTAATTAACACAACTTACAAACAATTTTAATGACTCACTCAAACAAGCGTACAACTGTGCAACAAAGCTCTCAAGGCGTGTATTTTATTCCTTTTAATAATTCTGCTGTTTCAGTCCTATTTCCATTTCTAAAAAAAGCCGTATTAACTTCCAATACAATCTTGTCTAATGACATCATTTATTCAGTTCTTACAGTGCGACCGCGCCTCAAACACAAGATGTAAGTGGTCGTCGGCCTGCCGCCTTACAATGCGCTCCACATTCCATTCCAAAACATTTGATCTGTTACCTTGCGCTCCGCGTCGCTCCGGAGTGTCGTGGCCCCGCCCCTTTGGCCTTCGCTGCGCGGGCTCATGAAAGCGATTTAAACAAGCAGCGCTCAAAAACCAATCTCTACCAAACTATATCCAAAATATTAGGCTAATTAAAAGCTCTATTCCCGATTTTGGGCTCTTTTGGATTTTCCAAAGTCGTGGGCACTGCTAGCTTTAATTTAAAGCTAGCAGCGCCCACCCACATAATCCATCTCAAACTCAATTCAGAAATATGAAACCACAGCCAAAATTTACGGCTAATTTGAGTATCTAGGAAAAAAATATTCCCTTATTTATATTCCAAAAATCAGGGCTGTACAAAAAGAAACAATTAACATTAGCTCTTACGGGCCAATAAACACCAAAATCAAAAACCCTTAAAAAATCTCAAACCCTACACAAAATTTAAGACGAATTTAAGACTTTAAGAAAAAAATTATTTCAGCATTTATATTCGAACTAGAGATGTAACAGATTGGCACAGACTTTCTGTAGTAAAGTTTTCTAATTTTCTTGGTGTGGACTGGTACTGTACAGACTTGCCCCTCCTTCGTGCATGCTTTACATGAATGGCCGATGGAAATGCCAATATTAACGGCGTGAGAGGTATTTAAAAAAAACTACATTTGTGTAATTTTTGAAAAAACAAAAGAATACCCAAAAATGAACTTTACGTCTTATAAAATAGTGCAATTAGCACTATACATTAGAAAAAATTGAAGAAAAAATTTGGAGCCATTTTTGAGAAAATGGAGTTTATGTGATTCTGAAAATGCAGAATTTTGAGTTCATTTTTATAGAAAACTGTTGAGTTTTCGAGAAACTTTATTTGACATTATTTAACGCGAATGTACTCATAAATTCAATAACGTAAATAAATCGCATCTAATGTAAATATTAACGACGTGTGAGACTTGTATACAAAAATTACGTTTCTGTAATTTTTGAAAAAACAAATGAATAGAGCAATATGTCGTTTATGCATCGCATAGAGCGCATTTGGTACTAACTCTTCCAAAAATTAAAAAAAAATTTGGAGCTATTTTTGAGAAAATCTTGGTTTTGTATTTTTTAATTGCAAATATTTCACGCTCTATTGCACGAAAACTACTAAGATTTTCGAAAAAATGTACGTGACTTTTATGCCACAACCATTTATGGACAACACATTTGTTTCAAAGAAAAATCTCTACCTTCAATTTTATAGTTGTAGGAAGGCGCCGAAAAAAATTCAAACTTTTTCAATTTTCGAAAATTCAGAGTTAACCATGAAAATCGGACCTATGCCACCTTTATAAGCGTATTTCACTCTATTCTTACAAGAAATTTAAAGAAAAAATTTAGAGCCGTTTTTGAGAAAATTTTGAAAATGTCCGGGGGCCTTCATGTAAAATAACCCAAATGTTAAAAAATGTTATTCAAAATTTAAAATCTTCAACTACAGCCAGATTGACTGGGTTTTCTTCAATTTGGAAACGATTGTACACATGGTTTTGGCGCTAGCAGTGTTCACAGACGGACGGACGTTTTGAAAAAAACAGCTTTTTCGGTATCAGGAGACCCCGAAACGTGTATTTCCGTTAAAATCGTGTATTTTCCGCAGCATTATATAACTTTCTCTATACTACGAATATTACTCCGTATATATGAATGTATACGAGAAAGTAAAAATCAGTGTTGTACAAAGAGAAATACTTAAAATTGCTCCTTGTGGGTGAATAAACTTCAAAATCCAAAAACCTGAGGAAAAATAAGAGTCTCTAATCAAAATTTAAGTCTAATTTGAGGCTTAGGAAAAAAATTACTACGGCATTCATATCCCAAAAATCAGGGTTGTACAAAGAGAAACAATTGATATTGGTTCTTACCGGCAAATAAACACCAAAATAAAAAAGTAAAAAACCTTAGAAAAAATTGGAAACCCTACCCAAAATTTAAAGCTTATTTGAGGCTCTAGGAAAAAATTATTTCGGCCATCGTATTCCAAAAATAAGGGCTGTAAAAAGAGAAACAATTAACGTAAGATCATACGGGGAAATAAACAACATAATCAAAAAACCTTACAAAAAATCTGAAACTCTACCAAAAATGTAAGGCTAATTTGAGGCTCCAGGGAAAAAATTATTTTCGCATTTATATTCCAATAATTAGGTCTGAATAAAGAGGAATATTAACATTAGTTCTTATGCGGGAATTAATACGAAAACCAAAACACCTCAGAAAAAATCTGAAACCCCACCCAAAATGTAAGACAAATTTTAGGAAAAAATATTCCAGTTTATATATTAAAAAAATCAGGGCTGTACAAAGAAAAACATTAAACACACCGTAGTAGTTGGTGATCTCATAGTTGTCTGTTTCTATTGCTTCACCTCAAAATTTAACCCTGCCGCACGCGTTTTAGAGTTTCCGAAGCTAGTACTTGCGCTGTGAGGAAGAATTGTGGAATGAATCAACCCCAAGTGATTTACTCACAAAGGATAATGAAGATACCGGATGCCATATCACTTATTTACAGTGAATGGGAGCCGTAAATAATGCTAGTCCTGTCAAGAGCTGTCTCCTAGTCCCCTTGAGTGTGGGAAAAAATAAATGTATTAAAAATATTCCCGTACAATATCAAAATGTATATTTAATCAAATTTTGTAAAATCGCTAATAGCAACTCATAATTGGAAAACATCGTTTTCCTGTAGTGGTGTCATTAAAAATTGTTGAAGTCATTAAATTGTCTTTGGAATTAGGGTTTCGTAGGTATGAGTGCAGCTGCCAAGGAGGAATTTTATGAAGTGTTAAATTCAAATTCTGATTTGTAATATCTCCAGAGTATAAGAAAAATTATTAGTGTTTAAAAGTCGAAAAATGCACGATTTGATCTGACAGTGTCACAAATTTCATTTCTGAAGTATGCTCCAATTGCGTCTAATGCGGTAGGAAGCACTTTTTACGATCAGAAACATTCATCATCATTATCATAATCCTAAAGACAAACAATTCCTTGTCTTTGCCTCCATGATATTCTTTTCTCCACTGTTCTCTTCTCCTCAGAATAGTTTGTGAAGAGTAGTTCGTTTTTATGTTCTGAGATTTTCATTCTGGGTAATAAAGATTCGTTTATGAACAAGATTAACTTCACAGAGTAACATTTAGAGAAGTTGTTGTGTTCTCTGTTCCAGAGGGAATAAAACAAAAAAAAATACTGAATTAAAATTCAATTGTGGATGTTTTCTCAAACTTTAACTTACATCGTGTATGTGAGGCTATTTGTTAGTATATATTTCCATGCATAATTTTGTATTAGATACTGCATAGAAACATCCTGTTTTTAATAATGAGTTTTACATGTGGTGCTTGAGATATGTTAATATTGGCAGAAATGGCGGTATAATATTACGTAACCATTACTAAGAGCGAGAAGGTATGTGCTACCTAAGCACCAGTAGTTTTAAAGTATAAGATAAAGATAATTTTTTTTAACATGCAATTGGGTGTAACCCGATGGTAGGTAATTACATAAATAAGATAATAAATGTCAATGCAAATAATATAATAATGGTAATAATAATGCTAAACTTATAATAATAACAACAATAATATAAAAACTGCTGATTCTTAAAACAAATTACATGAAAAAGAAAGGAACGTCTGTCATCAAAGCCGCACTGAGTATTTATACAATTAAGACCGCACTGCACTCTTCTTCACTTCACTATAACAATAAAAACATTTCCTTCATTATTTCTCTGCTCTACACAGCACGACACCTCACTTCACTGTATACCTTAATATTCTTAGTTAACGCCATCATAAACTTAGAAATACCCTAAATTAATTTCCTAACCTGTTGAACGCTTCGAGAAAACGGTTCAGAGATGTTTGCAGGTAATCTATTCCAATTCCTTATCGTTCGATTTGTGAAAGAGAATTTCCCGACATCCGTTCTCTGTGGTCTTAAATTTATTTTGTGCCTGTGATCCCCTCTACTGCTGTACGTAGGAATACGCAACCGCCGTTTAATTTCTTTCCAAGTTGGATGACCGCTATAAGCTTTATACAAAGCGCAGAGTCTTGCCGATGTTAGTTAGTTAATGCCTTATTTTTACGTGGCGAGACTCGGGCCATCAGGCCCGCTCTTCCGTCTAACCACGCAAATTTCGCTACGCTCCTTTCACCACCTATCGAAGAAAGGAGGTATTATCTTGGGCGACGAAACAGGCGGATCTCAATTTTGCTCAGAGGCTTCTTTTAGGCTTGAGGATCTTTTACATGCAGTAAATCTACTAACATGGGACAGCCGGCTTTACTTCCCCTCCGAAGGAAGACGTACGAAGGATTTTTTCGCCCTTAAAAATCCACGGCTTCGATCGGGATTGAACCCGCAAACTCGGGTACAACAGTCCGGTACGCTGACCAATACACCACCGAATCCGCAAAATGTTCGCCTGTTTTCGAGTGATTCCCATCCTACCATTTTCTTGTCCCTGAAAGTAAATTTAGCTGCTCTACGCTGAATCCTCTCCAAATTTTTACACTGCATTTTTTTTTGCGGATCCCAACAAATTGCTCCATATTCCATTATCGGACGAACAAGCAATAAATAAGCAATTTCCTTTGCGTTTACTGTACTCTTTTTTTAAGATGCGCATTACAAAATGAAGAGACCTCCACGCTTTTCCTATAACAAAATCTGCGTGACTTGTCCAGCTTAATTTACTATCGAAATGGATTCCTAGATACTTGCACGAAGAAACTCTCGTAATAATGTCGTTACTTAAGCGGTAATTTGTTATGCTCTAATTATGACCTCTGCCAAAAGTGATAGATTTGCTTTTAGAGCTATTTATGGTTATGGCATTGTTTTCTGCCCAGTAATATAACGCATTAAGATCCCGTTGCAGAATTTTTTCATCATCTTTGGAATATATAATGCGATATAGAATCCAATCGTCTGCAAAGAGCCGAACATTTGACATTAATTGCACTGGCAAATCATTAACAAACGTTAAAAATAGAGGTCCAATGACACTTCCTTGCGGTAGTACTGACGTAACGCTTGCACAGGAAAATACCTCTTGTACAATTCGGATTTTCTGTTTCCTATCTCTCAGAAACTCGCTAATTAACGCCACCACCTTGGGATCGATGTCGGAATTCATTAATTTCTGAACTAGCCGAGCGTGTGGAACAACATGGAACGCTTTGGCAAAATCTATAACTACTGCGTCTACTCTCCCGCCCGCGTCAATTTCCTCTGCTGGATCCTGAAATAGCGAGACTACCTGCCTTTCGCATGACTATCCAGTCCTAAATCCATGTTGGCCATGATAGAGCCATTTTTTGATTTCCCATTCTTGCTTAATGTAACTCGCAACTAGATGCTCCATAAGTTTGCTGACCACTGACGTGAGACTCACCGGCCTATAATTACTTAGTATAGTTTTGACCCCACTTTAAAAGATTGGTACTACAAAAGCTGATTTCCAATCTTCAGGTACTTTTGAATTGTTCATGGACACGTGGAATATTCTAATTAAGTACGGTAATATTGCCTCTCCTCCTATTTAATTATGTCAGTAGAAATGTCGTCTGGACCCTTTGACTTATCTTTTTTCATAGAATTTACTTTATTCCGTAGAACGTTCACTTCAACATTAAATTGATTTGTAACTGAAGAACTGTGAATTATAGTGGATGGTCCGTATTTCTTTTGAAAACCGAAATAAAATACTTACTAAATGCGTTAGCTTTTGCCCGGTGGTCTGTGATGTGTGTTTCCATCTTTACGAACAACTGGGATATCCTCTTTATTTCCCTTTCTTCTCCAAACATATTTGTAAAATCCTGTCCAGTTATTTACCTTTTCGTCTAGAATATTCTTCAAATACACCTCCAGAACAATTTTCATTTCTCGCTCTAATTCTTTTGAACAATTTCGAAAAATATTCATATGCTCGGTACTGAGTTTTCTGTTTTTAAATGCATTTCTCGTTATCCTCTTCATTCGCCTAATTTTTGAATTGTAATATTCTGGATCCGGATTATTTTTTAGAATTTTGCATGGTTCGAACTTTTGCAAAGCTTTGTCCATAGTATCTTTAAACGCGCACCATATTTCTTCCATACCTCCTTCTGTTCTCAGAAAGCTGTTGTATTGTCCTCTAAGAAAGTCATGAAGTTCCTCTACATTTGCTTGCTTGAACTGACGCACTTTCGTTCCTGTCGTAATACCTTTCCTTGATATGTTTTCGTCTATGTCAAGAAGAGCCACTTTTTGATCACTAATTCTCTCAACAACTTCACAAGATATGATAAGTTCTTTCTGCCTAATTAGGTAAACATCCAAAGTCACGTCCTGCTGCATCTCGTTCCGTACTATCTGGGCTAATCCCCTATCCCAAACTAGTCTGTTAACACGTGTTTGGACTTTCCCCTCGCTCACGGCACCCTCCCAGTTTGCGCTAGTGTCACCTCCCATACTTATTCAAAAGGAGCGAATCCTCCTCCCTGTCGGTAGGGCGTGGATGGTGAAAAAACTAACAGTCACCAACCACTGGATTAGATTTGTCGTCAAATCTAAGCCTGTCCGACCTCTCAGATAGAATTACCTCGATTTTGGGAGGAGGTAGGTGACCTTGAGTAATAATCCCTAATTACTCTTTGTCGTGACTTAATTGGATGATAAGTCATAACATTCAGATGAAGAAAGTTCACAGCTGACTTCCTTCCTGAGGGATAGGGTCCTGACATATGCACTGGGATTTCAATAAGAACATCATAGTCGTATGTTTTAAAACAATAACCTTATAAATATATTCTATTTAAAAGAATTATTACACTGTACACTCGAATTTGTCTGAGAGTACCTTTGCTATAATCAGATTAGAAACAAAACTGGTGAACAAAATGTCACGAAAACCTTTGCTGAATTATAATTTAAAACTCTTTGACTGTTTTCGTTGAATACTAGCACAAATTAGCACAAATTCACAGAAAAAGAAAAAAAAGTCCAGTGATAACCTCTTTACATACGAATACCATTACACAATTTTGCTGGAAAAACACATAAAAGAATACACACACATAATATTACATTATACAAAGAAAACCTATTACACTCTGAAATATTCCAACGTTTTACACGAAACAAAACAGTTTGATTTGTTCAAAACAAAATAATTTGTAACTTCTCCAGTTACACGATATTTAGTTTAGCTGATGATCAACTGAAATTAGATTTGTTTGATTCACTGAGATCTCTCAGTATACAAAAAAAATTCAAATTTATAATTAAGTACTTTTGTTATTACCATACTGATAACTCGTTACTCAAGTGCATATCTTATTTCCAGAACAAGAATTTCCCTCCGTTATTTCACATGCAACATTATATGAACAATCACTTAACATGAAACACTGTTACAAATCAAACACAGAAAAATTATATCTTAAATTTACAATAGTCCTTTTCATGTATCTGAATTCAGTAACGAATCTATAACTCTAGCTGACATTCGAACACAGAATTTAAATTTTCTTTACGGAAATTGTATATGATTACAGGCACTAACCTCATGAACTAGCATAGTCAGTAAAAAGTTCTGCAATCTGGCTAGCATCTCAATTTATAATCTGGATTGAATCAGATAAACTCACAGGAACTCGAGCGGCGTGCGACGGCTCGACGTTTCCTCGAGGTCGTCCGAAGTTGGAAGCGGCTGCGAAGAATTTCCTACGTGCCCTCCAATTACGTCCAATATAAAATCGGGGTGTTTGCGACTGCTTTTCCACTCCCCTTTCCTTTCTTCAGTAGACGTTGCTATGTACGCCGAATGAAGCGTGGTCAACTCGGTTTTCAATAAATCCAAGCGATAGTTTTAAAAGCTGAAATAAAATATATTCATAGTACTATTTCCATACTATAAATTACTCATTCAAGTTTATACGCGTTTCCGACTGCTGGTTCCTGACGCAGTATAAATATTATTCATTTATTAATTGTTCTCCATTCAATTATACTCATACCTTATGCATAATATATTCGTCTATTCTTTAAGCAAGTTATTATAATAATCAAATAGATTACTTTATTCTAAAAGCTTCAGTAGTCGGTATTTCCCAGAGTGGCGTGATCCGTTGCTTCACCATTTCTCTGCGGGTACCGTTCCAGTCGCTCTTCATTCACGAAAGAAAATGTCCGAATCTCCTTTGAATAGGTTAAAATTCAGTAATTCTTGCCTGCTAAATTCCCATTGGTCCTTCGGCCGTTTCTATGACTGAATATTTCGTCATCTGCGCTTGCGAATTTGTTACGAGCGCTACTCGTAGCTGTCTCGTGAACTACTTGAGAATCGGCGTGTTGGAAAGAATTTTCTTCCATCATCGGGCGTAACCTGTCGGATTACCTGATAACTTCCTGGTCTAATAGATACCGATAGATGTATTAAACGAAAATAAATTTATATTTTCGTGATGTAAACGTCTGATCGGTTACACTAGGAATATTTAAGTCTCCTCCGATAACAATAGGATGATTATTTTCATTTCCTGTTCTCTGTATGATATCTTCCAAAATTGCATAGCCATCCCCTGGATGCCTATAGCATGCAAAAATTTCTAATAAGGTTCCTCCCGAAGTAGTAATTTCTATTTCCATTATTTCAAACTCTGTACTGACCCAATCTAATCTACAGTTAATGTCTGCTTTGATGCAAATAAAGACACCGCCACCTCTACTACTTCTATCCCTCCTAAAGATCTTATAATTAGAATGAAAAATTTCCGGGGATCCGATTTCCTGAGTTAGCCAAAACTATCGCTATGCCTATCGCTATGTCGGGATCACAGGTGTCAACTTGATTCCAAAACTATTTCTTTATTGATTATACTACGACATTTCACCTGCAACGACCTAATGAATCCCTTCACCTGAATGTGTACTTGCGCGTCCCTCGAAGCCGTCGCGTCGCCGCCGTCGTCTCGGCCGCAGTTGCTACCGCCGCCGCCGTCGCCTCCATAGCTGCTGCCGTCGCGGTCTCCTCCTCCACCGCCACCGTCGACATCCCTGTCACAATCTTCGTCGTCGCCGCGGTCTCCTCAAAGCAAAACTCCACCAGCACCGATGCCACGGTCTTCCTCGCGGCTTGCGAGCGTGACTGGATAACCCTGTCATGCAGGCGACACAGCTTCCATGCACCGCGGAAATGTAAATGAAGACCGTCCCGTGCGAGATCTTTTCCCAGCCAGTGATGTGGATCTACGAAAAGACCATCGATCTTCCCGCAGACCCACCGTAACCCCTGATTTATCTGCCATGTCCTGTTATAATTAAAGGGTAAAAATTACCAATTCTTCAATTTATTTATTTCCTGTCCACCTATAGGGAAGGAAGGGTACACTTTGACTTAAGCCTAAAGGACTGGGTGAGCCAAACACAAAAAGCCCTAGGCTTGAACTTCGTAAAGAGCGCCTAATATGCGCACAAGTTCGTTACAATATCGGAACACCCTTCAAAGGTACTATCTAAGATGAAGACAAAAACATTCTAAATATTCAGCTTACTTTACAATTTATTTTGTTCAAAGGTACACATTCAAACAATTACATTAAACACTTCTCCTTTTCTGAAAGTAAGAGAAGTCAATTGTTATAACCAACAATGACAGGCAAAACAATGTGCCTCTATAAACAAATGATAATATTAAACAATACAAAATAACACATTCAACAATGACAGGCAAGGACATGCTTCTTTACAAAATAAGAGATTAGAACATGAAATTATACAGAATGACGGCGTCGTGTTACTTGCTGCAACAATCTCCATTTTAGGAGGGCAGTAGTAGACGCTTTGACACAAATTTGACAAAGACCTCGTTAGAGCGTCTTTCCTTACAAAAATTACGTCACTGCTATGATTTCTTTTCAGCGTATCAATGTGTGATTACAGATTCTTAGTATTAAATTGTTGTCTAGCAACATGTCCAATTCTCACGCATACAGCAAGTACTTTTCTACCGCTGGCCCCTGTGACCATAAGCGGTGTTGCCCGAGCGGTCGCCTCTGCCGCTCACAGAGCCTCTGGATGGGCTCTCGAACAAAGCAGCCATGCAGTACGAACCTTAAATGTCCCGTCAATGCTGTCCCAAAGCTGGTAACACGTTCTCTCTAACATTCAACATAAACATAAATAGGAATGCACAGAAACAATCGTTAACAATAGACAAGTCGCCGAGTTCCAACTCCAAGCTTGCTTATTTACATTCACCTTGCTGTAAACGAAGACAATAAGTTAGACAACACAACATACATTTACTCAGAATATAAGAATCTATAATCACATCTATACATGTTATCTATACATGTTACAATTACTAATAACATGAATACTGACACAATAAATAAAACACGCATGTGCAGAGCATTTACTAAAGTTAACATTAAATTATTTACGGACTACTTGCTGAAAGAATCATGGGAGGCAGTTTATAACGCTATTGACACAAATGAAAAATATAATGTATTTTTCTCAAAGCTTTCATTTCTCTTTAACGCATGCTTTCCTATTAAAAAGAGAAAATTAAACATTTCACGAAAAAGTAATACTTGGATCACACAAGGAATTAGAACATCGTGTAAAAATAAACGTACTCTCTACTCTACTTTATTTCTAAACATCATAACGTATCACCCGGTTTCCACGTCTACTTCCGAGAATATAAAAGAATTTTAAGGAAAATAATAGTTCAGGCAAAAATAATGAAAAATAATGAGGATATTTTGAACGCTAGAAACAAAACTAAAGCAATGTGGAACATCGTTAAAAATTCGACAACGTCATCACATTTCGTAGAGAATGTTGTTTTAAAGGATAATGAAAGAGAAACAAGAAATCCAGAAAAAGTTGTGAATCTCATCAACCAACACTTTTCTAGAATTGCGGTTGATCTCACGAAGGAACTAAAATCACAAAATTCAACATCATATGCTTCCCAAAAAAATTTCGGCACGATGTTTATTTACGAAACTTCTTCTAACGAAATCCTCAGAATAGTCAGTAAATTAAAAAATAAATACTCATCAGATTTAGATGAATTTCCGGATTGTTTATTAAAAACGTGTGCACCTGCCATTATACACCCATTAACTCACATTTTCAATGCTTCCTTGTGCACAGGAATACTTCCAGATACTTTCAAAACAGCAAAAATTAAGCCACTTTATAAAAAAGGGAACAAAAATTAAATTCAAAATTACCGGCCAATTTCTCTATTGTCAGTTTTCTCAAAAATATTAGAGAGACTTTTCTATACGCGAATGGAAACTTTTCTCAGGAAAAACGAAGCGTTTTCAGACTCACAACACGGTTTCAGAAAATCAACATCTACGGAAACTGCCATTTTTTCTTTCCTTAAAGATGTTGCTTCATCAATGGATCAAAATGAAGAACCCATTGGGATATTTTTAGATCTTTCGAAAGCTTTTGACGTTATTAACCATAACATCTTCCTCTCAAAATTACCTTCTTATGGAATTCGGGTATTGTCCTAGATTGGATATTCTCGTACCTTAAAAATCGATCTCAAAGAGTAGAAATACCGTACTGGCACGAAAGGACATTATTTACTTATCTCTCCAATTCTTTGCCAATTGAACATGGGGTCCCACAGGGTTCGATCTTAGGTCCTATCCTCTTTCTGTTGTACGTAAACGATATGCCCTCATCTATTAAAAACGGAAGAACAGTTCTGTTTGCCGAACACGAATGTTCTTTGCAAAAAAGAAACAATAAATAGTACAATTTCAGAAGTTTCAAGTTGGTTTTGTAATAACAAATTAATAGTTAACGAAGGAAAAACGGTCTCAATGCAATTTTGCGTTTCAAATCGGCAATCGTATGCTCCATTGAAAATTAACAATATGCAATTAGCTGATGTTAAGGTAACAAAATTTCTAGGTCTCTCAATTCAATCAAACCTCAAATGGAATGTACAAATAACAGAATTAAACACTAAATTAAGCTCATTATGTTACGCATTTAGAATTATTTCAAATTCTGTCAGCCTTCATGCAGCTCGTTGCGTGTATTTTTGCAAATGTACATTCCCGCCTGAGATATGGCATAATATTCTGGGGAAGCTCATCCTTTAGTTCCCAGACATTTTGATTGCAAAAGAAAATTATCCGAATAATGAAAAAATCACATCCACGTGATCCGTGCAAGCCTCTTTAAATTGAGCTTGGAATCTTACCATTGCCTTGCCTATTTATTTATGAGTCTGTAGTATTTGTCAAAACTGACTTACTTAACGGTGGGAACATATTTTCATGTAATACTGATATTTATAGTTACAATACTTGACGTAGAAATCATGTTCATCAAGTGTCAGTATCAACAGCTCACTACAAGAAATCCACATACAATACATGTTCGCTACTTTACAATGCATTGCCAGATGAAATTAAACATTTAAAATGGGTACAGAAATTTAAATTAAAAGTAAAATCTTTTCTGCTGCAAAACTGTTTCTATTCAATTAGAGACTATACTGATCGCCAAAAAGAAACATAATGTTTACTTTAACAAAAACAAGATATAGTATAATGAATTAGTTTACATTTGCATTGTATAATTTAAAAAAAAAGACTCAATATGCCTGAAACAAATAATGTACTTCCGGGTCAATGACCCCCATCTCGATCAGGTTTTTGTCCAGTTTCCCTGATCCATTGAGCCAGTGGCGTGCATTCCAGGTAAGCTAGGTATGCTGCGCCTACCCTGGAGAAAAGACAGTTAAATGTAATTATTATATTTTGAAATCACCACTCTCGCCATAGAGAACCAAGCTTGATTTTTAAAATTCTGCCGAGTACGCTGGCTCGCGTAGGCGCGCGGCCCTTCATTGAGCATACACCGCTGTTGCTGACGAAGACAGAAAGCGGTTGAAAGAGACGGAGGTAGTAGGCGCCGCAACCCGGCCCGAACTGAGCATGACGTTGTTCTCCATCTAAATACGTTAGGCAGTTCGCGCATGCGCTCTTGACTTTCTGGAAGCTCCATTCGGTTGTATGCAGCACGCTGGCAAGCGCCGCCACCCGGGCGCACTGCCGCGGCACGCCGCCCAGGCTAGCACTGATTTGGGCTTGCAGATGTGTTCGCATGCGTACGAGCCGACCCACTGGTATAAGCGCCGCCTGCCACGTAATGCCACGGTCTTTTTCTTGTGGATTTATTTGATCTGTACGAGTGATTCACACTGTGCATATTATTTTTGTGTGCACTTTTTGTGCTACATAGCGGTAAGATACTGTGCTATGGCAGAAAATACATTTATAATTGAGGATATTAAAAAATATATTCCATTGTACCCTTGTAGAGAAAAGGGAATTATTCGTACAGGAAGGCCTGTTCCAAAATATGTCTTCAGGTGTTTGCGCAAAGAAAAGGGAAGGGAACATTTTCGCTACTTTAACACCTCAAAATATGAAAACACCAGTTGGTTAATAGGAAACAGGAAACCAATAATTTATTTTGCTGGGCCATGATCAGTGTTTTCCCATGTTCGTAATGTGAGAAATAAAGAGCGCTATAACAATTTGCAGTCTCTTAAAAACAATCACAAAAATGATCGATAATAGAGTCATTTCTGTCCACTTATTCAGCTGGCCAGTTTTAGTGTCTGCATGATCTATCAGATGTAATGCAACATAATTACACACAACGAATAAAGTCATATTAAAATGCCTGATTGACGCGAAAAAGAAATTTTTAATGCATAAATTACCTTTCGGAAGGCATCGTAAAAATGAGTTGGTTAGCAAAGGCTACGTTGATCGAACTTCTAAATTTGTTGAGCAAGTATGTTACGAGCTTACAACAATACTTAAAATTTGCCAAAACATTTAAAGACACTTTTAACAAAATTCAAAATGATTTGATTTTTGTAATTAGAAATTTCTTGAGTAAATCAATTAAAGAAAACATTTCCATGGCCCAGCATGTTGCAATTGTTTTAGATGAAATATAAATATAGATAATACAGATAAATATAGCTAAAATATAGTCATTGATCATATGCTATGTCGTGGGAGAGAGGGCAGTGCGAAGAAAGCTTCTTAAGAGTCGTGAGTGTTGCCAAATAAGCACGAATAATAGTGTCTCTTATACGGGATGCAGCATTAATTACGTTCCGAAAGATAACTTACGAGTATTTACGACGTGTGAAGTGTTCAAAAGGCAGAGGTTAATAACTGACTTATGGCTCACTGAACATTGTGGGCGCTTATGGGGAGGATTAGCATTATTCCAGAAGACGCCATAATAATAATAATAATAATAATAATAATAATAATAATAATAATAATAATAATAATAATAATAATAATAATAATAATAATAATAATAATAATTTAATAGTAATGTACTTTTGATATAATGATTTAATTTAAAACGTAGAGAACTGAATATATTTTCGTTTTGTCTTCCAAAACAGGCTCCAGATCGCACTTTTCCTATTTACAGAGCTTAGCCAGTCAAATTGGTCACCGCACGCCACTGCATTGAGCAAATGCTGAGATGGCCCCTTGACTTGCTTCTGGACGTAAATGTAGCTTCACTATGCGCACGTTTTGTTGAACGTTCCTTTGCTTGTAGTGGTAGTAGAGCTTAGGGTGAGTTTCTATTTTGTTAACAATACAGAAAAATCAAATCTGTTTGTTCCTTTACCGTTAAAAATAAGTTTTCTATAATTTGGCAACGAAAATATCTAGTTTTTGAAATGTTAATCTCTCGCTTTTTTAAATTTGTTATTATTATTATTATTATTATTATTATTATTATTATTATTATTATTATTAATCTTTCAACTATTAATAGTTAAATTGTTGGGAAGGGATTCTGAAACTCAAGAAAGCGTGCGCAGATGATTTTCTCCCCCATACGTCACATACAGTTTTTGACTGTTTTTGACTAAATAAATAAATAAATAAATAAATAAATAAATAAATAAATAAATAAATAAATAAATAAATAAATAAATAAACAAATAAATAAATAAATAAATAAATAAATAAATAAATAAATAAATAAATAAATAAATAAATAAATAAATAAATAAATAAATAAATAAATAAATAAATAAATAAATAAATAAATAAATAAATAAATAAATAAATAAATAAATAAATAAATAAATAAATAAATAAATAAATAAATAAATAAATAAATAAATAAATACATTTAACGTGGCACTTAGCCACCACCTTACGCCCACTTCAGGCATGTGCGCTTTGAGAATATTTTCTAAAATACACTTTAAAACATAATACAGTCTCATTGCACTGCAGCCGGGCTCACTCTTCAAATTTAGAATTACTAAATAATGCCAAACATATCAATACATCGCCGAAAGGTTGTGGTAAAGTGGCAAATGAAACGGGCCGTGCGAGCCCTTTTATTACCTTTTTTTTTTTCAAAGTATTAAGCCGCGTCGCACTACTTCGCGGCATCCAATTGGGGCAATTTTATATTCCTCTGACTTTCAAAACCAAGTGGTCAAATTTTGTCAAATTATTGGCATTAATACAGAAATTTGAGGTCAAAACATGTTAACTTCTGTGAACGGCGTATATTGTAATAACGTAGAAATAAGGTATTAAAGCAATGTAACTATTATTAGAGGTATAAATGTTACCTGTGTACTCAGATAATGTAATTTGATGCGGTCGCTAATGACCTTGTAGTTGATGCGACCAAAAATAAACTTAAAAAAATTTAAAAAAACAAAAAACTATACAATACAACTTGAATATAATAAATAATTATACATACCAACCCTTTCGAAACAACCAGTTTTGTTGAATACCCTAAGTCTTCTCCGTTGTGTCTTCATTTCTTTAGATGTGTCGACCTGGGATGTCTCGTATTTTTGGCCAGCAAACATTGAAAGTAATTATTTTTATTTGGGGCTGTGAATGTCTTTACTTATCTAACGTCAGTATGAGAGGGTTTTTTTATTTGCTTTCCAAGAAATAAGTTTTGAATGTGTCCTTTTTTTATACCAATCAATTTTATCTTCCCAATTAGTGTAGACCATGTTTCATATCACATTGGCGATTTATTACTGGCATTATAAATATTTGAATAAAATTGGTGTCATTACTAACATTTTTACTTTATTGTATACGTACGCATATACGAAGTAATATACGTAGTATAGAGAAAGTTATGTAATGCTGCCCGAAAAAATGGCGGATTGTCGGCGGAAAAAAATTCATTGCCGGGCTCTAGTAACGCAAAAGTGCATAAAACCAGTTGCTAAATTAAGAGAAAAATCCTCTAACTTGTGGTGTAGCCAGAATCCATGTTATGTGGGTTCTTGATGCCGAAAAAATCAATTGAAAGCAATACGTCCGTCCATCCGTCCGTCTCTCCGTCCGTCTGTGAACACTACTAGAGCCTAAACTACACGTACGATCTTTTCCAAATTGAAGAATCTCCTGTCGATATTGCTCTAATTTAAGCTTCGAAATTTTGAAAAACATTTTTAAAATTTGAGTGCACTTTACATGAAGCCGCCCGGACATTTTCAAAATTTTCTCAAAAACAGCTCCAAATTGTTTCTTTAATTTTTTTGTAAGAATAGAGTAAACCACACTTCATACATTTTAAAGGCGGCGTACGTCCGATTTTCACAGTTAACACTGAATTTTCGAAAATTGCAAAAGTTTGAATTTTTATCGGCGTCTTGCTACAACTATAAAATTGAAGACACAGGTTTTTCCATCAAATGAAAGTTGTTGCCCGTAAACATTTCTGTCATGAAGGTCGTGTACACGTTTTCGAAAATTGTAGTCGTTTATGGGCAATAGAGCGTGCAATATTTGCAATTTCATTAAGTATAAAAATAAGATTTTCTCAAAAACGGCTCAAAATTTGTACTTTAAATTTTTGGTAGGGCTAGTGCCCAATCAACCCTATCCGATGACAAAAACGCTATATTACTCAATTCTTTTGTTTTTTCACAACTTACAAAAATGTAATTTATTTTGTCTCTCACGTCCGTAATATTAACATTAGAGGCGATTTCTTCACATTATTAAATTTATGAGTACATGAGTTTTAAATAATGTCAAAATAGTATTAAACCATTTTTTTCAAAGTTTCGCGAAAACTCAACTGGTTTCTGCAAAAATGAACTCAAAATTTCGCATTTTGAGAAACGCTCAAACGCCATTTTCTCGAAAATGGCTAGAAATTTTTTCTTCAATTTTTTCCAACGGATAGTGCTAATTACATTGTTTAATATGAGTAAAGTTCATTTTCGTGTATCCTTTTGTTTTTTCAAAAATTACACAAATGTAATTTTTAAATATCTCTCACGTCGTTAATATTCACATTTCCATCAATTCTAGAGCTACCAACCCTGATAAGATTGTAAAAATTTCCCCTAAACCAAATGACGTATGAGTGATTACACTTTAATTCTATTATAAAAATAATATTTTTGAAAGGTTTATTAGCACCCGTCCCATCACCCACACCCCTCTACAGCCAAAAACGTGTTTTTTTAATTTAAATTTTTTTCGGGAACTTAACACTTTTTATCTGACTGAAAAATATGAAAAATATAAAAACAATTTATACTATGAAAAAATGTTTGATATTTTCTCCGACCCAAATTCAAACACAAAAAATTATTTTTGAAAAAAATACGAAAAATAGTTTTTATTGTATCTTAGAATCATGGAACATGCTCTTAAACGTTCCTCTTAAAACACAAATTGTTACGAATTTTTTTCATTTCTTTTATTGCTGGGCTGAAGTTAAAAAAATAAAAACCATTTTTCAGCATTTAAATCGCCTTGATTTTAAATATACTTTGAAAATAACTGTAACGATTCTGTGTATTTTATACATTACTCAGTAGATTAGTGTTTATTATACATTTGTATACATTGTTGTAGCACTCAGTAATATTTTGGGTTTGGAATTTAGTTACAAATTAACATTTTTTAATCTTTCCAATCCTTTGCATAAGTATTTCATACGCTAAGGAAAGACTATAGTTTTTGGCAGTTCTCAGTAAATTACTGTGAAAAAGAGCTTCAAATTTCGCATTTACAGGAATGCTTAATCGCCATTTTCTTGAAAATACTTTAAATTTTTCAATGTAAATTTCTATTTAGGACGAGCTTCTACTTTTCATTGAAGTAATATTTTGGTTCTACTATTAGGAAACCGAAAAGTAAGTAAATGTAAAAACAATGTACTTTGTGTGACGATAGATGGCAGCTGGCCAGAAAACGGGGCTCAAGCGGACCTCAAGCGGACCCCATTGGAATATTTTTAGATCTTTCGAAAGCTCTTGACGTTATTAACCATAACATCTTGCTCTCAAAATTACCTTCATATGGAATTCGTGGTATTGCCCTAGATTGGATAACCTCGTACCTTAAACATCGATCTCAAAGAGTAGAAAAACCGTACTGGCACGAAAGGACATTATTTACTTATCTCTCCAATTCTTTGCCAATTGAACATGGGGTTCCACAACGTTTGATCTTAGTAGGTTCTATCCATTTTCAGTTGTACGTAAACGATATACCCTCGTCTATTAAAAATGAATTTTGTTTGCTGATGACACGAATATTTTTTGCAAAAAAGAAACAATAAATAGTACAATTTCAGAAGTTTCAAATTAGTTTGGTAATAACAAATTAATAGTAACAAAGAAAAAACTGTTTCAATGCATTTTTGCATTTCAAATCGGCAATCGCATGCTCAATTGAAAATGAACAATATGTAAATAGCTGATGTTAAGGTAACAAAATTTCTAGGTCTCTCAATTCAGTCAAACCTCAAATGGAATATACATAGAACATAATTAAACACTAAATTAAGTTCGTTTTGTTACACATTTAGAATTATTTCAAATTCTGTCAGCTTTCATACAGCTTGTTGAGGGTATTTTGCAAATATACATTCCCGCCTGAGATATGGCACAATATTCTGGGGAAGCTCATCCTTTAGTACCCAGATTGCAAAAGGAAATTATCCGAATAATGAAAAAATGCCATCCACGTGATCCCTGCAAGCCTCTTTTCATTGAACTTGGAATCTTACCATTGCCTATTTACGAATCTATAATATTTGTCAAAAATGACTTACCTAATGGTGGGATCATATTTTCATGTAATACCGATATTTATAATTACAACCCACGTTGTAGAAATCATGTTCATCAAGTGTCAGTATCAACAGCTCACTACAAGAAATCCACATACATTTACGTTACTTTACAACGCATTGCCAGATGACATTAAACAATTATAGCCGGTACACATTTAAGTTAAAAGTAAAATATTTCCTGCTGCATAACTGTTTCTATACAATTAAAGACTATACTGATCATCAAAAAGAAAAATAATTTTTATTTTAACAAAACAATGATATAGTATAATGAATTAGTTCTCATTTGCATTGTATAATTTAAAAAAAAAAGACTTAATATGCCTGTGGCAAGTAATGTACCTCAGCTTCCGGGCCAATGACCCACATCTCAATCAGGTTTTTGTCCAGTTTCCCTGATCCACTGTGCAAGTGCTGAGATATGGCCCCTTGATTTGCTTCTGGACGTAAATGTAGCTTTACTATGCGCACGTTTTGTTGAGCTCTTTCTTTACTTATAATGGTAATTGAGCTTACTTATAGGGTTAATCAGAGCTTAGTTACTATTTTGTTAGCAGTGCAGAAAAAGCAGATCTGCAGTTTGTTTACTGTTCCATCTAAGTTTTCTGTAACTCGGGAACGACACTGTCTAGTTTTTGAAATGTTAATCTCCCGCATTTTTAAATTTTATTATTATTATTATTATTATTATTATTATTATTATTATTATTATTATTATTACTATCAATAATTTTGTATCACTTTTTTCATCTTTTAACTATTAATAGTTAAATTGTTTTGAAGGGATTCTGAAACTCAAGTAAGCGTGCGCAGATGATTTTCTCCCCCATAGGTCACGTGCAATTTTTTTCTTCTGTTTTTGACTAAATAAATGAATATCTAGATAGAGGTCTTTATTTTCTTTTAACATTCCAGAAATAAGCAGAATTTTTTAAGAAAATAAATAATTACGCTTGAAGCATTGTTTATACAATCATGCAACACAAGATGGTAAGATGGTATAATCATATCAGGAACGGAAATACGAAACAGTAGTTAACATGTCTATTACTCAACGATTACATTACAATTGCATTTGTTCCATTACGTTCGTTCCATATACTCACCAATTATAATGTTACGTAAAAGCAACATTATTGTAAATTATCAATAATAAGGACTTATCTATATAATAAATATTCTGAAACGGTAAAAGAAGATTCAAGCAAGTTTGTCTATATATACAGTAAAAGAAAGTATTGTAATAATTAAATTAAAAACTGAAAATCAGTAACATTATCCTTTACATTATCTCCAAATTTCAAAATATATAATGATGCGTTAGCGCAACGTGGGGACTTAATGGATTAATAGCTTCGAAGTGTGTTTATAATAAATGAGTACTAATGAATTTTCTGAAATAGATAATTGATGGGCTGTTGTCATCATATGGGGAAATCAGCATGACTCTTGAATTAATACATATAATTAAGCTATATAATTATTACTGTAAATTAATTTGAGTCATTGTGATAGGTTGTAAAGGCATAAATTATGAAAATGAAACAAACACACTGGTGTAGCTGAGCTTGAAAGTATTATGCCATGCCTAAAACACTATGAAACATACTTTGAAAGCATCAGTTTGTATGAATGGCAGAAATATGAGACTGAATAAAATATGGAAGTTACACTAGAATGCACATACAATGCTGTAAGGAAAAACCTAACATTCGCCTTGAATGGCCCGAAGGAGCGCCAGCGGCCACAGCCGATGAGACGCAAGCGCGCCCGCGCAGTGCACGTCGCTCGCTCGCATTGAGGCCACGGGATGAGAGATTTAAAAAAAAATACATTTGTGTAATTTTTGAAAAAACAAACGAATAGAGAAAAATGAACTTTAAATAATATTAAAAATTGCAATTACCACTATCCATTGAAAACATTTGAAGAAAAAATTTGTAGCCATTTTTGAGAAAATCGCGTTTGAGCGTTTCTGAAAATGTGGAATTTAGATCTCATTTTTACAGAAATCTGTTGACTTTTACAAAATACTTTCTTTGACATTATTTAAAGCACATGTACTAATAAATCTCGTAAAGTGAATAAATTGCCTCTAGTGTAAATATTTACGACGTGAGAGACAAGGCAAAGAAATTCATTTTTGAAATAACAAAAGAATAGAGCAATATGGTGTTTATATCGTCGCATATGGTGCTACCCCTACCAAAAATTTAAAGAAAAAATTTGGAGCCGTTTATGAGAAAATCTTGCTTTTTTTAAATAACAAATATTGCATGTACTATTGCACGAAAACTACAAAAAATTTCAAAAAAAATCTACATGACCTTAAGGCTAAATGTACCGACACTAGTTCCATTTGTCGCCACCACGTGGCAGCACCAAAATAAGCAAAATTTACTAGACCGATAACGTCTGAACAAATTGTCCGATTTTCGATCTTTAAACGGCATTGGACTCCTTTTTAAAATAGAATTCACGCTACGATGCCGTTTTTTCAAAAAATATTTCCCCCAAAAAATTTAAAATGATTTCTCATAGTTTCGGGAAGAAATTAAAAAATGTGGGCTTACAGCGCGATGACGACGTGCTTCCTGAATCCAACGCCGTGTCAATCATGCAAATCGGATGAATAGGAGCGGCGTAAAGTGAAATTTCGGAAAAAATACCTGATCCCCCTTCCCCCTTCCCCCCTCCCCCCTTCCCGCAGTGAACTTGGAGTGAGCATTCGCAACGATATTCGAGAACCACTGTCCCAGTGCCATATCGGATTTGGAAATCCCGGAACCCCTCCCCCACGGTCACTTTAGCCTAGCCCTTCGCGGCGGGCGCTGAAAGAACGCCCGCCGGTGCCTAGAGGTTCTCACACAGTAACAACCTGCTCCATGGTTTCACAATGGGCAAACTGAATCAGACCTGTAGAGATATTTCAAGATTTTCACCGTGAAATATAAAGATGGAGTCTCACAATTGTTATAAATCTTGGAAACTCAGTCATCGAAGTGAAGATTCGAAGGATTATATAGTACGAGTATATACACTTTACCTTCGATTCCTCTCCATTCGCGTGATTGTGATTATTATTATTATTATTATTATTATTATTATTATTATTATTATTATTATTATTATTATTATTATATTATTATTATAATAATAATAATAATAATAATAATAATAATAATAATAAAGTCCTAATGTTTCGTTCTTTTCAAGTATTATATTTCTCTGCTAAGAAAGCAAAGGATAAAAGTCAGAGAACTCAGCAGGGTATTCCAGCGTAGACCAAGACAAGATAAAGAAAAGTTTCTTCAAGAAATATAGCACGTCATACGTAGTTTTTAACTGTTTTTTGACGCTAAATAAATAAATAAAAAGAAAAATGCAAAGAAGTGGAAGAACATAACAACAAAAGGAGACCTAAAGAAATGTTCCGGGTCATTCGAAATATGACCAGGGAGTGTAAACTGGCAATGAGGAATAGGCAGGGACCGAAAAGGTATTAGATACCGGTAAAATACCGGTATTTTACGTACCTTTTTCAAATACCTATGTTCTTTTATACCGGTAAAGAACCGGTATAAAAGTTTATTGTTCCCGTCACAAAATGTTTATTAAACTAATATACTTTTATAATTGTTATTTATTGTTTGAATTATTATCTTGTTCATATATAACACTCGGTTACTAATAATTAACGAAACGCGAATGATTCCACTAATTCTTGTATAGTAAATATAATCTCCACTTCGTCACTGCACAATGTTCTCGTCCACTGAAAACTGCTCACCGCCCTCTTCCTACGCTTGGGCATATCGAATTGCCCTAGTGTAGCACGTAGCCCGCCGAAGAACGCGACGAGATGTCTGCAGAGGTCAGAAAAGTCACGTTATCAGAACAGCAGTGTGCCAGAGGAGCGACCCTGCTTCCAGCTCAGAAGGGTGACTACACTTGAGCGCATGCCCTGGCGGCGCTGGGCTTGGATAGAAAGGAGCGCGAAATGAGGAGCAAACATTCAAAACGTGACATGTCCGCTTTACTCCTTTTCGAGAAAACGCAAAAATGTTATGTCATCAAAATTATGCAGATGTTTTATTTATACTTAATTCTGAATTATGTAATAATGATAGTTAAATATATTATTAATATAAAATTTAAATATTCTATGAACTTACATTTAAAGAAAACAACATTTATGTCAACTGGTAAAAAAGGAAGCCTGAACATCAACGGAGAAGTGATATACATGGAAGGCGAAGTTAAATACTTATGAATTACAATAACAAATTCTGGATACTGTACAGAAAAACTAAAGAGAGGGATAATTTTAGAAAAAGCAGTGGAAAGAAAATTACACAAATTCATGAAATATGCAGGCATATCAAGTGATTGATTTCTAAAATTTTAGGTCCCGGAACGCGCTCAAAATGATTTATTAATTTAATAGAAATAATTATATATTTATAATATAATGTAATAATTATCAGCGAGATACAGGAACGCCGTTCCGTCGTGTTCCGTCAGAAATCAAGCCTTGCGTAAGACCAAAATCCAAATAATCGAGAAAATGGTATTTCTAATCCTGTTGTGTGGGTGTAAAAGCTGAACATTGAGATAGGCCGAAAAAAGGAAGATGCTTTTGAAGTATGGACACGGAAGAAAATATTACGTACAATGGGAGGGCAAAAAGATAAATGCCGAAATTTTGAAAAGAAAACAGAACTTTCTCTAAAAGCCAAAGCCAAAAAATGGAAAATAAAATATTTTTGACATACTATGAGTCGAACAAAATCTCTAGAAAAAGATATTATGCTTGGAATGATAGAATGAAGCGGAAGAAAAGGGTGTAAGTGGCACAATTGAATAACTAATACACAATATCACAAACAAAAGGAAAAAGGCAGTTCGAGTCCGAGTGAGCAATGAACAAATTGCTAGCATCCTATTGCTGTGTATATCCAGATAGGTCTAACAAGGGATGGCTTGCGATCTATGTTCTAGTACTATTTCTCTGCGCGTTCAGACCCGCGAAGAATTGGGACCTGCAGATGAAAGGAGAGATGCTCACAGCCGCTGCTTGACCGGGACTGGAGCCGACAAATAGACATCATCGCACTGAACAGTGTGTTTGATACCCGCAGTCTTTCATGCGTACATTCTGCCATTATTAGGGAAGAACTCGCTGAATTATCGGCGCGTCCCCTCCCAGTTTCGGATAGCAAGAAAAGCGAAGGAATGATGCTCAAGTAATACAAATGCAAATATCAATGTTCAAAATTAAAACATCTTTAAAAAACCTGGTTTAGAAACATCGATCAAGTTCGTGCGGAAGATAATTTGTTTTGACAGTGGCCGTGATTGTTAATTTATAATTACGATTTAGACAAAACGGCAAAAGAAAGTTTTCAGGCTTAATTTCGCTGTTATTCTTTTTACTATCGCCCAGGGTCATCTTATGGAGTCACAACTTCCTCAAATGGGTACAGGAAGGTGGGCGAGAGACCTTACACCTAGAGTGCTTGCGTTGGCCGCCTCTCTGCGTACGGTAGGACATACGTAGGAAATGCCAGAAAAATGGGGTCATTTCTTGGGCTGAAGATAGTCTACTGGATGAGGATGTTACAATCACCGTTCGCTTTATTCGAACACATGTATTGACAGTGGTATAATGCAATATTATTTCATATTTTAACTTTTTTATAAAATTGTGATTATCGGTTCTTTTCATTCACAACAACTCATCAAGCACATCGATAATAAACATCAGGTTTTATAAATGTTTCATTTTTTTACGAAATATGTTCATGTGTCTATACAAAATCTATGTTTTGAAAATATCAACATCAATGTTGCATCCCTATTCTCGACACCTAGATGAGGATCGCCGATTTAATACGTTTGCATTCTGATTCCCTAATATGAGGTTTATCAGTGACTGGTATGCTACGTTTTACTAGTAGCATATAAATCTTATAAATTGAATTGCTACCCGATTAAATATTACTGATAAGCGTGTACGATGTTTAGAAAAATGGTATCTTAATGTAGAAATGTAAAAGTTCCCGAACTTTATAACAAAACATAATTTATCCCCCTCATAGACGGATATTCCTCTTCTAGTGTGGTGTTCCTGTCTAAGGGTTTAAGTTGTATTGCTTTCATGACAATTTAATGCATTAAAAAATACATACATATGTCACAATACAATGATTTACACTACATCCTTTTACATTATCATTTACGTAGTTTGTATCAAAATGACGCGCCGGGAATTACTTTTTCCAATCTTCAAGTTTATACAAATATAACAGAATCATTTTATATCAATATAACTTACTAAGTAAGCTGGGACATGTCACGATTCTTAATATTAGATTTTAATGTTTGTTACAGTGTTGGATTCAGGATGCATCTCGCCTGCGCGCTATTTTACCACTTCTTCAATTTTGTCCGAAAGTACGAAAACAGTTTTAAAATTTTACTTGGGAAAACAGATTCATCAGGTGAAGTCTATCAAGGAGACAAACGCCGTTTTGAGATCAAAAATCGAGTCGCAGGATAAAAGAGCTCTTGCGTAATTTCGGCTCATTCTTTCTGGTAGTGGAATGATAACGGAAGATCTTAGAAGTAAAATGTATGTAAAATAAGATGTTAGGACATGGAATATTGGTGATATCTACACAATTAGTTCAATTTTCTTTTTGAAATCAGTTTCCAAATCGGAATTGATATTTTGAGTAGTGCCTCAAATAACTTTTTGATGGTATTCGAAGGAAGACGGAAATATGTGAACAAGATATATAGTTTTATACGACTATTACAGATGATATGAGACCGTTTGGTTGTGTTACAGCATCACTAGTTTGATAAGTGGAGAAAAATATATTGAGATTGAAAGGGACGAAAAATGACGAACCGACTGCCCGGCTTGCCTGCCTGAGAGCACGGCCTCCTCCCGTGCCGCCCTCCTCTTGAGGCCGCCGGGTTTGGCCGTTCGGCCGCGTCGAGGGAGCCTCCAAAAGGGTCGGGTGACGCAAGCATTAAGCGGGAAGGGGGGGGAGGTAGTTTTTCCGAAATTTCACTTTACGCCGCTCCTATTCATCCGATTTGCATGATTGATACGGCGTTGAATTCAGGAAGCACGTCGTCATCGCGCTATAAGCCCACATTTTTTAATTTTTCCCCGGAACTATGAGAAATCATTTTAAATTTTTTTTTTTGAAATATTTTTTTTAAAAACGGCATCGTAGCGTGAATTATATTTTAAAAAGGAGCCCAATACCGTTTAGAGATCGAAATTCGGACAATTTGTTTAGACGTTATCGATCTAGTAAATTCCGTGTGATAGTGCTGCGATCTATTGATTTTTTCTATAAGTATTTTTCGGTGCATTTAGCCTTAAGTTTTCAACCAGTTCTCAAGGCTAAATGCACCGAAAAATACTTATAGGAAAAATCAATAGATCGCAGCACTATCACACGGGATTTACTAGATCGATAACGTCTGAACAAATTGTCCGATTTTCGATCTCTAAACGGCCTTGGACTCCTTTTTAAAATAGAATTCACGCTACGATGCCGTTTTTTCAAAAAATATTTCCCAAAAAAAATTTAAAATGATTTCTCATAGTTTCGGGAAGAAATTAAAAAATGTGGGCTTATAGCGCGATGACGACGTGCTTCCTGAATCCAACGCCGTATCAATCATGCAAATCGGATGAATAGGAGCGGCGTAAAGTGAAATTTCGGAAAAACTACCTGACCCCCCCCCTTCCGCTTCACGCTTGCGTCACCTTTTGGAGGCTCCCTCGACGCGGCCGAACGGCCAAACCCGGCGGCCTCAAGAGGAGGGCGGCACGGGAGGAGGCCGTGCTCTCAGGCAGGCAAGCCGGGCAGTCGGTTCGTCATTTTTCGTCCCTTTCAATCTCAATATATTTTTCTCCACTTATCAAACTAGTGATGCTGTAACACAACCAAACGGTCTCATATCATCTGTAATAGTCGAATAAAACTATATATCTTGTTCACATATTTCCGTCTTCATACCATCAAAAAGTTATTTGAGGCACTACTCAAAATATCAATTCCGATTTGGAAACTGATTTCAAAAAGAAAATTGAACTAATTGTGTAGATATCACCAATATTCCATGTCCTAACATCTTAGTTTACATACATTTTACTTCTAAGATCTTCCGTTATCATTCCACTACCAGAAAGAATGAGCCGAAATTACGCACGAGCTCTTTTATCCTGCGACTCGATTTTTGATCTCAAAACGGCGTTTGTCTCCTTGATAGACTTCACCTGATGAATCTGTTTTCCTGAGTAAAATTTTAAAATTACTTTCGTACTTTCGGACAAAATTGAAGAAGTGGTAAAATAGCGCGCAGGCGAGATGCATCCTGAATCCAACACTGTAACAAACATTAAAATCTAATATTAAGAATCGTGACATGTCCCAGCTTACTTAGTAAGTTATATTGATATAAAATGATTCTGTTATATTTGTATAAACTTGAAGATTGGAATAAGTAATTCCCGGCGCGTCATTTTGATACAAACTACGTAAATGATAATGTAAAAGGATGTAGTGTAAATCATTGTATTGTTACATATACATATACATATATATATATATATATATATATATATATATATATATATATATATATATATTATATATATTTTAATGCATTAAATTGTCATGAAAGCAATATAACTTTAACCCTTAGACAGGAACACCACACTAGAAGAGGAATATCCGTCTATGAGGGGGATAAATTATGTTTTGTTATACAGGTCGGCAACTTTTACATTTATACATTAAGATACCATTTTTCTAAACATCGTACACGCTTATCAATAACATTTAATCGGGTAGCAATTCAATTTATAAGATTTATATACTACTAGTAAAACGTAGCATACCAGTCACTGATAAACTTCATATTAGGGAATCAGAATGCAAACGTATTAAATCGGCGATCCTCATCTAGATGTCGAGAATAGGGATACAACATTGATGTTGATATTTTCAAAACAGATTTTGTATAGACACATGAACATATTTCGTAAAAAAATGAAACATTTATGAAACCTGATGTTTATTATCGATGTGCTTGATGAGTTGTTGTGAATGAAAAGAACCGATAATCACAATTTTATAAAAAAGTTAAAATATGAAATAATATTGCATTATACCACTGTCAATACATGTGTTCGAATAAAGCTTCATTCTATCAACTTGACACGACTAACGCACCGGGTTTACGAAAAATTGCATTTCTGATATTATTTTGAAGAGCGACAAAATTTGTTTTTTGTAAAGTCTGGAGCGACAAAAAAGCGACAAATTCCTATGGTGTTATTTTTTATTTGTCTGTAATTTGTTGGTTTTCTTGCGTTTGCGATGCTAACTTGACACGACTTCCGGCACGTGTTTGCGAAAAAATTGCATTTCTGATAATATTTGAAGAGCGACAAAATTTGTTTTTTGTAAAGTCTGGAGCGAAAAAAAAGCGACAAATTCCTATGGTGTTATTTTTTATTGGTGTCTGTAATTAGTTGGTTTTCTTGCGTTTGCGATGCTAAGTTGATATCAAGTTAGCCGAATCTTAATACCAGGGTCAAATGAAGAGCGACAATTTTTTTTTTTTTGCGTAACAAATTAGCGACAAAAAAGCGACAAATTTTGAGCCTAGTTTCAATAATTTTTGAAAACTTTGCGATTCTAACTTTATGGAGGTACCGGGCGGGCGTTCTTTCAGCGCCCACCGCGAAGGGCTAGGCTAAAGTGGCCGTGGGGGAGGGGTTCCGGGATTTCCAAATCCGATATGGCACTGGGACAGTGGTTCTCGAATATCGTTGCGAATGCTCACTCCAAGTTCACTGCGGGAAGGGGGGAAGGGGGAAGGGGGGATCAGGTATATTTTCCGAAATTTCACTTTACGCAGCTCCTATTCATTCGATTTGCATGATTGATACGGCGTTGGATTCAGGAAGCACGTCGTCATCGCGCTATAAGCCCACATTTTTTAATTTCTTCCCGAAACTATGAGAAATCATTTTAATTTTTTTGGGGGGAAATATTTTTTGAAAAAACGGCATCGTAGCGTGAATTCTATTTTAAAAAGGAGTCCAATGCCGTTTACAGATCGAAAATCGGACAATTTGTTCAGACGTTATCGGTCTAGTAAATTTTGCTTATTTTGGTGCTGCCACGTGGTGGTGGCAAATTGAACTAGTGTCGGTACATTTAGCCTTAATAAACGCAATATCAAAAAGAAATCCGCAACTTAGGTAGAAGCTATTCGTTCTTTTTTTACTTGGTCTCCACCAGGATCGCTAGCTGCATGCGCGCGCATCCATTACTAAAGAGCCAAATAACAGGCTAAGCTGTGCTGATATAATATGATACGTATAGTGTAGTAATACTCAATTGATTGCTCACCATCAGGAAAGTTTTGACTCCAGATGCAAGGTGTATTAAATATTACATTATTACGTATTGGATCATGGAATGATCTTTTCCAAGTCTCTCTTAGCACACAAGTCATTAAATAATAAATGGATGACATATTTTGATCTCTTGCTAGTAATAGTTAATATTTTATTTTTTTTACGTCCCATTCGTTCAGACAATTCCAAAAATAGCTTCGTTAAATGTGTTAATTTTTTATTTTTTTGAACTGATATAAGTTGCAGTAACTGTCAGAATGAATTCATTAGCGACTTTTAGTGCATTTGCATACATTATTTAACCATATATTCAATAGTTATTTATTTACGTCAAAAAACAGTTAAAAACTGCGTAATACGGGCTATGGGGAAAAGTGAATTGTGTGCACATTTTCAAAATTCTGTGATCCCTACACTAAATCATATACTACTTAAGTTTTGAATTTTAAAAGGGAGAAAAAAAAAAAAAAAAAAAAAACTCCCATGTAATAAAATCGATTTTCAAGGATAAATAAGCAATAAATTTTGAATTTTGAAAGGGAGAAAAAAAATAAAAAAACTCCCATGTAATAAAATCGATTTTCAAGGATAAATAAGCAATAAATTTTGAATTTTGAAAGGAAAAAAAAAACAAAAAAACTCCCATGTAATAAAATCTATTTTCAAGGATAAATAAGCAATAAATTTTGGCTCTTATTACTTCCTGCCGCGACAACGTGGAAACGATAATTTGAATAATTGTATTTCCCACTGAATTCTAGAAGACGTGCACAGAAAATGAAGTTACATTTATGTCCAGAAGCAAAACAAGGGGCCAGATTTCAGAAGTTTTCAGTATTTCAGAAGTTGGTTCAAAGAAAAATGGAAAACAAATATAAGGAATTAGTATCACTAATATCTTTTAATAAATAAAAGCCCATATTATGACTGCAGCCAATACATAGTATTCAAAATTTGAATGTCTATCTTCACAAGAGTTGTTCCACAAAATGTTGAGGGCAAGTTTCAATTAAACTTGTCATGACAAATTCAAACTCTGTTCTAGATACCACAAAAAGTCACAATTGCCTAAGTAGGTAATGTTGGAAAATTCAAGAACGATTAGAGAAGAGAAAGTGGCTTGGAGGTGCGTAAGATTAACTTCCTCTGGCATAGAACTGATTCAATATACTGATAAGTATGGGGCAGATTTTGATGACCTAAAGCATCACTGAAAGTGATCAATAAAATCTTTTTAAAATTCTCTAAAAGCAACAAAAAATTACGTACAAATTTGATCCAAGTCGGTTCAGATGAACAATTCAAGCTGTGGATACATTCCTGATGTAATCAATGCTTTCTCCTTTCATACGAGTGAACTCAGCTTGCAAACTTTAGGTTTGGACTTGCCCAGGAAATTCTTGTCTTTAGTTATCGTGAAATCCACTGAACCAACAACGGTGCTGAAGGAATCACAGGAATCTTAGACCACATGCTCCCAACTGCTGACACAATTTTTGAGCAAAGAAATTGAATAGGCTACTCAGGAATTCTATGAAGAACATTTGTCGCATCTCGTAAGTATTATTTCAAAAAATATTAAAAGGGATGAAATTTGCAAAAAATGCTTTAAAAATGACAGAAAAAAATTGTTATAAGAAAAATGAAGTCATAAAATGGGTAATTTCCTCTTGAATAACATAAAAATAATTTATCAACAAAAAGGCATTTTTCTAAAGTGAAAAGAAAAAAAAATTTCATTAAAATCCGCCCCCTACTGATAAGTTAGTCTACTCTTCCACTGAGAAAGTGGGATCCAAATCAGCTTAATAGCAAGTGTTGTTTCTAGTGCAACTTTATCAACAACTGGAAATAATATAAAAAATATGTAGACCTTGGATAATGATGACACAACTACTAACTTTTTCATTATGTATTAATTGATCCTTCTCACCTCTTTGAAATAAATATGCAAGAAACAATGTGATAGATTTATGTGAATGAGTGTATGAAAACTAAGTAACTATAAAAACAATCAACATTTTGTTGAATATTCACCTATGAAAAACTACATTTAAAAGTCTTCTGTTGTACTGCTTGCTGTGAAACTTGGTCCAATTACATCCACTTTTATGGCATAGGAATATTTTAGTTTTTGAAATCATTTAAAATTCATTATATTGCAAAAATCTGATCACTAGATTTACTTAACTTGTTCATAAATGATAGATACTCATTCTGAATAATTGAAAATTAAAATCAAAAACTTCTTCAAAATCCTTTTTCAAATTTTGTCAAGCAAAATAACTTTTTTCTTTAATGATAGTAATGCAAATGTATTAAATACTGTCCAAATAAAATAACATTCAGTGGGAAAAAAAAACAAAAAAAAACAAACAAACAGATTTTATGAGTTCAATGAATCACTATCAGGTGTGTTACATTGATGTTGCATCACAGATTAACACTATCTTACGAGAAGTGGCCAAAGCGGACCTGTGCTACGAAACGCTCGTTTGCAGGGGCCCTCAAGATGCACACAAATGAAATCAAGTGCAAAAACAACACTACCAGAATAAAATGGTAGAGCCTCCTGTGCATTTCATGAGAATGTATTGAACTCGCTACACACATGAAAGCATACAGAAACTGTCAAGGACGAGAAGACTTCCGAAAATTGCTGTAGTACAGCCTATTACCAATTGTGAAAAGGAGACCCCAGGATAAGAGCTCTTTCATTTATGAACAATCTACATACATCTGTACAATACATTTGAAATGTTCATCACTGTGATATTGAGGCAAATTTTTCGTTTTGTGTAAAGATTAAGTTTGAATTACTTCAATTTTTATTCATAACATTGTTTCAAAATCACTAAACTAGACAGATTTCCACAATGAAACATAAGCACACATTTCCCAGTATTGCCTTAGTGATGTAAAATCTGAACTGTGCTATTTTTCAATTCACATATACACAATTCTCTCAATATTATAATATGTGGCATTTGTGACAGGATCACTGTCCTGCTGTATTCTGCCAAATCCATGCCTAAACTTTCTTATGTAAACAAAATAACCTGTTCCACAAATAAAATCTCTCATATAAACTAATCTGCTGCTCAACTAATGTCATTAAGTTTTATATATGTATTCATATTAATACTGAAATTGCATCAAATTGCATGTCTCTGCTTCATTCTGAGCTGTGCAACAGCCCTTGAAAGTAGATACTCATGCAATATCACTGAACAAAAATTATACCATTACATTCATAATAAGAATGTGTCATTCACCTTAAATATCTTCCAATAATGTATACGAAATGAGATATCAAAAAAATCTCCCTTAAATCACATTCTTTTTCCATGCTACTTTTCTTGGCATTTTTATCATTCACTGGTTTTGAAAGCTGACACACTCAAATTCTTGGTTTTGCAAGTTTGGAGGCAAGGAGACAAACAAAATAATTTCACATGAAAAATACAATTACTGCACTAGTTTAAATAAATGCAATAAATTAAATAACACAAAATTCTTCTGACAGACACTCCCAAGTCTTTCCAAGCAATACCAATAACGTTGCAAATCGTCCAATATCTTCAAATCAGAGCACAAGTTATATCTTATAAAAAATTTCTACTGTACAACCAAAACTATTACATAAAAATTGAAGTCAACATTCCCCAAAGGAAGCTTGCACATCTAAGAAACAACTATCGCACACAATGGTGAATATTTGAAAAAGCTAGTACCACTTTCATTCACAAATGCATAGTACTTATTCAAGAGAATTCACAGTAATGAGAAAAGCTTTTAAAAACAATTATGAAAATACTAGTTGCACCCAGTCAGTATGCCTAAACCTAGGTAATTGGCAGCAGAAATATGATGAAAGATGTTAAAATAATCTGAATATAAATATGCTGTCTGCAGTGAACATACACGCACCCATGCACACACACACGCATGCACTCACACGTCTTCTGGAATTTATCATTAAGAGATCAGAAAACCTGTTACTTTACAATACATACATTACAATTCGGTACAACTCCCAAAACGTAGGAATGGTAACCAAAGTAAAATATTAGGCTATTTACAAGGAATAAGTATTTCATTTTTCATTGCTTCACAGATATTTTACATGTTTACCTGTTCTTCACCCGGTTCACTTCCAATGTTTGATTCACTGAACGTTCTCTTTCTCACCTGCACAATTCTGCCACTTCCTCTGCATTAAAAAAAAAAAACAAAAAAAAACTTTCTTTACCTTTCTCTAAGTTTTAGCATATATTTCTTCACCTTACTTCTGGATTAATTTGAAAGTAAAATTCCTGCAGATGAAAAATAATGATAGCAAGAATCAAATAAATAAATTGAAGAAATTTTTCTTTTTATATGGAAATTCCTCCATTAAATCACAAAATATTAACATATAATAAACATAGTTAAAATTCAAGTAACATTGATTTCATTATTGATACTCGTAGTACAGGTAAAAATAACATTAATTACATAAAAAATGTACATTTGCAAGAGTTTTAAGTATGCCCATAGACATACCAATTGTAACAATTTACTGAATAATTTATGCATTCAATAAAATATTGATTTGTATAGAATGCATCAACAGCTTAGCTATATTGTTTTAACCAGGGTGATCAAGTGAGCTCTAGGTAGATCACTCACTGGACTTTTTCAAGCCGTACTGAAAACTTTTATACTCTAAAAGCAAGTCACATTATTAATTCTGGAACACATCAATTTCCTCATCATTGTACTGATGATGTATTTTCTAAAATATTCCTTAAAATGCATTTCATTTGTCCTCTTCAATTAGTGATTACATGCACAGATACATCAGTTGTTTTATTCACCAAAAAATTATGTTTGTGATATGAACCTTTGTTAATATGTCAATTTCATTTTATTAACCAAGGAACATTTTCCTCTGTAATCTCTTCCTCATTTATTTCAATGCTTTCAGTCATAAATTGAAGAATTTAATACAATGTAAACCGTTTTCATGCACAAATAATACTAGAAGTGTCCATGATCGTGGAGATGGATTTAACAATTTCAAATGAATTTCATTACGAAAATACCAATCTAATGTTTATCATTTTCATCTACTTCTGAACCTATGAGAGACTAATGTTTTAAGCAAGTCTCAGAATCTACTTGATCATTTACACAAATCCTGCAAACAAGGTAACTGTGACATTAATTATTTTAACAGAAAAATATTCCCAGCCATCATTAGATGTACTTTGATTATTCACTTCACAAGTAACCAATCATGGCTTAAAAGCCATTCAGTATAAATACATAGCAAAGTAGTTTGCGTACTGACAGGCATAATCACTAACCAAACTGATTTTCCATGAAATGGAATTATAAGTTATCCCTAAGAATTTAAAGCATTTCGCAATTTCATTTGAGAAATACAAAGCATGCTTTTAGTGTAACACAAATTTCTCAACAAACTTGCATAAAGGATTTAAACATACTGATGAATTTGTGACAAAGATGTCATACAAGCTGCTGTCACTATAAGACATTGCTACAATTTCAGAAGTAAATGATAAGCTCCACAAAATTTCAATACTAATCCTGCAAAACTTGATCAAAATTCCTCAAAACATTCAAAGTGTGATTAGGAAGACAAAATTTCAGGCACACTGATTTCATGCACAATCATGCATGTTGTTAAATGACTTTAGAAATGCACTGACTGGTCTGATATCAGGAAATAGACAGCAGTTTTCATTGTAAATCATTAATTTGAATTCTTCTGTTTTGCCTGGACAAACAAATGTTTGTTTTCTGGAATGAACACATTTGTAAGTTACATGTGGTAAATATTTATTAATTGGCATGATGAAATCATGGTCGTGTTTAGTACAGACACACCTCACTGTACTTTAGAGAGTACTACAATGATCATATCTTGGGTACATTAGCTCAATACAAAACTTATTGTCATTAAAGAAATACCGGGTGAAGAATGGTTTAAGTGGCTAATGTTTCATAATTGCCTGTTCTTTGATGTGCAAGATCTTACAAAGAGGAAGGACAATTCGGCTTCACAATCAATACAATGACTATGAGTTGCTGGAAACACCATCAGATTTTAGATCTTTTACGAGCAATTGCATCTTCAACAGCTTTTAATTGTTTCAATAATTCTTCCCTTCTTGAGGTGGCTTTCTTTTGGGTTGGTTTTGTTAGAGCAGCCATCTGTAATACATAAACGGAAGTTACTAATAATGGCATTTTAGACAAAAGTCAGGTTTCACACACAAGTTGACCACTCCTTTCCTGGAACAAATTTCACTACCTTTGCTGGTTTTCCAGAGCATTTTCCCCCCTCACCCACTGATAAGATTAACAGAGTATTTCACATTTTTACTTTCTCGTATACGTACATACATACAGAGTAACATACATAGCTTAGAGAAAGTTATGTAATGCTGCGGAAAAGCGATTTGGAGATTTCAACGGAAATGCACGTTTCGGTGTCTCCTGATACTGAAAAATATATATTTCTTTTTAAACATCTGTCTGTGAACACACTAGCACCTAAACCACACGTACAATCTTTTCCAAATTGAAGAAACCCCTGTTGATCTGACTCAAGTTTTAAAATATTAAAACAAGCGTGATACTAATGTCAGCTTTCTGATTTCAATTTAACAAAGCACATTTTTTTTAAAAAATTTCAACAAATAAAAGCGGAATCTACTTTTTTTCTGGAGTAATTCTTTTTAGGAATAATATCTAGTTATAAAACCGCCTCAAAAGTTTTCCCAGACTTCTGATTCTTCTACATATTCCCTGGTTTTTCTCTGACTTTTCTATATTTGGGTTTTTCTAACGTGGTGGCTGAGGGTAGTATCTCCAAGATGGGATTCAGCATTTTTAGAGTCATTCTCAGTCCCGCTGCAATATGTCGCATGATTGCGACCGCAGCAAGCAACTCTAGCAGCATGACTGAAAATGACTCAAAAAAGTCGTGCTGAATTCATCTTGGAGATACTACCCTCAGCCGCGACATTAGAAAAACCCAAGTATAGAGCAATGAAATTTCCTGATTTATCCGTTGTTTTTCTTCTTCCAGAAAGTGGCAACTCTGATCAACAAATTCAAAAAAATATTGTATTAATTTTTATAATACAACAAATGAACCTATAAATTAAACCTTGCTCATATATGTAGTACAGAGACAATATCATAGGCTGCACAAAAAAGTCTTGCTTTTTGGCAGAAAACACATTGTGGATTCCTGACACTGAAAGAAAAAAAGAAGAAAAAAAAAAGGTACATTTCTTGGTCCTGTATATATTAGTTAAAAAATTTCTCTTAAATATAGTATGGACAATATATATATTTTTGAGGATCCTAATACCCAAAAAGATCCCTCCAATCTGTTCAATCCCTCCAGTGCCTAAACCACACTCAGGGTTTCAACCAAAATGGATATTTCCTGATCAATCTGGGTGATGTCACAGCCCTCATTTCTAAAATATTCTCAAAAATGGTTCTGAAGAAAGAAAGGAAAAGAAAGAAGAAGAAGAAGAAGAGGAAAAGGGGAAAAAGAAAAAGAGGAAAAGGGGAAAAAGAAAAAGAAGAAATACTCTATGAAGGGACAGAAAAAAAGCAGAAAAAACAACTCGCAACTTCTTTGAAAATGTATACAACCACCATAAGTTACCTATGTGTCAGACCGTACTCAAGTACATACACTATGTACAATGATAAGAGTAATAAACTGAACCCAGCCGCCAACCTCCATAGTTTCTACATCTCAGCAGACACAGCCAGCGACACTCGATCCAACATGTTCTTGATGAATAAAGAAGGGAAAAAATATTAAAATGACAATGAAATATTTAGCATTTCAACAACCATTACAGACCAATTTCACAATTAACACTTAAAAGAGTGTTCCTTAAGTAACTCAATCAATTTCATAAACTGTCTTCATTCTGAAATGAAAGAATTCCTTCAAGGGAGGTTGCTCAAGAGTTTAACAATCTTCAGAAAGGAAAGCTCAGCAGTTTTCCATTTGGAGTTCAGGGGAAGCAGTCCAAGTCATCTTCTCAGATCATCAAATGAACACTAACTGCGAGTAAAGCACATCTTCAGTCACTATGTCTGATGCCTCCAACTTATTAAAATTGAAATTTCATTACTTTTATAGAGGTAACCAAATTATTGAACTAGAGATATGAAGAGTAAGAAAAATTGATTTTTGATTAAAAACTAAACAAGATAATCTGTATTGCATGTATACGACATTTTGTGAACATGCCTTTATTCTTAATTAACATACTTATTGAAGGACATGCTGAAAATCCATTTTTAATACATTTTATAATTTTAGTATTCTTTGCCAGGTGCTAGAACATTCTTCTCTGCCTTGATTTTTTATTATCCTTTTCTCAGTTAATTTTTCACGAAAACTCGAAGATTTTCAACAGAATTCATGTCCACATTATATCCAGGTCATGGAAGGACACATGAAAGATATTTTGTAATTTTTTTCTACATCATTATCGTGTATGAATATAGATAAGATTTTCTCATAACCTATCATTTTTGTGCCAGGAATTTGGTCTTTTAGTTTAAATACTGAGAATTAGTTACTTCTTTTAGAAACTGAACTTGCCTACATGTTCCAAGTATAAAAAAAATTCAATGAAGGCAGCAAAAAGATTACATCACATTTAAATTAATATTCACTTTTGGTCAATCCAGTTTTCTTCCAACATCTCTACCATCAATGCCTATTTCTCAAAACTTTCTTCTGACTGCCCTAGGAGATTCATCAACATTTTGACAAATTAATCAATTCGTTTTGACTAACCATATTTAAAACAACATTAATTTTATTTACTAGCCTAGATAGGCCAAAGTTGGGTATTATATCGAACACTGGTTTACTTAAAATAACACATTTATCAACTCGATACTACCGTAGTGTTTCAAGACAAGTTTTGTTAGTTCCCTGGTCAGGACTCTATACTCATTTTCTTCTCAAATTCTGTCAAAAACTCCCTCAAAGGTCCATTCTCAAAATATCAGCAACATCACCTTACACTCCGGTGACCAAAGATGAATGCATAAAACCTCTCATGAACGTATTGTGTATACTATTTTTTAACCTGCTGTGAGTGAAAGAGGTTTCGCACATGCTTTGTGAAGTTCTGCACACTTAGAATGAAAAAATTAGCTGCTTCACTCAGAAAACAAGCATGAGAAACTGTGTTTCACATAAAATGCCTTTCAAAATTATTTTAATCTAATAATAATTTGGGCACCTCAGTAAGGAAAAATACAACAAAGATACTAATAATGTTGTTTTATATATATACCTCCATTTTCTTGTGGTTACAGAAAAAGAAGAAAAAATTAAGAGAGGTCCACTTCCAGAGATTTAATTGCATTTGGTTCTCTCCAATCAAAAATTAGAGGTAGAATGAAGACTCTTCTGGCTCCTGTCACCTACTACCCTACCATTTTCTTCCATTTCATATCCATCTGAGTTCTCATCCCATGCTAAGATGGTTAGACGATATCACAAGGTTTTCATGAATAACGTCAAACTGGTTCCATACAGCATCTACTGTCAACCTTATGATCTTCATTCTACCAAAGATGAGTGTTCCATCCAATAAATCTTGCTTCAATTGACATTGTAGAGACATAAGCTTCATGGCTTCAATGGTGCAATGGTTAGCGTATCAGCCTAAAAAAAGCCTCTGAGGTACATTCAATAAACTCTAGTTTCATCACCTGAGTAATACCTTCTTTCTCTGCTAGGTGGAGAAAGGAACATAGTGAAATTTGCATGGTCAGATGGAAGAGGCCTCATTGCTTGAGTCTCACCATGTAAACTAAGATCATTGAATTGACAAGTTACCACCTGGCACATGGATGCATCAAGGATGTATGGTAGAATTGGGGAAGCCTGCCAAAAGACTCAGAGAATCAGCAACATTCCATTTGCTTGGGAACTGTGAGGATAGGGCATACACTCGGGTGTTCAACAAAATTAATTTTTAAGGTGTGTAGGATCAACGCGTAACGATCATCGAGCCCAAGATTCTGTACGAAGATTACATTGCCAAATAATTTTTTTTAATAAAGCAGTCACCTGAAAATTCGAGGTACATATACAACAACTGCTTGTAAAAAAAGATTTTAACATAAGAGTATATAATTATCACAAAAGTGTTTTATTTTGACATCTCCAGATACTGTGTATCTGAGAGATACAGCACAACCATTGATGTTTGTTTTATAGCTGTGACCGATGGAGGTTAAATGCAACATATCTCAACATGCATAACAAAAAATGAAACACAAACCTTGGCCACAATTGTAGTGTCATTGGACAGGGGGCTGTCAGCTGGTCTCTTCTTGCCAACCAGAGTAGGAATAGCACGCTCTGCAAAGACAGAAAAAAGAGAGTGAATTAAATTGAATTGTATTGTATTGAATTGAACAGAGAGAATGAATATTTCTTATTTCTTTCTCTCTTTTGCTTTGCTTGTTTTTTGATTTTGTCTCAGTTAATAATCTTTAAATAAATATCACTCCCAGGATGCAAGAATTCACCAATTCTTCGAGCAGAACAGAAAAGCAATTGAAGTGATGGTGACAGGCTTAAAGATTTGGATAGTGAAGAGAGGGTCAATAAAAATGGGAAAAGAGCAAAAGATTATAACAAAGAGGGGGAAGGAGACAAGGAGGAGGGTAAGTGAAAATATGAAGCAAAACATAATAACTTACCCTAGAGAACATCAATGTGGAATTTAAGTTATCAAAATGACCATAGCTCCCCAGAACCATAAGCTAAATAGAAGTTACAATATATATTTTGCAGACAGAATATGTTTTAAAAAATAAATATTTTACTCACCACGACGTACAAAATTCAGTTCTGGTAGTTCAGGTAGCCCAGTGGAAGTTTTTGTTTTGTTTTGAGAATTGGCACCAGTATTTTTCAATGTCAATTTTATTTGTTGTTTCTGCCCTGAAAGCTGATAAATATCCCCTATTAATAAAACTGAGCAAATGCACAAAACCAACTACAACAAAGTTCAAAACCATGGCAAAGACATAAAATACTGAGGAATTTTATGACATCTTGAGATGAGCTATATTCATCTCAAAAGTAAATATTAAGATTTAAGATTTGGAAATAAAAAATAGATTCAGAAACATCACAATGTAGCCATGATGCAAATAATATCATGTAGAACACAAGACGACAGAAGGGTAGGAAGAAAAGAAAAAAACAACAGATTCATCCTGAAAACTTCAGTAGATTTGACATACGACATGATCATTTGACATGGGATCATTTAAAACTCCTGCTAAATTGTGACGCAAACTGGTGCCTGAAGCCCATAAATGATGCGCAGTAGCACACCCATGTCTTTCCATCATGAGCGCTAATGTTTATCACAGACCGCCGTTTTGCCATCAATCAATTTTCATGTATCTAGGACCGTAAAATCATGGATTCTGACTACACATGGTGTTAGAGGATGTAATCTACTATTAAAAAAAGAAGAAGATATTTCCACTTTTTCGTTACTGGAGCCTGGCAGTTAGCTTTTCTGTCAAAAATTCGATGTCTTCCGGCGCACGATTACAATACTTTTTCACCTTACGAAATAAGATCGAGAAAATAAAATCATTGATGTTTTAAACGTTGATAGATTAAAGTCTACGTTTTTACACTTTTGATGTTTTGTTCACGAACAAAAGTTCCACAATGAAAAGGTTTTAAAAATTAAAATCTGAAATACACATTACCATGTGATTGAACAAAGCAAACACAGTTTTTACTCCTATCAACCAGCAGACCATTACTCCATGAAGAGAGTCTTTTGTATTTTGTGTGTGGAGGCGGTCAACGCCTGTGCAGTATGCATGACTGTTTCTCGCATCCTTCCACAGCGAACTGAGGAAACTCTGACCCTTGAGATGATCAAAGCGCTCATGCTTCCTGGCACAAATTTTGTTAATTGTTGTTATTATTTTTGAATTTGTTTTGTCTCTGTAATTTTAATTATAAATCGACGAACACTGTTGATTTATACCACAACATACTTTGTGGCAATCAGCAAATACAGCAATCCCTACAAAAGATTACACCAAGATGTGTCAAAAGTTTTGCAACCAACCTTCAGGGCATCCATTGCTTTTACTTTCAAAGATTCAGCTGCCAGGGCCAGTCTTCCTCTCTCATCCATCATAGATCTCTTTGGTGGACATACTGCTGAAAAGAAAATTAGAACCCGGTTTATTTCATAATTAACAGTACTCTTAAAAATATTAACAAAAATGAAAAACATCTCTCTCACAAGTTTAGGTATGAGAGGAATTTATCTGGACTTAGTGAGAGTAAACTTAAACACTAAGCCGACAACTATATGAGGTTTCTTATGAAAACATTAATTCAGAAATACAGAGATAAAGCTCAACAACTTGGGACAAAAATATTCAGAGCCGTGTTGACTTCATGAGTGGTCCCTTGCTACCCATGCAATGATGCAGTTCTAAACAAATATGCCTGTGAATCCCAACTGACTCCTCCCCTTCATACTACCGGGCAATTATGTTTTTTATTCCTGTGTACACAAGAGTCGCCGCTACTGTTTTTATTGTCCTCAAAACTGGCATAACTAGTTCAAAGTGATGATTATCTGATTAATTTCATTGCCCAAAATATTCTTTTACGCATGATATTGTTCTTCAATGTTTTGTTCACTTTCTCAACACTTCTTACATTGGTGAGCAGAATACTAAGCAAATCAATTTTGGTACCAATTCAGCTCCTTAATTCAGGAGGCCCAAGACAGAGGGGACCATAGACAAATGTATGACTAGACATCGGATGTTTAAGGAAATGCCTACTAGTGAACTTATTTAAAAGCTGATAATATATGTGCAAGAATCATTACAACTAAAAACATATGATGAAGTTTTATAATGTTTATTTTTGCTTTTTTTTTTTATAGCAAAAATTTTTTTGCATAATTTCTTGTTTTAGACTTATTTTACTTTTTTGCATTTTATGTATTATTTTTATCTCTTTATCTATATTATAAAAATGGATGTTGGTATATATAATAGCGGTTAACTTCGACACTCTGTGACCGATCTCCATGAACGTTGGCACATCTATGTGCTTTTTTACCCAGAAAGTTTATGAGCTGTTAATTTTGTTTAACTGCACTAGATGGCACTGTAGAACAAAACTAAATATTCATGAAAAATGCAACTCGCAACGCTTAATCTATATCGTCAAATAAATTCTAAATGAAGTGGTTGAGGGCATTAAAACGTAAAATTTTGATGCCAAAGGACTCAAAGAGACGTTTCTCACATCGTAATCTAATCTTCTTGAACATTCTATTACATTTTTGCTGTTCCAGCGCTTCTCAATATTATTGCATCTGCTAATAGACGTGCCGAATCTGCAACTAAATGTGAATGAGAGAGAGAGAGAGAGACGGGGGAGAGAGAGAGAGAGAGAGACGAGAGAGAGAAGAGAGAGAGAGAGAGACGGGAGAGAGAGAGAGAGAGAGAGAGAGACAGGAGAGAGAGAGACGGGGAGAGAGATGGGGAGGGAGAGGGAGAGAGACAGGGGAGAGAGACGGGGAGAGAGATGGGGAGGGAGAGGGAGAGAGACAGGGGAGAGAGAGAGAGACAGGGGAGAGAGAGACACACACACACACACACACAGGGGGAGAGAGAGACACACACACACACACACAGGGGGAGCGAGAGAGACAATTCTCTCTCTCAGAAATGTTAAGTGGATATTAGTATAAATTCCCAGAAGGTTTCAGTGTTGCTAATGTTGGACTTCTAAAATATATGCCAGTCACATCAGTAGATGATGAGAGATCCTTCGCCGCATTCAAACTGATTCCGTCTCCCAATCATCGCAAATTTGAAATTGTGATCCTTGAAAAGTTACTGGTAATATATTGCACTGTAAACAATTAAGAATAAAATGTAAAAGAGTTATTATATGTAAATCTAATTTTACATGAAAATGTACGTACTAGTTTTATGCATTTACAAAATAATAGACAAAAATTACAAAACATTTTTCATTTTGTGTACGTAACTTATGAGTGCCCTGAGAGAGAGAGAGAGAGACGGGGGAGAGAGAGAGAGAGAGAGACGAGAGAGAGAAGAGAGAGAGAGAGAGACGGGAGAGAGAGAGAGAGAGAGAGAGAGACAGGAGAGAGAGAGACGGGGAGAGAGATGGGGAGGGAGAGGGAGAGAGACAGGGGAGAGAGACGGGGAGAGAGATGGGGAGGGAGAGGGAGAGAGACAGGGGAGAGAGAGAGAGACAGGGGAGAGAGAGACACACACACACACACACACAGGGGGAGAGAGAGACACACACACACACACACAGGGGGAGCGAGAGAGACAATTCTCTCTCTCAGAAATGTTAAGTGGATATTAGTATAAATTCCCAGAAGGTTTCAGTGTTGCTAATGTTGGACTTCTAAAATATATGCCAGTCACATCAGTAGATGATGAGAGATCCTTCGCCGCATTCAAACTGATTCCGTCTCCCAATCATCGCAAATTTGAAATTGTGATCCTTGAAAAGTTACTGGTAATATATTGCACTGTAAACAATTAAGAATAAAATGTAAAAGAGTTATTATATGTAAATCTAATTTTACATGAAAATGTACGTACTAGTTTTATGCATTTACAAAATAATAGACAAAAATTACAAAACATTTTTCATTTTGTGTACGTAACTTATGAGTGCCCTTTTTCTCCTTATTCTTGACATTTTCAGTGCCTTTTTAGGGGCCTAACAGACAATTTTTATTGCCTAAATATCCAATGTCTGTATGACTTAAGCATGCAGCCTGGGTTCCTCCAAGCAACAATACTAAAATATCTTTACTTTTCTCAATCCTAAAATAGCAAATAATGAAAACTCTTTAAATGTTACAAATATAGAAACTGACAGAACTTTATCTGGGCTTAACTGAAGGATCAAGCTCGAACTGGCTGCCTTCTGACTTGAAGGAATCCAGAAGAAGACCGGGAAGATTTTGACCTACAAAACAATTCAATGTCACATCTATCCGTACTTGGTCACATACTTCTCTATCTTTTAAAACTCAAAAGAAACAAAAGGGAACTTTCAAACTCAAAAGAAACAAAAGGGAACTTTCAAACTCAAAAGAAACAAAAGGGAACTTTCAAACTCAAAAGAAACAAAAGGGAACTTTCAAACTCAAAAGAAACAAAAGGGAACTTTCAAACTCAAAAGAAACAAAAGGGAACTTTCAAACTCAAAAGAAACAAAAGGGAACTTTCAAACTCAAAAGAAACAAAAGGGAACTTTCAAACTCAAAAGAAACAAAAGGGAACTTTCAAACTCAAAAGAAACAAAAGGGAACTTTCAAACTCAAAAGAAACAAAGGGAACTTTCAAACTCAAAAGAAACAATAGGGAACTTTCAAACTCAAAAGAAACAAAAGGGAACTTTCAAACTCAAAAGAAACAAAAGGGAACTTTCAAACTCAAAAGAAACAAAAGGGAACTTTCAAACTCAAAAGAAACAAAGGGAACTTTCAAACTCAAAAGAAACAAAAGGGAACTTTCAAACTCAAAAGAAACTAAAGGGAACTTTCAAACTCAAAAGAAACTAAAGGGAACTTTCAAACTCAAAAGAAACTAAAGGGAACTTTCAAACTCAAAAGAAACAAAAGGGAACTTTCAAACTCAAACTTTCAAATCAAACTTAAAGGGAACTTTCAAACTCAAAAGAAACAAAAGGGAACTTTCAAACACAAAAGAAACAAAAGGGCACTTTCAAACACAAAAGAAACAAAAGGGAACTTTCAAACACAAAAGAAACAAAAGGGAACTTTCAAACTCAAACGAAACAAAAGGGAACTTTCAAACTCAAAAGAAATAATAGGAAACTTTCAAACTCAAAAGAAACAATAGGGAACTTTCAAACTCAAAAGAAACAAAAGGGAACTTTCAAACTCAAAAGAAACAAAAGGGAACTTTCAAACTCAAAAGAAACAAAAGGGAACTAACAAACTTCAAATAAATTAGTTCATCTGAACGTCTATCTAAATTAAGATTCTTGCAATGCTTGCATTACACTAGCAAAAGTGCAGGAAATTCGCTTGCGCAAGCGAAATTCCGAGTGTAAATGCCCAAGCCAGTTTTCTTGTTTTGCCGAGGCAACTAACTGTCTGCCGTTAAGAGTCACTGTATATAGGGACGATCTGCTGTGAGGCCCGCAAGCAGTCGATGCCCATTTGTGGAAGGTACCCCCGCGGTTGCTTGAGAAAAAATTCCAGCCAAGAGTTAGGAAGTTTGTTTCACGTTGGGTGATATGAATAAAAACGAGAAGATAAGAACTTCCAGAACAATTGCTCACGAGTACAAGAAAGAATTATTACTTCTCATAACCAATTGTTTGTTGTTTTTTTTTTGTTTTTTTTTTCATTTGAAGAAAAGCTTTGAGCATTTACTTCTCTGGGAAATTGCTAACTGGACTGTTGCAATTAGCCGATTTTCGCCTGTTTTGTTGGACTCGTTACCGTGCGACGCGTGCTTGTTCCTGATGGTGTTGACCGTGTTAGGTTAAGTTGTTCAGTTTACAGGCACAGTTGGCGAAATCGTAGGAAATCTTCTAACATTTATTTACTTACTACCTATAATCTCACAACAATCGTGTATAACCTCTCTTCTAGCCATTCACTGATCTGAGTCACCTATAGAGGTTGTTCCTAAAATTCGAAGTAAATGCTTCTTACTAGAAGGAAATGATCGATTTTTCTTTTAATTTTTACTTTAACTTTTTAAGGTCACTTTTTAACTACTTGGTCATTTAGCGACCACTTTGCTTACATTGGGGTAACTGGGGGGTGGGAGGACCAACAAGTAAAGACAACATGAGCACACACAAACATCCATGCCTGACGCGGGATTCAAAACTTCGAACCGAGGCAGCTACGGCCCTACGACCTTGGTCATCTTGGCCAATCAGACCGGCAAAGTCTCGACTTTATTCATAGGAAAAGTAAGCAATTGCTCATCGGTCGAGCAGATATCAATGGAGAAACTGTTCAAAATATGAACAATTATTCACGTCCTTTATTCGTAGTTTGAAGCAAATGCTTTGAATCCTCGAGAAAGAAGTTATGTCTCATTTTTATTCATATCACCCGTTGTGTAGTGCAGCATTCGCGAAATCTTCCGACAGGGCGGACGCAAGCGGTTCCGCGGTGAATAGAAATCATTAATCTGCTGTTTCTCAGATTTTATATTTTAATTCAGGGGTTAAAATATTATGCAAAAATGCTGGGCCCGTGGACCATTTGCAATGTGTAATATGCAGTATCCTGTTACGTGGTTAATGGTGAAATAACTAAGTGTAAAGGGTATCGAGGATCCGCTGAAATTTATTGAAATAACACAAAGAAGGTTACTTCTCTGAGAAGTAACTTCTAATTATTATAGAAATAGCATATTGCGAAATTGCAGAGGTTCTTGTTACCTCTGAGGAAGAGAAGATAAAATGCCACGAGAGCTTTTCTAATTTTCTACGAACGAATTTAGTGAAAACCCTGTGAAACTATCCACATTTCGATGCTACATTACACTGTGATGCATTAAATACACGAACTTAGCATTCCAGCCATTTTACATCATGCAGCGGACGTATGACGTCAGTACAAGTTGTGGGCGGCCGGGCGGGGTGGGAGGGAGGGATCATGGGTCCAGACAACGTAAAATGACAATGGAGAAATACCGACCCGGAGACGATAAGTTAACTGGACTGAAGTATAAAATCAGTACGGAAATGAAGTTCGACGATTTTGAACATACGGTACTTCTTAAATTCCATGAGTTTCTAGTTTAAAACTTTCATACAGCCATCGTGGATGTGATGAAATATGTTAATGATAAGCATTTACCAAATTTCAAATATTTTACATTTTATCGCTTATTGATAGAAATGGGATTTGAAATGCAAGGGGCATAGAAATGACATAATGTACCGATATTCATATCTATGAGACATACGACAGTCTAGAAATGAGAAAAGATTCGTAATGTACAACGATGAAAGTTGGATAAATGTTGGTCATGGTGTTTCGTTTATTGCGTAAATTAATTAATCAATATTTGACGGCACAATCAACAATTTACGATTTTTTTTAATTTTATAAGAGAATACATGTAAAGGGCTCCTGTGTATTAGACATTTACGATAGTAAAAATATTACGGCAATAATAATAATAATAATAATAATAATGTGTGAATAAACATTTCTTCAGTAGATTTTTTCATTTATTGAGAAAGGTAGGCGTGATTTTGACGATTTGCAGCGAGCGGGCAAGCGATCGTGCCGCGTCGGCAACAACGGGCGGATTCTCCATAGACCCATTGTGCCTTCACAACGCGAAAATAATAAGCAGTATAAATAATTTACTTAATTTGAATTACTAGCTTATTACATTGCTCTTTTACTATAAAAAGTGTGTGCTAATTGAGGTTTTTTAAAACGAAACAGCCAACCATTACTGTATGTCATGCCTGTTCTACTTAATTTGTCATCAATACTCTTGGCTTGCTCCTCTTATTTCATCACTTGCAGTTCTATTTTTAGCGTTTATCCAAACTATCAGAGGTTCTTCTAGTTTCTCACATTTTGCACTTTTTAATTTTTTAGAAGACACAGGTTTCCTCTTTCCACTTGTGTTTTCATTAAGAATATCACCCTCGCTTCGTCTGCTTATGGGTTTACCCTATAACCTACAAACTAAAAATTATTTGAAACGTTCTGCGGATTAGTGTAAGGATTTTCTTCTCTATAAGCAAACAATTCATGCTTCTTGACAGTCAAACTCGTTCGCTTGCTATCATCATGCGCACGCACATGCGCAATATATCAGCATAAATTAAAATATAAAAATTTTCCTTAAATCATTTCCTGGGATAGAGCAACGAACGGGAAAAATGGTGCTGGTCCCATTTTCGGGGTACACTGTATTTTCGAATTTGCACAAAAGTAACATTGAAATTATGTAAATGTCAACTACAACTCACCACTAAGCCAATATACAAAAGTAACATACAAAAAGTACAATATTGAAGATAGAGATTGTCTGAAATTGAACCTGTTCTAAAAAAGATCATACACATTTTAAAAAATAGTAGTTTCGCAGAATTTATACTGTAAGTTCATGCAATTTATAAAAAATCATAATCTGAAAAACGACTCACACGGTTGTTTCACTAATTTTTTTTCACTCCACAGAGTGGGTAATGGTTAAGAAATGGGGTGGGTCTCCTTTTCCTTAAAGTTCATGAATTTTCGGAAAATTGCAAAAGTTATAAACAATAGGAGAAAGTATGTGCTGCTTAGCGTCGTTTGGCCGCAGCATTACAATACTTTTTCTATATTGTGGAAGTAGATGCGAGAAGGTAAATGTCTCTAACATTGATAAATAATTATTAGTGATTATTAGTGATTACGGGGACGTCAAACACCAATGTCATTAGTCCCGTAAGTGTAGGACGTTTTTCCTCGGGCGGTGGCGGAGATCTTTCCCCGCTGGACGGCGAGATCCGACGGGGTTTTTGACCTACCGTTGGCTAGCGGGGTTTTCCCAACCACGCATCTCGCACCAGCGGGACACCGTCCCAGCCGGGACAAGCTCTAAGCTCCCGACCAGTCTCCCGACATGTGTGGTAGTGTAGTGCATGTTGGTGTTTTTGTAAGTAAGGGGTGAGGATAGGACAAGGAAGGGGAAGAAAAGATCGCCCGCGGTCCGTGGCCCATTTGTTAGGGTACTGTTCCGGCATTCGCCTCGTGGGAGAAACCACGGAAAGCAACTACCGATTAGAGCAGCCGGCCACTAGAATTCTCCCTCACACAGCGACTGAATTCGACCTGACAAGCTAGTGTCGAACATCCTGCCACCGTCGGGTCTCACACCTAGTACCTCCCAGTCGGAGGTACTGCAGTGACATCAGTTGATGCTCTAAGCCACCTCTCCAGGTAACATTGATAAAATGTAGATCCATTCCCTCATACATGTTCTTAAACATACTTCATAGCCTTGTTAAAACCATAGACAATTGCGAGGATACAAAATTTACCTTCTGGATGATGTTGGGGGTGGTGGAGGAGGTGGTGGCGGCGGTGGCGGCGGCGGTGGGTTTTGTGCAGACTTCCTCATCATCGCTGGCGAAGGAGGTCTAATTTCTTTCTGTTTTCTTGGTGATGGAGCGGGTGGATTCATAAGCAATGCACGTTCACTAGCAGCCTTTTTCTCCGACTGAATCAAACTTGAAGTCAGTGGCTTATCTATAAATAAAGAAGGAGTTTTTGTACCTGAAAGAAGTACATTTTAATTCTCTCTCTTTTTTTTATTCATACACAAACTTACTTTTGCCAAATCCTCTGGGTTCACCTAACTGCTTCGATGACTTTCGTGGTGACATGGACAGCATCTGGGGTGGACTTGACTCCGCAGCTCTTGCAGTGGGAACAAGGGGTCTATTAGGCTTCCTACGAGCATGGGATAAGGGAGTTCGAGAACTGGAACGTGATACTGAACGGGACATGGAACGGGATTTAGATTGTGACCTAGAGCGGGAACCATGACTGTATGAACTGTAGCTTGACTGGCTTGAACTTCTACTGGAACTGAAAGTGAATTTGTGCTCTTGGGCAATCATCAAAGAAAATTTCTCATTTCAAAATGTTAAAGGAAAGTGACAACAAGAACTTATTTTAAAAAATTACAAAACTTGAAATTTAACTCACAACACTGAGAAACTAAAACAAAAACTCAACAAAGGGAAATCTTTTAAAAAAATGTTCTTACCAGAGCACTGGAGTATGAATAACCAAACATTCACAACATACACATGCATTAACATGTTAACTACCACACCAGAAACACAGAAGACATAGAAAACTTTGCAGTAATGAAGGTTGACTAGCATTTTCAGCAAGAACGCAATTACAAATACAAATTCATATTGAAGTTCACCCGCACAAAAAGCAAAAAAACAACACGCAGGCACACAATTTCTTCAAGCTTTTATATCCGATCATGTAGCTTATATTCTACACCAGCAGTATCTGACGCAACACAATACAATGTTTTGTGTTAGCTCAAAAAACTAATTCACAAATAAACCTGCCCTAAATAGAAATTAACATCATTCTCTATAATGGATAGTTTTCATAATGAAACTATATTGTGATCATACAATTCTCAGAGATATATTATTTAATCCTCATCAAATACATAAATGAAAACTTTCCTGTTTCCTTGTATCAATAAATGCAAAGATCTCATACTACTAAAAGAATATCTTTGTATTTCAGTAGTCCACAACTTTTCATTAAGCAGTTTTGCAGATGAGCATAGTGCTCTTTAAATATTTTAATGTCATATTATGTTTTTTTCAATGTGTGAAAATCAATATTTTGCTTACATTTCTCAAATGATATTGGGAAAGGTAAAGACTATTAACATCCAAAGTCCAATACAAAAGAATCTTGCCAACCATGCTGCTCCCCCATGCAATGTGTGGTAGTAAGTTTCACCTTGGCATTATTTTACCAAGTTGAAATTCCTTAAAAGCATGAGACTGGAATTAGAGCGCAGCCGCGAGTTAGCAGGGCGAACGAGACCTATTCTCTCTTTTGGCCAGAGGGCCAAAAAGTCGCCATTTTTCAGCGCGCCTTAGCGTCTAAACAGTTTTTTAGAAATTTAAAATTAAAATCTCAATTTGTAGGAACTTTTGTCATTTTAAATTAATTAAATAATGTAAATACTGGTAGTTTCGTTAAAATGCAGTTTTGATAAAGCTGAAATAAAGGTGCGATTTATGAAATTGAATAGTGATTCCTGGAGCGTCAACGGCTATGGTCGATAGTCCCGTAAGTGAAGTACATGTTTTTTCCTGCGGGGGGTGTTCTTCCCTGGGTGGATGGTGCGATTCGGCGCTGACCTCCCGTTGGCTTCCCTCAACCAGGTATCTTCCATCAGCGAGGCACCGCTCCGGCCGAGACAGCTCCCGAACGGTCCCCCGGCACGTGTTGTAATGTAGTGCATGTAAGTGTGTGTGTGTAAGTAAGGGGTCAAGATAGGCCCAGGAAGAGGAAAGCGGCCGGCGGCGCTAGCCGAATGCGTTTACTACGCTCCGTGAAGTCACGAAGGTTAGGCGCATTCGAGACTCGCGGGTTCGTGGTTGGGTGACCGGCCAGGAACCCCGGGATCTAACGCCGTCGAGCCCCTGGCCGAAGGGATAAAAGGCACTGACTGACTGCGACGTGACGAGACTTGACTAATATTAAAAGTAAAAGCACGTTAATGGAGGATTACTCCGAGAAGTGCAAAGCGCTCAACGCTCCTTAAGGGAATTGTGGGAATTCTGATTGGGTGTTGTTGACGTTCTTATAAGAAGAAATAAACGAGGTCATCTTCGTCAACATACTAGCTTTATTAAGATAGCCGGCTTTCGACGGCTTTGCCGTCATCGTCAGTCTCGCTGCTTTCGGCAAAAGTCGGTCGACTGTGCTGTCGGCTGTGCACAGTCGACCGACTTTTGCCGAAAGCAGCGAGACTGACGATGACGGCAAAGCCGTCGAAAGCCGGCTATCTTAATAAAGCTAGTATGTTGACGAAGATGACCTCGTTTATTGCTCCTTAAGGGGCTTGGAGACGCGTTGCGTCAAGGTGTAGACGCAACAAATTAAAAAGATCGCGCGCGGTCCGTGGCCAGTTTGTTAGAGTACTACTTTGCCATTCGCCTGGTGTTGATCGAAGAAACCACAGAAAACTAGCGATCTGAGGAGCCGGCCGCTAGAACTCTTCTCCAGACAGCCACCGAATTCGACCTAGCTAGAGTCGAAAAACCTGTCACCGTCGGGATTCGAACGTAGGGCGTCCCGACCAGAGGCACTGTAGTGACATTAGATGATGCCCTGACCCACCTCTCACAGTCTTTTAAGATTTTCTCGGTGTAGTCGGCCTTTCTGGAGGTGGGAAACATCAAATTCGAATTCAACACTCCCCCCAAACATATACAGTAAACCTCATTAACACGAATTCCAAGAGACCGAAATAATCCCGAGTTCAGGTTATAAAAATTCGTGTTATTCGAGTGCTATAAATGTTTGTATTACCGTAATCCCTTGCCGGGACAGAAGTTTTGTTCGTGTTGCGGCGAAATTAATGTTAAGTGAGTTCTTGCTAACAAGGGTTTACTGTACAACCGTTTAAAAAACATTCAGAATTTATTTCTGGGACATACCTAGTGACTGGAGGACACCTGGTCTCCCAACATTTGTGCTAGTGTGGAGAACGTTAGTGTGTGTATGGAGTGAGGATACTGAACGGAGAAACCACGGAACACCATCGATTCAGCTGCCGGCGGGGTCGCTCGAATTCTCTAGACAGCGGCTGAATTTGACCAAACTACAATAAATCCTCATTAACACGAATTCCAAGGGACCGCAATTATCGGAGATCGTATTATAAAAATTCATATTATCCGAGTATTATAAATGTCCGTATTACCGTAATCCCTTTCTGGGACCAAAGCTTTGCTCGTGTTACGGCGAAATTTATATCAAGCGAGTTCGTGCTAACGAGAGTTTACTGTACATAGCTAGGGACAAAAATTCGCCAATGCCCGGACCCGAACCCTAAGACCTCCCTGTCAGAGTCGCTGCAGAGGCAGTGGCAATGCTGGTTCTGAGCTGAACTCAGTCAGTCAATGCTACTCAAGGAAACGGTGAATGAGGAAATTCCTTCCAGGAAAGTAAACCGGACCAGGTAGACGATGTATATAAACTTTCAATGTCTGTTTTCAGCAGGAGTGAATATCAAAACAGCAAGTATAAAAAATCTACAGCAGCTGAAGCCGCTTATTCCACCTGTACATATTAAGTTTTCGAAAATATTTCTCGTGGACACAAGCATGCCCAAAACAAGGCGAGAATCAGCTGAACTAACTTGACCCATGAAAAAACTAATGAAAACATTCTTTCAAGTGATAACCATGAGTAAAATGAGCAGTCGAGAGATAGTTTTATAATGCTGTGCGAGAAAACTGCGAATGTTCGTCAGAAAACTAATATTACATGCCCCTGTTAATGAAAAAGTGGATAAATCGCGTTACTAAATTTATTTAAAAAACCCTCTACACGTGGTACAGCCGGAATCCATGTTTTGTAGGTCCTGGATACCGAAAAATCCAATGACGGCACAACATGTCTGTCCGTCCGTGCACAAACGCTAGCGGCTAAACCGTTCAGCCGATTTTCTCCAAAATTGATATCCTCCAATCCATCTGGCTGATGGCCCTTGAATTTTAAATAGATATTTTTATTTAGGAGGTACTTTGCATGAATTCCTTGAGACATTTTAAAAAATGACTCCGTTTCTGATTAAACTTTGTTTTTGGACAGTGTAAAGGACGTTTAAGAGAATGGTGCAGGTCTAATGTTCGTTGAAAACCCCGATTTTCCGACAATTGCAAAACTTCAAAATTTTTTTGGTTTTTTCCTACAACTAAAATATGAAAGATGGAGATTTTCCCCCTAATGAAATCTGTTCCTTAAAAATAAATTTTGAAATAAGGTCATGTGCATTTTTCGAAAATTTGAGTACTTTTCGCGTTATTTTGCGTTAAAGTACGGCTGTTTTAGCACCACTAGTTTCTTGTGTTTTACAGAAAATTAAACAAAAAATACGCCTATATTTTCTTTAAAAATTTTTATCTGATAGAGTTCATATAGAAACTTTCATTTAAAAAAATAATTAATTTTTTTAACCAGGAATTTTAATGTTAAGTACATTCGGAGCAACAATTGATCATATTTTCCGAAGTACGCGTACATTGCAAAATTTAATAGAGGCATAACAATAATAATCGATTTTCAGGCACATAAAAAACACGTGTCTCTTCTTGGATGTCCAGATTTAAGAGAAAAATATCGTATATTTTAAAAAAAGTCGTGTCAACTCTTGCTGAAATGAAATTCTCATGAAACTTTTAGGAAATAAAATTTCCAATAAAACTGGTTATTCGTTTTTTATATGACAAACAACACGTCCATGTGCGCAAAGAGGTGACTATGAATTCGTGCATATGATAGAATCGTTTACAGAGCAGATTTAAATACATAACCTACTTTATAACGTTCAATTAATAACGAAATATTTTTAATATAAAATTAAATCAAATAGTTGATATAAAAATATTTTAAATTTAATGTTAATAAATTATAATTTTGCACAATCTGATTTTAAACTACTAAAATGCGTAAATAAATGCATGTTTATAAACAATATCTAACAAAATAACGCATTTACATCCATTCCACCTTTGAGGTAGAATGCAATTTTTGCACTGGCAAAAATGGCCAGTACAAAAATGTACCAGTAAGGGAAGGAGCATTTTTTTTTATCTTCGACGGCATGAATTTGTGATAGTTGAAGTCCATTGGATTTTTAAATAAAATAAATCAAATTTTGTTCTCTTCAAACCTTGTGATGTCATTCAGCATAAAATGCGCAGGAACTAGGATATTTGCGAAAAACGCCTTTAATAATTTGGGTCGCACAGTTGATATAAATTCGAACTTTTCATCCCTTTTATAAAATGTCAAGGCAAAAAGTTTTGATTGACTAATTGATTCGTTTCCAGGAGTGTCAACTGCTATGGTCATTAGTCCCGTAAGTGTGGTGAATGTTTATCGCGGGAAGTGGTGGTGATCGTATCTCGCTAGATGGGGACATCTGGAGCGAACCAATGGCGAATTCTCCGATACATCGCGTTACCGCCGATATACCAAGAAATTCGAAGTGTATAATAAATATTTAATAAGTTTGGTAATCCTCTAAAAAGTTAATGAGATTCTGAAAGCTTTAAAACAGATGTGAAAAAATAACTATTTTGCTACCGAAAACCGGCCAGTCCTCCGCATTCGTAAGCGCTTTGAAGTGCGGTAGAGCGAGTCAAACAGTTCTCAATACTGTCCAGAAAATTCGCTAGCGCAGGCGAAGACACCGCTTGCCAGCCGCGATAACCTATGTGTCCTCATGTTTCAAGGGGGAGGGGAGGATGCGCGTCTGGACGTTCGGTAGGCACCGCAAAATATTGCAGTAAACAGTCCTCTGGTCGTTCGTAAGTTATGCTTCTCTCAAGTGTTTGTGAAAATGGAGTATGTTAATGATCCAGAAATTAGTGGTTTGTGTAATTGTCTTATAGAACAATTATTAAGGACGGAATTTCATAGTTTTGGGATTTCAGAAAAGCTCAAAATAAAAGACAACGGTAGAGGTAGTTTCCATAAAGCGCAGTATACTTAAAATAAGGTTCAGGATTCGCCACTGGTGCGAACCTACACGTCAGCTTGCGGTGTTTTCCCTCATCCCCCTCCAGTGGGGCACCGCCCTACCCGGGACAAGCTCTATGCTCCCTAATGGTCTTTCGAATGTGGTAGTGTAGTGCATGTAAGTGGAAGTAGGTGTAAGTAATGGCCCCTTCACACGGCGCCAGTCTGCAGCGCTTCCGAGTGGCGCGAATGCTGGCAACACATTGGTGTAAATGGAGATATTCACGCGAGTGGCGCAGTCGCGCTGTTGTGGCACTCGGGGGAGGGGGGGACTAACTTCTGTCATCAGCAGAGCAGACGCGCGGCCGCGCCACCGCTAGCAGAACACGATTCTAAATGGCAGCGTTCGCACTAGACGCGCCACTGAACCGGTTTTTGCCTGCGGCCTGACCTTTCGGCCTACAGCAGAGTGACTCAACGAAACCTTCCCCGACTACTAAGAATTTACGGAAAATACTACTAACTAAAATTCTATCAAACAAATAACTTCAATGTACTTTACCGAAACATATTTTTGGGGGTGGGGGAATTTTAATTCTAAGTATTAATTTGAATAGTAAAACATTACTGAAAAGAACTAAAACAACTTATCAATGACTAAAAAAACCCGCCTCATGCCCTAAAGTCGAAAATCCATGTTCTAACGTCAATATCGCAGTACACTCTGAACTCCGCCCCAAACCAGTGTCGCGCTTTGGCTCAGCTGGAAAACTTGGCCGCCATTTGCTGCACTTTCAGTGGTCGAGAGGCTTCCCGTTCCCGGCCCAGATAAACGTTGACCATCCTTCTCCTTCCCGTCGTGTTGTGAACCCCTAAGACGCCCGTCTTTCAACTTTCTTTACGTTCCTGTTCGCGGGCTATTAGGGAGTTTTAGCACCAGGCGTAAGGAGACATCCTTAAACTCTATTCATCACGTGACAAACGACTTTACACAGTCATAATGAACAACGTACAGAAGAGTTTTAGCAATTGCAACATTGCGTTATGCATTATAACAAACGACGCATTTCAAGCGTTGAACAAAGAAGTTGCATAATATATCAAAGAGTGTAGGCAAAGTGGTGAGACATTTAAGCCACGATACGAGACGAGTATAATAAATCTACATTGTGCACGGAGTTTTAAATTTTATGGCCCACCGCCATGAGCACGCAATCTGTAATTTTGATTCGGCTTTTCTTGAGAATGTAAGGATTATATTAAAACAGCGTTCGTTTACTATCATAAGACATAACCTAACCTGAAGGTATGATTTCAACTACTTTTTCGCAAACTTCTTACCTGTCACCATTTTGCGTTAATTCTTGCCAGCGTTGTGGAGTTGGTAAGCAATAATTGTAACTGCCTTGCATACGGGAATCGGTTTATTAGAGTTGGTAAAATACCTTTCCTGATTTTAGGTGGCTATTTTGCCGTTTGTAAGGTGACAGAGAGTCATGGGCGTGCACTATTTACGAAGGTATAAGGTCGTACCTTAGGCCTAAGGTACGATCTTGTACCTTCATAAATAGTGCACGCCTATAGGAGTCTCTACGTCACATTACGTGCAGCAAAATGGCCGCCTAAAAACAGGAAACGGGGATTTTTCCATCTCTGACAAACCGATTCTCGTATGTAAAGCAGTTACAATTATTTCTTACTAATTCCAAAACGCTGGCAAGAATTCTCAGGAAATGTTGGCAAAGTGATTGGAACCATGGAAAGTGTCGGGATTGGAACCATAGGAATTCCCGGTCAAAGGCACTACAGTGACATCAGTTGATGCCCTGCGCCACCCAAACTGGTCAAAAATTCAGCTCATGGGCATTTTTCCCCTGAAGATAAGGCTTTTTGGGTGCAATTTTACTGATCTATTCACATTTTATTTCTCAATATAGATCTATAAACTATTCTGTGTACATTTATTTCAATATACGAGTAATTTTGTTCAGTGAACTTAATTTTGTTCTCCCATCCCAAATCCTTATGTAATATAACTCGGAGCCCGGAAGTTCAAACACTTACTGCACCAAACAGGCAGGCAAAAACGCACTAACTTTTTACGGAAATAGGCATGGAGAAAAAAAGGCATTGATTTTAGCTGAAGTAAAAAACACATGTAAACAATGAAAAATCACTTTTAAAAGGAATCGTTGTTAAGAATTAATAATTAAAAGAATTCATATTTTTATTCTAACTCAAACCTTAACATTAGCACTGAATGTGCAAGGAAACAATCTTTTCTTAGTAATCTTGATTACACAAGATCATCTGGTATGATGCCTATAAATCTGTTTTACTCACGACGCTGTCTCTTCAGAATGATATTGTGAATTCACTTTTGTATCTTAAAATTTCATCAGCGAATAATTGCAACAGAATTATATTTTTTGTTCCTCGCACTTGTGTAATTGCCAGCACTGAGGAAGGGTATATCACATTTAGAGAGCTGTCCTCAAAAGGGATCTGAGGCCATACATAGAAGGAGGATGGGATTCCTTGTGATCAGACAAAGCCTGTCGGCATCAATGAAAAGATCAAGAATCTTGACAGATATCAGTTTCCTTTTTCGCTTGGATTTTTGAAACAGTCTCTGCTTCCACAGAAAGACAAAGCACAGCTGTGTCTTTATGTTGTCCAGGCTCGCAGTTATATATTCGGCTTGATTGAGATCGGTGCTAGGAGACAAAAATCAAAATGATCTTGTAAAAGGCCAAAAAAGGCAAAAATCAGGCAAAACTAAAAAAATTGGCTTCAGAAGGTAATAGGCAAAAAAGGGCAAAATGAAAATCTACTAAAACAACTCTAGAAATACAATTAAGTGACTCCTATTGTTGAAAGTCATAAAATAATGACAATAACAAAAAGGCATTTTGCCAAACTTCCAGGCTCTAAATATTACAATCCAAGTACTCACAACAACATTCTGGTGTTTTGTCAACCCTTCAGTACATGAATAAGCATTGTTTCAGACAAGCATATCAATTTACAGCACTGACCTACGTTTTATTTCTGGTAAATTTGGAATTTATTACACATAGGTCATCATGAAGTGTGACAATATCACATCAAAAGTGTATGCAAATTGATAAATTTAATAGTCGTCCACTAATAAACACATTACCAAGCAGATACACATTACCTGGCAGACAATTTACAGTGTACCCACCAGCAAATCTGGGAAGAATGTACCAATTGGCAACATCACATGTACAAAAAGGAAGGTTGTTGGTGCATCTCTCAATTCCAAGCATCCTGGCTTCCCAAAGAAATAGTAACGATAAGAGAAAAGTTCTGTATAAGACCATTTCATGTCTATTTAAAAAATTAGTTACATATTTCTGACTTCAATGAAAAGGTCAAGGAGTATAGAAACAAGTGGACTGCACACATCCTTATGAATTCAACAAACAAAGCTACAGTTCCTTTACCGACAGTCAGCCTATTAGGAACAGCATGGGTAGACCACCTACAAGATGCAGAGAACAAATTTAGCTGCTACAGGAAAAATAACGTCTAACCTAGAAACCTAGAAGAATTAGGTTTTCATACGGAAATATTCTAACAGAGCAAAAATTTTGTACAGACCATTGAGGGTCTTAGGGAAGTGGTAATATCCCTTATGTAATCTATGCTGAACCACATGAGATATCAAAGGTGAAAAGTTCCATAACATCTCACTTTTGATGAATCATACTGAATTGTCAAAAGTTAATACACTACATATAGAGCAGCCATTTCTAAAATTGTCGACATCAAGCCACTGTGGTTGGTTCGAAATTTCTTAGAAGTGGATAGTTTCAATAAAAACAAATGGGAATTGATGGCAGCTAAAAATTGATCCTCCTTGCTACCGACTATCTATTACATTAATATTATTGGTTCGTTCATTCAAAATATACTTCATATGATTTTAATAGGTAGTATCAAATTAATTAATCATTGAAGTTTAATTCTGCCTACTCTGTAGTGTCCCAAGAACAAACATTTATATTTTTGCATAAAACACAGCTAAACACAAACTTCACGTCTATGCATGCACTGTCAATTCCAAAGAAACAATGCAAGTACTGGGAAGAAATCCATTGCATGCATGAACTTAAAATGGCAGGCTCTATCAACGAAATTGTACACTTGCAATGTTAATTTTGTGAAATTATTGATAATATATAGTTCGCCAAAAACGGGACCCGTGTCATTTTTATTAGCGTACATACCCCCATATGAAAAAAGAAAAAGAAAAAAAGGGGGAAAAAAAAAAGAAAGAAAGAAAGAAAGAAACATTTTGAGAGCTATTTTAAAGACTTTTTTCTATGTCTAATTTGAATAAAAATTATGTGAAAATTACTACTTTTGTTCAAAAAGTCTTACTTAAAAATCTAATTTTGCAGAGCAGATTTCTCTAAGGAAAAAGGCATTATTGTAGGTTTTTGTTTCGAATGTTAACTTCTCTGCAATTTTCAAAAATGCAAGGATGGGTGGACGGATAAACATTTTGTCAGTCACATAATTTTTATAGTTTCACAATAAAAATTATGTGAAAATTATTAGTTTTTTCAAAAAACCTTACTTAAAAATCTAATTTTGCAGAACACATTTGGAGGAAAAGTCACTATCATAATTTTTTGTTTCCAATGTTAACTATTCGGCAAATTTCAAAAATGCGAAGATGGGTGGACGGACAGACATTTTGCCGACGACCAATATGTCGGTATCAATTACCCACAAAATGAGGATTTTGACTACATGTGTTAGAGGAAGTAATTTATTACATTTGAACGAAATTTATCCACTTTTTGATGTTGGGGACCCAAATTACAAGTTCCTTTGTAGAAGAAATCTTTGTTTAGCCACAGCATTACACTAAGTATAGAGCTGCAGCATTACTATACTTTCTTTATAGTAGGTAAGATAAATAGGAAAATATAAAAAGGTTTATGAAGAAACATGGAAGTTACATTATTGTTTCTGCAACACTCAAACTGACATTTCATCCTCACCTTGCTAAACAAGGTGCTACAATAACTCATTCCTTCTTATATTATTTGTAACCATTATATAATATTGCAAATTGAATCCTAATTCTTCAGCAAATTCATGAAAGATGTTAAGCAAACAAAGAGGAGATATGAATATACAATATTCAAAGTTTTCTGTAGGTTTTAAAGAATATTGGACATATTCTATATTTACAAGCACACTTCGTGTGTCTGAGCAAAAATGTAGAGAAAAAACTTTGCCCTCCTAGGATTCCCACACCAGCCTTTCAACAGACTTCTCCCTGGCAATTCAATGTCATGTTTACATAACGATATAAGTTATGTATATTATGTATACAAAATAAGGTAGGAATCCCTACATGAAAACTACTGAAATTATGAAAAATTTCTTATGCGATCATTTGATACGTTTGTATTCACTAATGTATTCAATTATAAAATATAACTGTAAGGTTATTCAATCCACAAGATGTTTGAAAAATTATAAATGTTTAATTTTTAAAAATTCAAAAGCTTTGGGGAAAATGTACTCACACCCAATTAATTCAGTATTATGTGCTCTATCATTGTAATGAGACACAAGGACAGACCTCTGGAAGGACTAACACCACAGTTTGTCCAATGTTATTCAATGAATGAATGAATGTTGCTCCTCTTTGTCCATATTGAGTTTTGATAACAGTTGTTCATACAAAAAAAAATTAATATAACTTATTTTGTAGAACATAATAATTTCTATACATATATTATTTTTTGGCGACATCTAATTTGTAGAAAGCCAGGTATTTGACACAATTTGATTTTTTAACATTTAACTTTTCATATCTTGATCTGTTCTGAATAGATTTTATTTTGGGTATGACCCCTTCCTTAGTACACCAAAACGAAAGTATGTACGGAATTTCAGTCCAATTAGTATCTTCTTTAAATTATGGCTTGATCAGATCGATTTTGCATGGGGTATAAATCTGATTTGGAAATACTATGTTTTATAGTCACTAATTTTTAAAATTCACCACAACCTTGCTATGTATTATTTTGATGGATGCTGCTGGCTTCATATTGTAATTCATTATATTCCATAATCTATCAGAAATAGGTTTTTGCTTAACAAAGACCTACACACTGAAGAAAGTTATGATATGATTGTTAAAAATGTCTATCTGAACAAGACCATGCTCATAAGAAAAATATAATGAACAAAAAACAAAAACACTAGTCACCAACATTCACACACAAAGAAAATTTTAAAAATAATTAAAAGTGTACCTTGACGATGAGTAGGATGAACCAGATGAGTAAGATTGATGTCGAGATGGACGACCTCCACTTTTCCTCCCAACAGGGGACTTCGAGCGCATCCAAGGATCTGCCCATTCATCCCCACGACGGTTTGGAAGCGAAACTTCGTTGTATCTGAAAACAAATTACAAAATAAATACAAAATAGAGGTCACAAATATTCACACTCTGAACCTGAAGTATTTGAGACAGTTTACCAATGATTTATGTAATTAAAATAATAATAATAATAATAATAATAATAATAATAATATTATAAGTTATAATTTTTATATTTACAACCATTTGTACGTGAGATTTATAGTAAGCAGTAAATCTAGCATATTATATTATTTAGTACTCAAATGATAATTCATTACAAACAGGAGCAGATTTTAATGATATATTTATTTTTTTTGTTTTACACTACAACAAGACCTCTTTGTACAGGTATGCATTTTTAAGCAGCAACAGCCCCTTAAGAAAACCCAGGTAGGCATGGAACTCGCAGTTAAAAAGGCCAATTAGCCCAGTTCTAGCATTTGTAGCTGCAACTTGCTACAAGAAAAATTGCAAAAATCAGTAGCAAGTAGCAGCAGAAGGATTGCAGTTGCAGCTGCTACTTGCTGCTCCTTGCTCACTGAAGGGCTTCACATCATGCTTATGCTATTATTTGGCTACTATATGCTGGCTACCATTTGCAGTTGCAACTAGCTACAAGAATTTCACCCTAGCTCACTGAAGGGTTTTACTTCATGCTTATGCTGGCTATAACATGAGAGGCACCAGGCCAAATTTAGCTCACTGAATGTCCCAATTTTGGATTGGGTGCATGCACAATACCCAAGTAAATCTCATTTAAATGCAGGGTATTGGAGCCACTAACCAGTCTGGCACACATAAACACCTAAGTCATCTCTTAGAGGTCGGCTCTAAATTACAGGAAGCAACTTTGGCAATTTTTCGACTCCCCCCCCCTTGGCGAGATGCGAGTTTTGGCTCAACTCCCCCCCCCCCTCATGTGAGATTTTTCAAAATGTGTATTTTTAATGTAATACGTTAATTTGTGATTGATTGCATTGGAATTTGATTAAATAACATAATTTTCTTAATTATATTTATTTAAGATTAGATATGACTAGTATTTAGAAAATAGAGTGACTAAATTATAATGAATATTATTGCACTTCTAAAAATGCTCAATAATTTTTCTTTAAAATTTCTGTAAAAATACAGGTAATGAGATTTATCTCATTAATGAGAAAAGGTTTGATAATTTTTTTAATTCTTTTTCCCGTTATACTATGCTACTTATTGAAGTATTCACATAACAGTAATAAAAATTATAGTGCAAGATGTAGCCATATGTTAGTGTAGAAACACGTTTTACTTAACTTGTCCCAGTTTTCTCGCAATTTAGCAGGGTTTTTAGAGAAAAAAATGCTGAGACCCCCTCTCCCGTACAGCAGATGAAGTGAGATTCGCTTGACCCCCTCCCCCACTAAAGGCCTCATGTAATTATGGAAATACTACAAGCTAAAAAAGTCTCCCTACCTCTCATCTCGCCATGGTTTCTCAATTCTTTCCACTATAACTTCTCTTGTTGGATGAGATTTTTGACGACTGGATTTTTTTTCATACTTGTCATAAAATTCTTGAGGAGGCTGTCTGTGTTGATGCTGTGAGTGATATTTATTTGTACTTCTGTCACGGCTACTATACTCTGCTTCAACCCTCAGGGCTCTAGAATCTCCTGGTTCATAGTGGACCCGCCTCCAATAGTCACTTCCACTTCCTCGGGAATGATGGTAATAAGGAGACTCTGGCAAGTCATCATAATGTTCCAAAGCAACTGATTCTTCTCTATAACGATCAGAATCCATTTTCATTCTGAAAGAAACACATGAACTTTATAATGAAGTCACTGAATGATTAAGGGCCGTATTTATAAACCTCTGCCAGGGGCCTGCCAGGCCTAGCAGGTTGCCAGTGTTCGGATTTGCGATTTATGAACGGCCACCAGCCAATTCCAGTCGCCCCTCAAGCTCCTAGCAAGCCCCCAGATGGCAGGTCCTTAAGAGTGCTGCTGGCAGAGCTTCATAAATACGACCCTAAATGCCTGGGCTGAGTCAATTACTAGAGATGTCACATAGAAATTAAAAAAAACAAATACCATGTTGTTCTTACTAGTGTTGATGCAAGGTTATATATGTTAATAAGAATTGGTAATGTATAATAAATAACAAAAAACGAGTACCATTTTGTACTAAATGCTCACAATTAGCATTTTATTGACATACGTACATCAGAACTAGCACATTCTAGTTATAATTCCATGTTATTCTGATTTTTTTTAAAAGAAAGAAATTGCTTATTAGCATTGCTTACCCCCATATCTCATCTTCTTTGTACACAGGACTGGCTGGTCTTGTGTAATAGTCATTTTCTTTGTCTAGTTCCTCTTGTCCAAGACTGAGATTCATCTTTTTCTCTTCAAAATCCATATCAGTTTCTTTTCTCTTACTTGATTTTCGCATCATCTACAAACAAACAAAATTACAAATTATCCACATTCAGGGTAACCACCCATTTCCTGGAGCAAATTTCCTTGACTTTTCCGATGTCCCCCCCCCCCCAATACGATTTGTAATTTCACACTACTTAAAAAAAAATATTAAATCTACTCAGATACTAATAGGTGAGCTCTTTAATTTTGCTGTGCCAATGTCAAAATTAACAATATTTTCTCACTAAATAAATATTGAGCAAAAAATAGTGCTGTACTAATGTTTTTAAGGAATAAGTTTCATAACCCTCTAAAAATTTTCCCTGACTTCTACAAATTCTTCTGCTACTACAAATGACCTGATTTCTACAAATTCTCTGATTTTTCCTGAGCAATGAATTTCCCTGATTTTTCCTGGTATTCCAGAGAATAGCCACCCTCACATTTTAAAAAAATATACAATTCACAATGGACACAGACTATCACCATGAACAAGTAAATGAATTACATCACACATTACATATTTGACTGACGGTAGGGAGACAGTTTTGAATTACACCTCAGGCATGGATGTTCTGCAAGTTTGTGGCATATTGAGCTCTTCCACCCACTGTGGCACCTCTTTCAAACTATCTGCCACAGCCTGCCCAGTGGCAAAGGAGCTTGGGATAGCTACACTTGGGCAGCCATTTCTCAAGTGCCTGCCCATCCCTAGGAACTAGTGACATCTAATATAATATATTTTGTATAAATAGATAAAACTGTTTTTGCTCATGTATAGGTCATATCTGTCTATAGGCTGCACTAACGATCACTGACACAATAATTTGAAGGAAAAAATCTTGTGTATAAGCTGCTGTGAAATTCGCCCAACAGCATGGAAATCAAGCAGCCAGGAGGAAGATCAAAGTTGATGAGAAGAGAGTGAGGGTGGATTCAAGACAAAACTGCGTAGGAAAATAACAATCGCAATAAACATGCATTTAAAGGCAAGAAATTTAAATATCCAGAATGGTTGGAATACGTTTGGGAAGCCCGGGGCAGCAGTTTTGCCGTTTCCCAAGAGATACTGCAGTTCGAGGGCAGCAAAATCGCCAGGAAATTCGGTATCCCTGGAATTTCTACCAAGCTATTGGTGCGCAGCAGTTCATGGCTAGACGTGGACTCTCTCTATGGCGTTGAACAGCCATAGCACAAAGACTGCCACAAGCTTATGAGGAAAAGCTGATTATATTTCAGAGGTATAAAATATAATCTAGGCAAATAGGAAATGCAGGCCAGAAGCTCCTTTTTTTCAATATATCCGATACGACTGTACATCCCGCAGGCGAGAGAAGTGTTCCCATAAGAACTGTGGGAGCAGAGAAGCAATGCTGCACTGTTATGCTGGTGATAACGGCGGACGGGCACAAGTTGCCACCATACGTGGTTTTCAGTAGGAAAACTTTACTGAAAGAGAAGTTTCCCTCTGGGATACTAGTGTGTGTTCAGGAAAAAGGATGGATGGATGGATGGATGGATGGATGGGACGGACGGACGGACGGACGGAGGGAGGGACGGAGGGAGGGAGGGAGGGAGGGAGGGAGGGACGGACGGAGGGAGGGAGGGACGGGCGGACAGACGGAGAGGAGGGAGGAGAGGACAGGAGAGGAGGACGGAGGAGGGAGGGAGGAGGGAGACGGACGCGGAGGGAGGGGGGCCAGGAGGGGAGAAAGGGGACCAAGCGGGAGGGAGGGACAGGCGGAGGGGAGAGAGGCGGAGGGAGGGACAGACGGGGAGGGAGGGGACAGGCAGGAGGAGAGACAGACAGAGGGAGGATTGGCTGGAGAAGGAGGGAGGAGGAGGGACAGACGGAGAGGAGGGACAGACGGGGAGAGGGACAGACGGAGGGAGGGACAGACGGAGGGAGGGACAGATGGAGGGAGGGACAGACGGAGGGAGGGACAGACGGAGGGAGGGACAGACGGAGGGAGGGACAGAGGGAGGGAGGGACAGACGGAGGGAGGGACAGACGGAGGGAGGGACAGAGGGAGGGAGGGAGGGACGGATGAACGAAAACCTCATCCAGAACTGGATGAAGCAAGTGTGGTTGCAGCAGCCTGGTGTGCAGCTGAAACAATGGTCCATGCTAGTTTTGGACAATTTTCGGGCTCCACTACCAAAAGGTCAAGAAGTAAACTGATGGAGAACAAGGATGATTTAGTAGTGACACCAGGCGGCAGGAAAGAGATGCTGTAACCTTTTGATGCTAGGGCATCAGGCGAACTGTTTAGGTGTTCAAACTAGGCGAATAACATGTCATTTGCATATGGGAGACAGTTTTGGTTGTTATACTCTGTTCAGTATAATGTGTGTGATTAATTCGATCACTCATATGAGTGATTATTTTGACACTCCTTTCAGTGAAATCATATCGGGGGCAAGGTCGATGAGTGAGTGACCTGTAGAAGTGATTTGTATTCATTGCACAAACATTGGTTAATCTGTGCTGGAATGTTGGTACTCCCTATTATTTTGTCATTCAGCCAACCAAAGAATTGACATTGAGATAAAGATTAAGGAAAAAATCTAGTAACATAGCAATCCTCCAACATCTATATCAATTTCCGTGCTTTTTCAAAAATGCTCACCATAATAATAATAAAAGAGAAAAACAAAATTAAATTTATCATTTGGACCTTATGCCCATAAATTAGGGATGCTGGGATTTGAACCTGTATCAAAATAATGTCAAGAACATCCTTACATTATTCGGTCAAAAGATTGGAGATTACTTTTGTGACCAAAATCACTAGTATTTGTGCTTGTTGTTTGACCCAAAGGAAAAATCCAAGGAATGGCAGAACTCTGCACCAGCTAGAGACACTATAATTATAAACTCACAACAGCAGCTTCAACTAAAATGTTCATAGTTCCTATTAGAGGTTGAAGGGAAAGACACACCATTCCAACAAACTTTGCCTCAAATATCATCAAATACTATTATATCAATTTATACTGTTTTTATATCTTGTCTCTTGTATCCATTTATACTGTTCAGAGGGTACTGGTCATTACCATTAAACATAGAATTCTGTGTTTTAATAGGTTGGGTGTTACTTTAGTTTCTAAGTTCTAAAATTATCAATTATACTTACTTCTTTTGCTTGTCGGAGACCACGTTCCCAGGCAGATTCGAAGACAACAGGTTCTTCCTTTCGTGGAGCTTGATATGACATTCCAACCTACAAAAACACGAAAAAGTCAAACTAGTTTTCAATGTAAACAATTCTGTAGTGGCAGGAGATAGAAAAGAAGAGAAAAAGGGGGCGGGGGGATTCCTGAAGCACGTGGATGGCTGAATTTTCTACACATTAAATTTACATAGCCTACTATTGTTGTTGATACCTCTTATATCCTGAAATTTTAATCAATGTAAACAGCATGTAAGTTGTCAAATACAAACATTAAAACATTGAAGTTCCTAATGAATAAAAGAAAATTCATGGTTGTAAGCCATTGCTTACAACGGTATGCAATGCAGGTATGAGAGAAGCTAACGATGAATCATTTCGAGTATAACGCCAGCACAATAAGATGAAGTTTATCATGTTTCGCTGGGAAGCTCTTCGTTTCGCTGGGAAATTCTTTAAAATATTTTTTTAATTGGAATTTTTTAAAGTAATCTTTGTACAGTGCTAAGAGAACTTCTTCTTACAAATGGACAAATACAAACAATTACACCTCCATTATTTATTTATTTAATGGACAATTTGTCCTTGATTGTACAAAATCTATCAACAGATAAAGCATGTTTTGACAAAATATAAAATGTAAGTATAATATAGTTAAAATAAAATAACGTTATTCGTAAGTTAACAACTCGGCTTTAGCAATGGATAAAAAATTTGCATCACAAATATCGCTCTTGTCTCTGACTAGATAATTCATCAATTTACAGCAGCGGTTTATCACATTGTTTGCAGTATACGATTGTTTATATAATTTAATAACAAAGATTTCTGTCGTTCTCGAATTAAATGTCGATGTTTTATATGTTATATAATTAAAAAGTAGAGGGCAATCTAGCGCACCCATAATCAATTTTCTCAAAAATATTGCATCCTGTCAATTTCTCAGTGATACCAGTGATGGTATATTCAATTGCATTGCATTGCATTGCAATTGAAATAAAAAAGTTTGAAATTTTCACAAATGTTTGCTTTTACCGTCATAAATACTTATCACATTTATTTTGAACACAAGAATAACATTAAAAAGTTTGGTGTTCGTTTCTTTAAATAACACTGTGGAACATTGTTTTCGAATAAATTAGCACAATTCTCAAGTGTTGAAGAGTGCTGAATTCAAATTTGAAATTCAAACTTTCTATCATAATTACTTTTTGAGACATATCAACAGAGTGAAGTCTGAAGGTGCTCATTTCATTATGCGAAGAGATATTTATTCAAATGCATACAAGGTATGTCTCAAAAGTAATGTTTCATTTTTTTTTAAACAAATTTATTAACCAGATAGGTATAGCACGTTAAAATTCTTCAAAATATGACCCTTGTGCGCCGATACATTTTTACCAGCGTGATTTCCTTGCCTCATAGAATTCTTGGCTGTCCAGGATTAGCCTTGTTGTGGCCTTCTTCAGCTATACTTGAGCAGTATATCTCTGAAGAAAGCCACAAGAGGCCGAAACGTCAGCTCCATCGACCATGACACGATTAATCCCGTTCAGCCCAGAATTCAACGACTCCGGCCGCGGAACCCTACGACTCCTTGCCTCGTACGCTCCCAGGAAGTCCTCGGCGAAGAAGTCCTTTAGAGCCTTGCTTAGAGTACTTGTTTCGATGTTGTCCGATGTCTTGAAATGCGTTTCTTTCATGACCCTTTTCGTCCTGGGGAACAAAATAAAAAGTCCGCCGGAACAAGGTCAGGACTACAGTGCGGTTGTGGAAGCGTTGCCAGTCAGGTAGTTCTCGACAACAAAGGCGGTGTGGGCCGGCGCGCTGTCGTGATGCTTCCAGGAAGCGCTTTCGGACGCGGATGGCTCCATCGTTCAGTCTCTAGAGCCCTTCTTTGTAGAACTGGGCGGTATGTCCAGGAGGCATGAACTCGCTATGCACTATCCCTTTGTGTCAAAAAAGAAATGAAAATTACTTTCACGCGGGATTTGCTCATGCAAGCCTTCACGGAGCGCGGAGACGCCGAGGTGTGTGACTCTCCGCGCTCTGCCCTTTCGTTTCCGGGTCATACTCTTAAGACCCACATATCATTCCTGTAGGTAACAGTGACCTAAAATTATGATGAAACACCTCGAAAGTTTCCATCGGCGTCTTGTTCGCTTCACGGAAAACTTGATCGCGTATCTTTCATCCAAAGATTTCTCCATCGTAAGTACGACGCGACTTCACAGGGACTCACAAACCTTCTAAATCACCCCAGGCTACAGACACAACTGAACTAGGAACCGTTGAAAAGCTAAACCTCGCATTACCTCATCCAAACTAGTCTGCCGTTTTGGGAAGTATAGTGGCGGAAAAAAAAAATAATAAAAAACAAAAAACGACAGATTACTTTCGGGACAGATAGTGTATAGCAACGATTAAACCTGATATTATTGTAAAAGGTTGGCTGTTGTGTTCCGTTTCTTGTTTTGGGTTTCGATTGCATCTAGGAAACGAGAACTGTAGATGTTACGATCTCGACGTTGTGTTGTTTCCACAGAGGAATCGTGGGACTCAGTTGGAGTTGTATAGTACAACTTTTTTTATCCTGTTTGTAATGACAGCAAATATCTAATGTGATATTTTTGAGTCAATCGATAAACTTGCTTCATCGCTTTCATTACATCACCTTGCTTCATAGACAATGACGTCTCGAAAATGTCGGAAAGCACAGAATTTCTGACGTCAGTGGAGAGTTTACTTTGGAAATAAACAGGATGTCAAATCCAGTAACTTCAAAAACATCACTTCGGCTGTGAAATTGGGAATGGAAAAGGTAGATAGACGTGTCGGTTAGATTTGCCTATCACTCGGGTGTTTCCGCCGGTCCACGGTACCGCCACGGATGTGGGACGACATTACGTCTCTTCCTACGTCCTGGCCAATGATGCATGTGCCTCTGGACGTCCAGCAAGCACCTAGTGTTCTTTTAATTCCAATAGCTGAAATAAACGGCATTTTACACGAGGAACTCCTCTCATCAAGCCGTATGTCTGCATTAAAAAACATTTCCTCTTCTTGCTACCACAGCACTGTGTCGTAAGAATCATTACTACACGAGAGGAGGAAACGCTTAGAATTACTCCTCAAAGCGATTTCGGGTTTTCGTGTCGCTTAAAAAACTATCAAGGACCATTTCCCAAAACTATGGACAAAAATATACATTTTCCCCCTTACATAAAAGAAAACATTGTTTTTGGTAATTACATCCAACAGAACAAAATGTGTCAGGAGAACATTCCACTAATTCCTCACATTGGTGGCGGTTTCTAAAGAAACCGCCACCAATTGTACGATTCTTTTGAAAGATGATCATAGGCAGCAAGAAAAGGAGGCATTGTATTACCATTGTGAAATAAAACTCCTTTAAACCTTTTAAACATTTACACCATTCTGGAAGCATTAATGAAAAGTCACCATTCTTATTCTCTATATGAAATGTCTTTTCGTTAATCCTACATCACCGCCGTACGCCAGTGTCCCATCAACAACAAAGAATTTGACGCCTTTCACTTTCCTAGGTCTGTAGAAAGTTAAGCTTATACCAAGTTCAAGGAGATCCCGTTCTTTCGAACTGAATCCAGTACTTCACCTTCCTTTTGATTAATGCTAACTCGCGCACTAAATCATTCAGATCAACCCTACCGCTGGCGCGTTGGGTTCAGTTCTCGGTCTATAATAAAATATAAACCCGTGATACGCCATGGTTTCTAATCTGTCAGGTATCGCTTTCCAGTAAGCGAGAGCTCATGTGTGGGCATCACCACACCATGTGCTCACTAGTCGTCAGTAGGGCCTACCAAAGAAACATCTAATATCAGGTACCAACACCGCATGCTCACAGGTGACATCCATGGAACTGATACGAGATTATCTCATGGATTGCAGCTTTGTCTTGCCAACTGAGCAAGGAGTGCGTGTGTAAAAGTGCTTCAGTCATGCCCAAGTATTACGGTAATCAAAGTAGAAAATTAAATGAATAGCTCTGGCCATTCAATAAAAAACACCGATTTCTCAACAGACGGAAACGTGATATTTTGTAACGCGCGTGGGAAGCGTGTTAGATCCAAGAGAAAATTGTAAATTTTCCTGCACTGCCAAACAGGCAAGTTTTTGAACTTTCATTCAAGGTCAAACTTCTACCTATGCAAACTAGGCAGCCGCCTAGAGGCCCAACTTCAGCGATTGGGTGGGTAGGGAATATGATTTTTATCAGAACCATTACTTACAGAACCACAACGGAGAAAAAATTGATATTCAGCACCTGTTGACGACCCGTTCCTCACCCTCAAGAAATTTGCTTTCCTTTCAAAGATTTGTTTTGCTCTTATTACCTCTGGCATTCCACTTCCACAAATTAAAACATGAAGCTTTCAGAATTTTTTTTTGAAAAATACACCAACCGCAAAATTCCTTATGAAATTAGTCTACGAAATAAATTACATTAAAAACTGTTATGAAAAGACGATTGAAATTAGCAAACCAAAATTGAAGCTTATTTCGTGTACCTAATTGCTGATGAAACAACTGATTCAAAGGTATTTTATAAGGATAATTTGCTTGTGGAAGTTTTAAACCAAAGTTATCATGCGTAATAGCATGAGTGCTTTGGAAATAGTCGATACATTCCCGGCTCGCGAAGCGAGGAGGAGATTAATCTGAAAATTTCCAAAGCACGAGTGGTATTTAATAAGACTATTCCACAAATGAAATTACGTCTAACGAGTTCCAAAATGCGCCAAATATTGAAAATAACTGAAAGCAGGTTAAAATTAATGATGTTACGCTATAGTATATACGCAGTTTATCGCACATCAACACAGCAATCGATAATCTCCCAGTGCGTGATTTCTAAAATTTTAGGTCCCGGAACGCTCCCCAAATTAATTATTAATTTAAAAATAAAGTTATATATTTATAATATAATTTAAAAATTATTCCCGAGGTACCGGAACGTCGTTCCGTCGTGTTCCGCCAGAAATCAAGTCCTGCCGCCTCCTAAGATAGATGAGGTGCAGCTTATTGTTGGCCAGTAGGAAGAAGCGATAAGAAAAATCGGTTAAAAAGCGATAAGTTTTTTAGATATACCATTTTATATGTATAGTTAAACACTATTGATTTTAATTTCACGAGTGGAATAGTCCAGGAACATAATTTTTATTGGCTTCCAGGCAGTTAGAAAAAAACGGTAATACCATTAATTGCTTTGTAAATGATGGATGGAAATTGTTATGGATGGTCGTTGGTTCGGAAAATCGTGTTCTACTGTTATTGACTGATACAGCACATTATATGATGAAAGTAGGGAAATTATTGTCTGTATTTTTCACAAAAATGGTTCATGTTACTTGTGTAGTACTTGGAATAAATCATCTTGCTGAAATGGTGAGAGGATTATTTCCAGAAATAAATTCATTAATTAATAACAAAAAGTTATTTTTAAAAGCTCCAGCTCGAGTAGAAATTTATTAAAGGAAAAGGGTGAAACGCCATTGCCCAAAGTTGCATGTATTGCTCGCTGAGGTACTTGATTGAATGTTGCATTATTTTATTATGACAATGCGCTAAAATTCAAGAAAGTTATAAAAAAAATAGCATTAGAAGATAATGAAAAACAGCCTAAAGAAAGTTTTTACATATCTTACACAAGCCACAAGAAAAATGTTTTAAATTTTGTATCCTGCCACAGATCATTTCTTGCAGAGTTAATAATAAAATTAGAACTTAGAATTCATCTTTGCATGAAAGTTTTGTTTTAATTAATGAAATTGTTGAAAAAGTTAATGTTATACCCTGTGAAAAGGGATTAGCCCTGAAAGGAAAACTAACTGAATTTTTGTCAAAAAATAGTTTTCTTCGAATATTGAGAAGAATCAACTATAGAAGTGTATAATATTCCACAGATCATTTCAGCATTCAAATATTGTCCCTTAACATTTGTGGAAGTGGAGAGACCATTTTCTATTTATAAAAATTTCTTAACAGACAAACCAGTTTTTCAGAAACAAATTTAGAAATTTATCTTGTCATAAATTTTAACAATTCTTGAAATAAATATACCAGACATGTTCTTTGTTCAATGTATATATTATATTATTTATATAAAATCATCTCCAGTGATTGATGGACCAGTGCTTGAGAAACAAACTTAGAAATGACTCTTGTAACAAGTTTTAATAATTTTTTACCTAAATATCAAATGTTCAATTCAATTCTTTGTTCAATGAATTAATGCCCTTGCTTCTTAAATCTCCTTCCCATTACTAAATAGGAGAACATAAATGAATGACTGCGTTCCAATGCATGGTTAATAAAGTGAAATTAAAAAACAAAATTATTTTCGAAACCTTTTTCTACCAATGATTCTTTTGTTCACGTTTCAAAGCGGCAATACCATTTTAAACACAATTCAATTTCAAGTATTTTGAATTGCATTTTAGTACTAAACATCGATTTCCTTGTGAATTTTACACCTCATATTTTAAAGATTTATTGTGCGTATTATATGACATTTTAAACATGTTTACGGCAAAAACAGGGCTCTAGTCATTAGCTTAGAGTTTCGCTACTCTGAATTGGAGAGCTCGTGCCCGTTGGAGCGCTTGTTCCCTAGGCAGGGCAGCACAAACCCTGCAGGAACGACGATTCGCGTCGTGAAAAGTGTGTAACTCGCATTTTTTAACTACCAGTGCGGGACAGCAGCTAATTTTTTCACGGCACGTAGAAATAATGACTATCTATCTATCGAAACCAGGCTAGATTTCGACCAGCGCCTGTTAAAAGGTCCCCTGTGAGTGATACACAACGCTTACGTACAAAGCATTTGACAGTTCACCGCGATGCTCTATAGGGTCCAAAAATTGCATAAGAACGCCTGAAACAATGTTCGCCTTGCGCCAATGGGAGCGGAAGGCTGAATACTCTCTACAGAGACCGAAATCGGTGCTTTGGAACGCCCGAAACAATATTCGCCTAGCGCGGGGAGCCTCGCATAGGAGTGTAAGGCTGAATACGCTCTACAGCGTCCGAAACCAGTGCATTGGAACGCGCGGAACCATATTCTACTTGCTCTACAAGGAGCGAAAGCCTGGGGACGCTCTATAGCGACTTCAGCACAGGCGCGCGTTTGCTAGAACTCAGAAATCGTTTCGTCGAAAGGAAGCGTATAAATCGGGTCTAGGATGTCTATCAACAGTTTATTGTTTGGCGTAATGTGAACATATGACTAACGACGCAGCACGATACACGATCGTAAGAAACAACGCCATGGACTTTAGCTTCTTGCAACATGGCGTTATGCACTACAACAAAAGCAGCATTTCAAGCTTTGAAATGTTTAAAATATAGTGCCTCTTATAAAATTAGTAGTGACACTGACTTGTATGCTCTCTGGAATAAACTTGCTTATGTTTCATTGAGGATGTCTTCATCTATTAAATGTGACAAAATTCACATAAGAGTTAAGAGCAAAAACCCTTGAAATTGACTGTTCCATTTTTGGAACAATGGGCTCTAATGGGTTAAATTCAAAGACGTCAGCAAATAGTTCTGGGAGTAATCTGAAATCTGAATTTCAATTATCCTTATTGTAAAATTCTTTTAGTACTCTTTCTGCTCCTTGGCATTAAGTTCGGGAACTTTCTGCCCTGTTAAAGTGACATTTTCTTATTTTTCTTTTAGTTATGATGCTTTGTAGATGATGTAGGTTTCACCAATTTTACCATTTTTCTTTTTCTAAATAAACTCCAAGAGGAAATAAGCATTTACTTGCAATTTTATTTATGTATAGTATAAAAACATGTTAATTTCTCTTTTTTTCTCTCTGATGTAAGCCTCTCCTTTATTCCTCTTTCAAATCACCATTATTTCACAGTAATATTCAGGTAGTTCAGAATAAATGTAACAAGCATCAAAGGGATGTAAGAGAGGTCAAAGAAACATTCTTGCCACTTGTAGGAAATCTCATAGTATGAATACTAAATATTCTGAAATAAAAATACACTTAATGTTAATATTTTGCAACAAATTACTACTAATTGTGACATTGATGCAATCATTCACTTATGTATCCTTTAATACACAATTTTATTTTTACAAATTACAAAAACTGCAAAATACTCCTGCTTAAATTCACATGTTGATACAATTGATGCAGATTTACCTAAAGTGAACTGTAGAACTTAAGAATACATGGTATGAAATGAATGGATGGCTTGAAGTGAAATGAAAACTATTTCATAAGTAAGTTTCAAAATGTAAAATATGAATCATTTGTTTCAAGAGACAAAATGGTTACCTCTGCTGTTCCTCAGGGTTCCCACTTGGGCCCATTATTATTTATTTTATTTGTAAATGACCTGACATTTAATCTTTCTACTTGCTCATTTTTTATGTATATGGATGATCTGACGTTATACTCTGAAGTTAATCAGTTGAGGACTGCTTCAAACTTGAAGAGAATTTAGATTTATCGGTATTGTGGTGTAGAATGTATGAAGTAAATCTGAATATACGGAAATGTAAAACTATGACATTTTCTAGAATGAGAAATATGATAAATTTTACTTATTCAACCAATTGGCAAAATCTTAAAATGGTTTCATTGATAGAAGATCTTGGGTCCTCTTTGACCCTTAACTGAAATTCTCATTCCATACTGATAGAGTTATCTTGAAAGCTAATTGCTTACATAGATACATTAAACAAATGACATGTGATTTTTCAAATTCACATTTGTCTTTAAGCCAATTTTGATGCATGCACCCCAGTATGGTCACCTATTTATGATAATAATGTTCGAAAATTGGAATGTATACAACACAAATTTCTTAATTTTGTGGCATGGAAAGCACCATTGCCCTCACCAAGAATCAGTCTTGATTACAGTTTAGTGGCCTCATTTCTGAACGTAAGCTATTTCAAGTCCTACAGGAAATATGATGAGGTACAATTTTTATATAACTTACTGGATAATGAGATTGATTGTATGTACTTGCATGCAAATATACAATGGAAAGTTTCCACAATAAATCTTCAAAATAAGAAGAAAAGTTGTTTTCAACACCTTTTGCAAACAAAAAAACAATTTTAAAATGCACCATTGTTGAGAATGTGTAAACTTGCGTACTAAACTAAAAAATGTATTAATTTAGCAAAAACTTCTCTGTTAAATAATTTTGTATAAAGTGTTATCTGTAACATTTTATATGTATGTGTGTGTAAATATATTTTTTTATTCATGTACGCAGTTTCTTAATTATGTATCAGTTGGGTGATTGCCTGTATTTATGATAAATAAAATATTCCCCGTATGTTCCCCAAATCTTTCCCCCAAATGCTTATCCAAATGTTCCCTCAAATATTCCAGACATTCTCCCTCACATGTTTACTGTATGTCCCTTTCCCGATCATTCTTTGTTAATTTTCAATACTTCAACCTAAAATAGCAGACCCTCGTAACACCCAAGACAAATAATCAAAAGCAGTCTTAAGAAACAAAGAAATTACTTTTTCTTTCTAAACAAAATATTTTTTTTCTTTATCCTGTATCTTCATCAGCTGTTGAAATAACGTGGAAAATTTAAGACAACATACAGATCTCATGCAAGTCAGAGTTTAAATAAAACGCCTGTCCATTTTGTTAGCACTTTTACAAATTTTAATATTAATCCCCAAACTACACATATTTAATTTTTCACTAATTACAAATGTATTGCAAGAAAAAAATTAATAAAGAATAAACAAAATCGGAACTATCTAGTTATAAATCTATCTACAGATGCATTCCAAAATTGCTGAACTTTCTTACAAAATTTCAAGAAAATTCTCAAATCAAGATAGAGATGTAAAATCCTTACTGGAATAAGAAAACTGGTGAATACTTGGACCTCTAAATGATGAAAAAGGTTTCTCTATCTTTGCACCTGAACTTGTAAATTTTTACGTTTAGAAAGGCAATGGAAATAAGAAACAATTTTTTTATTAATAGTTTAAAAGTAGACTAAAAATACATCTTATCTAATCTATTAGTAATAAATATTAGTATAATATTTTTCAGAAATTTGTAATGGAATGTTCATTACACATTATGTTTGAACAATTACTACTAGTAATCATTACACCCACACATACAACTGTTCTTACACTCCTCCATGCATGTACGCACAAACACATGCACAATCACAACTGGAGAAAAGCAAAATACCATTGTTTAACATAATTAGTAATACCAAATTAATATTTGTAGAATATTGACCAACACGTTAACCAACTATTCAAACACTACATGAATTATTAAATTAATAAGCAGACAACAATTTAATTTCGCACATAACGCACATCAACTTACCGCAACTGGTTTTTCATATGGTAATCGGTAATCCATAGATGGATATACAGGTGGGCCATTCACTGGAACAAGAGGTCTCACCATATCAAACATGGTATAGTTCCCTTTATCTGTTACACCTGGATGAACAAATCTGCAAAAATAATTTTAAAAAAATGAAAAAAGAGCAAGAATAGAAAAGAAAATAAAGAAGTAAAATACAGAAATAAAATATCAATGAGTAGTAAAGTCCATGGTATTAAATCAATCCTGTGAAAGTGCTTCCTCTTACAATAATTACTTTAGGGGAAAAGTGGTCAGAAATGAATATTTTTCTATACATTTGTTTCACAACTGCTTAACAATTATGAAATTATTCACCAATTGAATTCCACATCTCATATTTCATTTGTTACCCACAGGCTAAAAATAAAATCTGAGCTCAGTAGAATTATAACTCTAAGAAAATAACAATGCCTCCGTAGCTAACATGTGATATCATTTAATAAATAAAAAATTACGTTTCATCATCCCAAGTAGGTTTGAATCCTTCACTAGAAGAAATATGATCCCTGAGAATTCTATACAATGCTATCACTGCATTGTGTAATAAGAAGAACTTTATGTAAATTGAGAATAATAACCTACTAAGCAACACACACAATATAGGTACATTTCATTTGATATTTGAGAAAACTGACAAAAACAATGAACCGTGCCAAAACAGACAAAATAATGTTTATTTCCCTTTTAATCAAATCACTGGGATTATTAACTCGAAATACAATAAACCAACTGAAGATACTAGGTGAAACATTAAGTTGCCACAAAATGAAACCTGAAAATAACCTGCTCTGTGATAAACCATGTTCCAAAATAACCTTAATGTATGACTCGGTTCAGATATTAGACTATCTTCTATTCTTTTATATGATAGAACATTTAAAATAATTTTGAAATTCTAATTAGTGTACCTCTAAAACAAGTCTTTGCAACAAATCAAAATACTCTTTTCACTCAAATGACAGTAGAGTTCATCCTGAGCTGAGACGACACAGTAAAAACAATTATGTCTATTTTATATTAAAAAAAAATTATGTATACTGAAGTGTATCTTGAAGCAACTCTTGCATCAGTAGCAATACTAATCATAAGAAGCAAAAGCTTAATCACAAATTTAACTTACCTACAACTTGATCCCCATGTACACTGGCCCCTATTATAGAAGCGGCACACAGGGCGAGGTTCAGTTTCCTCTGGCCTATTTTCATCTTCATCAGTCAATTCTCCTTCCTCTAACTCATCTCCTTTCAGTTCACCATCATCATCACTCTTTTCATCCTTTCCTTCACATTCACCCTCTTCTTTTTCTTCTTTATCTTGCTGCTCTTCTGCTTCAAAATCTAACTGCTCCATTTCTTCAACAGGTTCACTTTCTTTCCTCTTACCAAGTTTATGAACTGAATCACTTTGATCTTCTTTAGTTCTCTCATCATCAGAAACAGCATCTAAACTACCCTGCCCATCATTACTATCTAAATCGGACACATCTGACAAATCTTCACCATGACCAATTATTTCATCCTTTTTCACCGATGGGGCTGGCAATCTTTCCTCCACTGCATCTGGAGGACAGCTACCCTCTTTATTGCAAGGAATATCATTAACATCTTCAGTGTTTTCTTCCTGGGTATTAGGAGTAGCATCAGCAGAATCAGCATCAGCAGAATCTGCATCACCATCGGCATTGCCATCACCATCACAATCACCCTCATCAGCATCATAAGCATCAATTTCAGTACTGGCATCAACATTGGCATTGGCATCAACATCCCCATCATCATCGTCGTCATCATCATCAACATCATTATCATCAACATCATTATCATTATCATCATCATCAGCAGCATTAGCAACAGCAGTACCTTCAGCATCAACATCAGCATCAGCAGAGGGAGCAATAACAGTTTCATCTGCATCAGATCTTTTAGAATAATCAGATGACACACTCTGTGCATCGTCATTTGTACTATCCGATAATTCACCATCATTTGACTGTGGTGATAGTTCCCCTCTTTCTTCAGGTGGAGGAGACTGAATCTGACTGGATTCTGCAGAAGAATGTTCAGAACCATCATCACTTTCAAAATCTTCATTCTGAGGAAACCTATCACTTGAATTTCTTCTTAGCTTTACGGCAATTTCATGCTTGGTTTCAAATTCTCCATCTAACGAACTGTCTGAATCCATTGTAGAAAGCACCCCGTCCTGTAGAAACAAAATATATAATTAAATTGTGAAATAGATTTACATAATGGTCAGCGCAGCCGATTGTCTTACATGGGATTCATAATTTACCAGGCACTCGTGCTCTTGTCCCCTTTCCAAAACAAGGCTCAATTAAATTACTGGTGTGTTTTTCTGACACGTCTCCCCATCATTTACCTGATGAACACAATCTTACCTTGTTCTACACGCAATAACTCCACATCGTACTGGCACATTGCAGCATTCCAGATTGGAAATGCAGAAACACAACTGAGTTCCCTACAATCTTCACAGAATACCATTTTCATGACTTTCACCGTTTAAACAACTACACCGCCGAACCGCGTTTAAAAGGTAACTTCGAACACGACACAAAAGTAATAAAACTTCACTCTTCACATTTCTGAAAATAATGCTAGTACAAAAGACACGACCTGTTTAGCACACGAAAGCATAGAGGAACCCGGTGAGAATTGCACTCTTCTTCGATGTTCAATGTGTGAACTGACCTTACCTTATCCTAAAACATGAAGAAACGAAAACCACCTCGACAACTTGCAAAAACTTGAATTGTCCCGCAAACTGCGTTGAAACCTCTTCAAACTGCAACACATAGGCAGCACATTAGCCGCACACAAACCTCCTCATAAACGCTTTAACCTTTTGTTGTCTACTAACCTACCTATTGGTCGATTCCCACGATTCATACACATCACAGAGCTCGTTGGCTAGATTCGTTCATTACATCAGAGAATCGAAAAAATCGAGTCCGTACAATATGTTAAAAATTGATAATTTGTGCATAAAAAAGATAAATAAATAAAAATCTGTGAAAATTGACTTCACATAGTCTTACGTGTGGAGAAGAATGTTCGATGGCCGAAATTTTCAAATGAAATAGCAGAATCTGTATATTAAATGTCTTCAAAATATCTAATTATTTGAAATATAAACAATTCCGTTGCTGACCGTAAGCCATCAACGTCCTTAGCACAAAATTAATGAGGGAGTGACGCAGTAGATAAGTTGTAGATGGTCGGAGAGTCCCCTCGGAAAATGTTGAAAACATCATGACTTAATAACACATTTTGAAGCGCTGTTATTGTTTATGACAATGTAAAAAGACTTTTTTCCTCATTTTTTCAAAGATAATACATATTAATGAACAAAAACAATCAAAACATAACCTAAATTCAATTATTTAGGTTATGATGTTGATTAGGTTATGTTTCGTTAAGTCTCTAAAAAGATAAATATTATCATTCGCCATTTACAAGTCTCGTCTAGCATATCTCTTATGGTGACATGTGTTCAAGTATCGTCAAAGTATCACCTCCCTGGTTTCACAGCGAGTATTGGCTTATCAAGACAGGACAAAACATTTGAAGAACAAAGAAGCTGAAAGCGCAGGCTTCCGCGGCTGGAGTCAGTATCTACTTGGCTGTCCGGGAGACACCGAGTTCTAGGCACATATGCCAATATTTCGACCGTAATGCTGCGACTTTCAGTATTTCGCCCTGAGGAAGCTGCGACCTTCCGCATTTTGCCCTGAGGAAGGTCGCAGCCTAACAACAGAAACATTTGCATCAGTGCCTAGTGCGCGGTGTCTCCCGAAAAGTCAAGTAGATACAGCGAAGCTGGCTTCTCATTGTAGAGCATGCATAGGCTATAGCCTAGAGTTTCGACGATATCTAGAATACACTAACAGTAATCCTTTATACAAAAAACTTCAATTCCACATTAGCATGAAACAATCATTCAAAACTTTCTGTTTTAACACTCGGGGCTGTACAATACAAACAACGGGAGATGTGAATGAAGCATAGAAGAATTCCTGTCTTTTCAGAGCTCTAGTTTTGTGTAATGTTTTAATTAGTTAATAGTAAAACCTGTCAAAGGCGGAACCTGGTTAAAATGGAAAACTTCCTTTGCCGGAAAAATCCTAGAACGGACTATTTTCCAACACAACGTACCGATAAGCCGGAAACCTGCCAGATACGGAAACGGGAATTCTTTGTAGTACGGCAGTATTATACTTGTTTTTTAATGTGGCATCTGCGGGTAGTATCTCCAAGATGGTATTCGGCACGACTTTTTCAGTCTATCTCGGTATTGTCGCAAGATGTCGCATGATCACGACCGTGTCAAGCGGTGCTGCAGGTCAAGTGACTAGCGGCAGGACTGAGAATGACGCAAAAAGTCGTGCCGAATTCCATCTTGGAGATGCTACTCACAGATGCCACATTAAAAAAAAATGTTGAAAAGATCAAGACTTAATAACACATTTTGAAGCGCTGTTATGGTTTATGACAATGTAAACAGACTTCTCTGCCACTACATACAGTATGTATTTGTAATAGCACTCACCTTCACAAGCCCTGTGAAGGAAGGAGAAACGAGAAGAACGTTCCTTCCATAGACATGGCCAGCAAAAGAGAAGAAATGAAACAAAAAAGAAGACATGACCAACATAAGAGTTTATTCAATATATAAAATTCAGTTTTTAATAATTGTTGTTATACACACACACAAATCACTATCGTCTGGATCATTTACTCACGCTATTTTCACAAAAACTTGAGAAAAGCGAAACTAATGAACGACCCACAAAGGACTGTTCACCACAGGTTTTTTGTTTTTGTTTTTTGTTTGTTTGTTTGTTTGTGTGTGTGTGTGTGTTTGTGTGTGTGTGTGTGTGTGTGTGTGTCTGCCGACCGTCCATCCGCGCACCCTGCCCTCTTCACGCTCTTGAAACATGAGGAGCTCAAGGTTACTGCAGTTAACATTGGTTAACGTGTGGTGCCACCCCTGCACCAGCGAATTCTCTGGACATCATTAAAGCAGCCCCTAAACGGTCAATATTTCCATCAATATATTTCACAATAATGTATATCGTACAATAAAATTGACCATCTGTAGATTGAAAGATTGAGTAATATATACAGTCAATCAAAATTACTTTGAATTTTATTGTGCAATCTAGAAAATGTTCTGTCGTTTGTGGCTAATATTGCGCAATAATTCAGATGTAGCTACAGTGTTGTAGTGAACATCGACTAAAATGGCTACGATTACAAATAGAAAAGCGGTTTCAGGAATAACCATTCTCAACCGTTCATCAAATAATTTATCGCCAAGACACAGAAAGTTTTGAAAGTCACTTGGTTTACTAATTCAGTTAATAAATTTTCATGAGTCTATTCATTCCTTCTGCGCTCCTTTTTCTCCTTTTTTGAAACCATAAGAAACGCAATGACCACACATCTAGCTGTTTGCTAGACCACACATCTAACTGTTTGGCTATAATTGCCGATTTGGTTCGATGAAAAGTTGAACATTCAATGACTTGAAGGGACTTAGAAAGTCCATTAAGTCTATTGCGATAGGTGTATAGTTCTTGGTTTAAAATTACATCTATAAATGTTCGTTTTGCTAAAAGTTTCTCAATCCGTGCTATTGTGGCTCTTCTTCCAGCATTAATTTGCAGGAGTGTGGTTCCCATAACCAGTTCGGTGAATTTCAAACTCGATAGTTTCCTAAGCTCCGGACAATGATCAATAAAAACAGACTGTGAAACATTTTCATTGCGAGCCCTGACACAAGCTATGCATTTCTTATGTGCGTCTTTGTGACAGTTGCTCTCATAGGTTTCTTCACATTTACTGCACACTTTTTACTTTCTCGTATACATACGTATATACGGGAGTAATATACGTAGTATGGAGAAAGTGTGCATGGCAATCTGATAGAAAGTGACCATCGCGCCATTTCGTATAAATTAAATACACAAGGAACTGAGCGCAATACAAATTAAGTATTTCCATTACGGCAGAAATTCCGCAGTTGCAATGCAAACTGGCCAAAACTTCAACAAGCAGTGCATAATGCGATTGCCTACCGGAGCCTTCCTGTAATATAGAGATTCCAACTCAAGAAAACCATCGACAAGGCCGTAGATTCGTTAACGCAGATAATAAGTAATGCCGCTAACAAATCTATACTCCACGGTCCACTAAAACGCAAAAAGATAGCTACATTGCGTAATCAAGATCTTTCCGTCATGTTTGGATCAGACGAAGAGTCCAAAAGCTTTGAGCAACAAATCCGGAGGCATCAGATGTATTGCAGAGATTCAAGAGAGGTTGGTACCAATTTCGAAACAAGATAAGGCAATGAAAAAGAGAATCGTGGTGTCAAAACGTTCAACAAATTACAGAAAAATATGCCTGGGGTACTCTATACAGAATAGCCTCTGACAAAGTTCATGTAAAACAGTAAAACAAGCACTATCAGCGATTATATTAGGACAACAAACGGTCACTCTTGTGCAACACTGCTCAAGGTTTTATTCCCAGCTGATGATCCAAGATATCACCTTTCAACACGCAGCAATATGAAAAGAGAAAGGTATATATATATATATATATATATATATATATATATATATATATATATATATATATACACACCTATATATATACATATACATATATTGCATATATATTGCAACGGAACACACGTCGTCAATGCTCATAAGACGCGCCGTGCATATTGCAACTCTGTATTGATCAGGTGTCGTTAGCCCTAAGGGAGTTCTGCCCCGCGTGGGCGTTACTAGTACCGTTCGACATTTCACTGCCGTCCCGACGTCAGACCTGTCGAGTTGTTCTAACTTAATTGCCTTCAGTAGGCTGATATCAGGAATGCATGCATATTAGGAATAATACAGGCCAGTTCGTGCTCAAGAAAACGATTGTGGCTCTGATACACAAAATCATATATTCTTAATTCAAGAAAACACACAAATATAATAAAAATAATTACTCTTTTAAAAGATCTACACTCGAACACGAGCTTCACGTTCGTAACTGGACGTTAAATGCAATTACAACTGGCCCCTTTTTTATTTACACAAGTTCTTAAAATTCTTTAAAAATAAATACCCTTCCTTAAGATTGATTTGATAACTTTTTCTTATTGAACCAGCTGGTGTCAGAATACCATCACCTCTGATTGCAAAAAAACACAAAGTTCTAATTTTACTACACTAAACTATTTACATTTCTTATACATTAATAGTTGAATGAGTCAAATGAGTTAAACAATTTACAATTCAAATCAGTTATATAGTTTCTTGTTCAAGCTTTAATTTCACTTACACTCATTCAAAAATATTGCTTGAAAAATAGATTATTCAGTGGGTTTTAAATTACAATTATGATTTCAAATTAATTAAATTTTTCTGTTTTGTTTTTGATGCCTTTTTCACGCACGCTTTTACAATGGGAGACGTGCAGAACAATTTAGGCGGGTATTACGAACGGAGCATGCACTCCCCGGTACTGGAAGGCAGCGATCTCGTTTCGCGGCGGCCCTTTGGCTCGACGCGGCGTTGGCCTCGGTGATGCGTGCCGGCAGTAAAGGTAGCGACGAAGTTCTGCGCGGTCTCACGTAAACCCTGGGGAGCGCTCGCCACTTCTCGGTTGCGGCCCAGACCTCCGCGTTCCGTTGCCTCCGTCCGTTCACGTTCAAGTCCAACTCTTCTCTGCCAATAAAGCAAAGCGGCCTCGCCCCTACGCACGTTTCCCGTTCTCAAAACGAAGGCTTCCCTGGCCGCGTTGAAGACTGGAGATCGACCAGGATTCTCGCCTAAGCGATATGGAGTAGCGGCTGCGTAGAATTTGTCCGTGTTATGCCGAAATGAGCACTTAATCACTTATTGGAAACTACTGCGATTCTCCTCCACTACAGCACGTTTCTCAACCGTCGTTCGGTAACAAAAACATAATCATTGTCCGTACTCCTACGAGAATTTTAACGATCATCTCGCACGAAATTTTCCACTAAACTTATCATACGCCACTTTCAACAAATCGTCACTCGCGAAGATTACAAGTGGACTCTCGTTACGCGACTTTGAGCGAACCGTCCCTCTCGGAGATTTCAGCTCGACTCCTGTTCTTCTAAAGGAAAAAAATTCTTGTTGAGATTTCCCTCTGTTTTTCTACAGGAGCCAATGGCAAGGTTGGTTCCTGCTCTTATCTTCGGATTTTCTCGTTGATCGGGGCGTGTTCCGCTCGACCTGGTCGCTGCAGACTTCCGGCGATGACGTTGCCAGCGCGCCAGTTTGAACTGGCGGGCCGCTCGAGACGATATTTTGGGAATTCCTGTTTCGGGTCTGGTCCGTGGTCGGGGCACATATTCGAGTTCATGTATGTTCATGTCCATTGTATGTTTATGTATCCTATGAACATCTCAGTATTAACAATTATAATTGTCTTTTTTAAATTTTCTGTTCACATGGAGAGTTTTTGTTCAACACCAGTTTTTGAAAAGCGAATTTGTTAAGTAGTAGATCAGATTGGCTTAGGGGCTAGCGCCCGGGTACCGGTCTTCCGAGTATGGGCAGACAGACGCTTTCGGACATGTACACTTTAAGTTATACAATAAACACATATACTGTTACGTTTCTGGAAGATACGTACTTACTCCCGAACTCAAAGAGAAAAATGTATGAAATTACTAAACTTGCCGTTTTTGGCTGTCGTGTTTTTCATCAGGACAAACCATGGGCTGCTCACCAGTGTTGTGTCACTTGTACGACGAACCTTAGGTCATGGTTGTTTGGAAAACTGAAATAATTGTCATTCGCCTTTCAATATTGTGGAGAATGCCAACAAACCATTTTAATGACTGCAACTTCATGTCCAGTGATGATTTCGGCAGAGAGGTTCAAGGGGCACTGTCCTTTCATATAATACACATCAATATTTCCTTTTCTTTTGTATAGTATTTGTTGTTAATGAGTTGTTTACCGTGTTATTCTTCGATTTCAGATTTCAAAAAGGAAAAAATTTCATGTCCCGTGTTTTCCTTCATTGGTTAGGAATGTACGAGAACTGTCCTATTACTGTGTAGCCAAATTTGGTGTTGCTGTAAGCTTAATGCTTTGGAGTTGTGAAAATTGCCACACGGGACTTGCAAATGCCGGCTGTCTGCAGACGTAGCCCGAAATCGGTGATTTGGGTACTTGGGAAAGGTTTTCTTGCAGGATGTCCAAAGCTACCTATTGACGAATATTTGAACTTCGTCTCCCAATATGTTTCCTCCGATTCGCCTACAGTGTGCAATAGTGTACAAAACCTATTTTGTAATGGAATAATGTTTTTTCTCTATGACCTACACTATATTCATTGTGTGCTTGCATATTTCCATTCAAGAATTTTGCGCCCCCTCCTCAGAATTGTGTCTGGAACCGCCACTTTTCATTATGAATATATTTGGCCTGTCCAGATCAAATACCCACATATTTCTTCTGTCATGCGACCTGAGTCACACAATGACGAATTACTAGTGTCTGTACCCTCGAAAACATCGCCAATAAATCATGAAAACTGTGATGAAACTGAAGCCGTGTTTTTCCCAGAAACAGAAGTCTCCATTTCAAATGTCCCAGACTACTAACCAGGAAAGTCTGACACTGGCCTACACTTAGTAGAACAGGAATACCTAAATGATTTGGAACTGGATCTGAATTTGTCAAAAACGGAATTTGAATTGCTAGGCTCCAGATTACAGTAATGGAAACTAGTACTTGCTACTGGGACGAAAAAATTCAGAAAATAGAAATAGACATTTGCCCAACATTTTGCTCTTGAATGTACTTTTTGTTTTTGTGCAGAATTAGGGGGTTAATGAAATAGACACGAGACCTTTGTTCAATATTCTGCTCTTGAAGTTACTTTTTGTTTTTGTGCGAAATTAGGGTGTTAATAAGTGAATTGTGTGTTCTCTATAATCCAGATAGGTTACAATTGTTTATAGATTCTTGAAAATATAGTTTCAAAGCAGTGAAATAATTCCGCGGACGAGTAATGCAAAATCGAAGGAAAGAATTTTCGTCCACACATGACACCGCACAAAATACTTGTTGAATGAAATATTGGAAGAAAATTTGCGAGACATTGAGTTAGCAGCTTAGCAATCCTTTAAGAGAATTGTGCATGCATTTCTCTGGATAAAGAAAGAAGACAATTATAAAATATTGGTCACAGAATGGTTAGAAACCTTCACAAATATGTGTAAAATATGTCTGAAAATTCATTTTCCCATCTTAATTTTTCCCGCAGTATCTGGGTGATATCATTGAAGAACAGTTTCATCGAGATTTTGCTACAATGGAGGAGAGATATCAAGGGTATATTCCTGCAGTGATGGGAAATTATTGCTGGTTTCATGTCAGAGAAAGTAAACAGGAATACAACAGTAAGTGACCAGAAGCAAAGCATTTTTAAGAAATGCAATAGGAATTTCTCCTTCCAAGATGTTTCAATATTATTGCACGAATATGCAAATTCCATTTTTAACTTAGTCTTACCTCATATGAAGTGACAATGCGAAAATTTGTATAGGATTTTGTTTATTTCAAATACTAAATATGTTCATATCTTTTGAACTTTGTGTGACAGATATGATGATTTTCGAGCTCAGTTTCCTTTGAAATCACCTACTTTTATCCTGGAGATATAAAAAAATGTTCCCTAGAGAAATTTGATGGTTTCGGGTGCGTCAACTCTTGTGATCAATAGTCCCATTAGGATAGTGGATTAAGGGAGGTGGTGATTCGTTCTGTACTTGACCGTGAGTTCCGTTGCCGATCTCTAAGTTTGCTTTCGGGGATTCCCCTTCCAGTTATTTCATCAAGCGTGACACCACGCCAGACAGGGTAATCTCTAATCTCTCGGCTGGGCCCCCGGTGTATGTGGTAGTGTAGTGTATGTAATAGTAATTAACAAATGTACATAAGGTAATATTTACAAAAATTATGATTAGCAATATTGTTACATCAACTAGTAATGAAAAAAATCATATAGAAATGTAGATTCTTACACTTTGTACACACTTTTAAAAAAATGGAATATTTGCAAAAAACAATTTCGACTTTAAACACCCGTAACTTTTGAAATTTCCAGTTTCACAAGTGAATTTTTCTGTTTGTTTAGTAAAAATTTAGAGTTTGTATAATATTTTGGGGCAGCAAACTTGAAAATCGAAGATTATGTATTTTGGGAATTGAGGTTTGAAAAAGCTGCGCTTTTGAATTCGGGAGTAAAAGCATTGGTATCAAATGCTTGATATGTGGCTCGATGCAAGAACTATTCACTATTAGGAGAAAATGTTTTTGTTAAATTAGAATGGATTTTCACGTGATATTTCAATTTACTCTGAAGTAGGTTCAAAATGCTCAGAAATTTCACTAATTTTGGGAATGATTAAAAACAAGGTCAAAGATGAAATATATGTACTAAGTATGATGGTTCTCGCTTTTTTACTTCACATTGAAAAAGTCAAAAATATTTAGATCAATTGGAAAGGGTCATGCTTTTTTCTGCCGATTTCACGTGGCATCACACATTTGTTATTAGCTAAACAACAGAAAATGCTATAGAAATTATAATTATCTTTAATTTGAGTATTTTGCGATCTCTTTGTACCGAAAAAGTGATTCAATTTGCTACTCATAAGCTAATTCAGGAGAGACAAGAGTAAGCAATTTTTTTTTTAAATAACGCCCGTGCGTGAAAATTGCCTTCTTTGTCGTGCTGGTTTCATTTAGTTCGTGTTTGAATTGTTTATCTACTTGAATTACACCTGTTATTTCAGTTTGTTGTATTTCTCATTTCGAGTTTGCCAACAGTGTTATATTTTTGTTGTATTAATTTTCATTACTTTTCATCTCAATATAGCAGTTTTCACCTTCTGTGTTGCCTTGCCCCTCATTATCTTAATTTATTTGTATAAACTTTATTTTGTATGTTATCTTGAATATACAAAGTAAAAGTATTTATTAACGTCCGTAACAAAGCAAACCGAATACTCACTGACTCGACAGATCAACCTCACCTGTTCTTAGTTCAAAAAGTTTTAAGAAACTCCGACAGATGGTATTACTGTCTGCATTTTTCTTTTCATATTAACATTGTGAAATGTTTTTCTGTTACTTTAATGGAATTTTTTGTTCACTTTAGTCAAATGTCAAAACTTTTTTAATGTATTCTTTATTTAAATGAGAACCATCAACAATCAAACCACGGTCAAGAAAATGATTTCTAACACGAAAATATGAGAATCTGCAAAACCAAAGCATTTTGTATTCTTTGTCAACTGGATGATCACAGTGACAATGATCTCAGTTTACCCCCCAGATCACTCCAATTTTACATTTTTATGTCGTTTCAATTGTAATAGAAACAAGTATACACTCTGCAGAATATAAAATTGTAAAAAACAATTTTTACAACATTAAAAAAGACCACATGTCATAATGACTTGGCAGGCAACACGGGAAATATTTTTTCTGCAAATTGACATCAATTTCTATTTTGTTTGAAATATCAATTTCAACAAATGATAGGGAGCGTGTGCATCCAAGTCGTCGATCCATTACCTTGCCAATCTTACGCATGCATGCAGTGACTCCATCTAGTATTCTTATCAGCTGTCCAACATCATAATGTTGATAGTGCTAGTAATGACACTTTTAGTGTTTTGTGCAAGTACCTCTAAGACCTGAAGCTCATAATTCTTAATGAAAAGGCTGCAGCAACATCTTCTGTTGTCCACAAAAGTACGCCTTTCATCTCGGATGGCTTTCATTTGCCCTTTTGTGAATATTTTGTCAAGAAATCTGTGAAAAATTTCCTGAACCTTTTACCTTAACACTTAATTCTACTCTTTAATTATCTGTTTTCTGTAAAAGAGAACAATGATTAGAAATGTTTGGTAAAAATTGTTATTGTTTTAATTATTCTGAACATATATCATATCTTCTTCAAATTGTTCTTCTCTGAAACTCCATCCTGCTTCGTAATTTTAGGTATATTATATGAGTAAGATGGTAATTGACCTCTAGAGAAAAAGAGTCCTATGCCACTTCAGACAGAAAACGAGTTTTAAGCCAAAGGGTATAGCCGAATAAGGCAGTGAAAAATGCCCCTAAACCACATCAATAATGGCGATGCTCATATCAACAAGAATACAAAATAACGTAGATTCACAAAAACTCAGCCTCCTAGGGCAATCTGTTGCAGAGATACAACGAGAAACGTGTTTTGAATGTTTTATTTTTTCTCAGCATCTATTGCGTGTATCAGGCTGAAAAAAATTGATGAGACGGGGAAACATAGTTCAATTTGAAGGTATTTTTGTCAACGAATTTCGACGCCAAATTCATGTAGAAAAATTTTTTTGAAATTCATTTTGAACGTGATAACGTCGGAGTACTGTCTCAATTTTTTCCCCTAAAATGAGTCTTATAACATTCTATAACATATTTTTCCAGATTTTTAAAGAATGTGAACGTCAGTGGAAAACATTAAAAACAATTTTTTCAGTTTAATTATTTGAAATTCGCGCCAAAATGAGATTGGAAAAACTTTGTTTCACCAATATTTAAACAGTTTATATTAAAATTATTGAAAGATCTTGCTTACCAGAATGATTTGGAATTTTTTGCTGACAAATGTTTGTTTTATGTGGAAAGTAAAATATTAAAAATAAAATTATCAAACCCTTTTGTTTTTAGATTTATATATTGTTTCTAATTTAAATCAAATTACTCGGTTTTAAGTTGATTTATTAATCATTGACAGTTAGACTATCATAGACAATTAATCATTGTCACTTTCTTTAATAACTGGGATCACGCATTTCTTTATAAAGTGTCTATTCAACATTTCGTGTTTTTTTCAATATTTCTATTTAAAAATACCTATTTAACAATTTTCGCCAAGTAAATAGCGTGTGCCAAATGTGTATTTAAATGATCGCAGCTATGTGGGAGCAGCATCCGAGGGTGCCACTTCCGTTCGCTCGTTGAAAATATCGTTTCCCTCCCGATATTCCCATGGTGGAAAGAGATGGGTGGGCTCCTCCGGTGCACCGATTTTTACTCGTTCTGCGCAGCACCAGTTTTCGTCACGAACCATGTGAACACTTCGTTTGAAAAGCAAGACCATACGTCGGCCGCCATGTTTCATGGAGTGCAAGAAGTGTTGACATTTTTTAAGTGGCATCAATGGACAAGTTTCAACGGTGACCGACCAAAAATAACACGATGAAAGGGTAATTGCAATAAAAGATGTAATATTTAAAAAATTGCTTATCTGTTTCTGTTTCAATGACTTGTAACTGCGATAATTTTGGCATTTAAAATTCACGCTAATATTATGGCGCATTCTGGTGCCTGAAGCTCATTGGCTGAAGTCGGATGCGCAAGAGGTCACCCATCTCTTTCCACCATGCTTTCCATCAAGGATATTCCAATTGAGTTTGATACACAATCGATGTAACACTAAGGCTCTATAGGGGTCTTTTTAGAACTCTAGTAACACCTAGAAAATTTCGAGTTCATATCGATTAAACCGATTTTTACAATCACATTTTAGCGCGAATTTCAAATTTTTAAACTGAAAAAATTGGTTTTAATTTGTTCACTATCGTTCACATTGTTTAAAAATCTGAAACAAAATGTATGTCATAGAATGTTATAAGACTCATTTTAGGGGAAAAAAGTACTCGACCGTTATCATGTCGAAAATCAATTTTTAAAAAATATTTATTTTTTCTATATATTCATATAGAAAAAATAAATATTTTTTTTCATTTTATATTTGGCTTCAAAGTTCGTTGACGAAAATATATTCAAATTCAACTATGTTTCCCCGTCTGTGCAACTTTTTCAGCCCGATACACGCAATAGAAGTTGAGAAAAAAATAAAACATTCAAAACACGTTTCTCGCATCTCTGCCCTATGAGGCTGATTTTTTCTGAATCTGCGTTAATTTTGTTTTCTCTTTGATATGAGCATCGCGATTTTCGATTTGGTTTGGGGGCACTTTTCGCCGTCTTATTCGACTATACCCTTTGTTGATCGAACTTTATCTTCTGATAGCGTAAAGAACGCTTAAGTGAATGATCGTGGTTTCATGTTCGTTGAAATTACCAATTTTTCTGAAATTTGAAAAAGTGCAATTTTTTGGGCGTCAACCTACAACTATAATATTGTAAATAGAGATTTTTCCTTAATGAAATCTGTTCCTTAAAGATAGATCTTTAGATAAGTTCATGTTAAATTTTTCGAAAATATGAGTGGTTTCCGTGTAATTTTGCGCGAAATATAGGCAATTTTTTCTCAAAACCGCTGATATGTTATAAGGGATTGTAAAAATATGGTGCTAGTTTCATTTTAGACTATTGTTCCGTTTTTTCGAAAATGCCAAAAAGTGAACATGTGAAAAATACAAAATTGGAGATAGCGATTTTTGCTTTAAAAAATCAGCTCTTTAAGAAAGGTCGTGTACATTTAAAAAAAAAGATGTTTTCGCTTAAGTAGTGTCTGAAATTGGTGCAATTTCTAAAACTTATTTTCTCAAAACCCGCGCGAAATATTTTCATTAAAGTTTCTCCTCGTATGTAACAGCGTATGGTAAATAAATAAACTAGTGCTGCTATAGAATGGCACAGAACTTCTCTCACTAGAAAGTTTTCTAATTTCTTTAGTCTGAACTAGCTTATCGGTTGTGCCTGATTCTCTTCCCAGGTACCTTCTTTGGTCGCTCAAAGGACATTTTTTTACATTTTCCCAATTTTTCGGCTTTCTAATGCTAGAACTGAAACATTTATTTCTTGACTTATAAGTCCGTCAGTGGACAACTCTAGCGCCTAAACCGGTCAGCCGATTTTCTTCAAAATTGACGAATGGTTCCACATTGATTTGAACGGACTGGAGGGTTTGTGAGTTTTTAACGGATACTTTGATTGTTGAGGGTTTTTTTTTACATGAATCGGGCATTTACCTTTTTATGACTCACCCCAAGTTCATCTCATACAACGCTAGTGTGGCGTAGTGGTATGAGTGCCGACACGTACCGAGAATATGCGTTCGGGTCTCGGAGCGGAAAAAAATTGCTGATTGAAAACATTTTTAATGGTTTAGTAGTATGTTTCACGACCAAAAACCAATCAATTAAAAATGAAAGTACGGGGAACGAACTGAAAAATTTTAAAAACTCGTTGCATCCTGCATCGGCTATTGTCATAAAAATGGAATCTGTTGAAATGTTATTGCAGTTAGCATAATGCCTGAAAGTGAATGTTCAAATAAATAGATCACAAATAAGGCGGCAAACTTGAAAAATGATGGTTTGGCTTCTAATTTTATAGTTATTTGGAAAGTTATTAAGCCAAGCATACTGAAAGCATTGTGAATATTATTATTATTATTATTATTATTATTATTATTATTATTATTATTATTATTATTATTATTATTATATTTATTATTATTATTATTATTATTCACAGCTTTCTGATACATGTTTGAGGAGTCATACAGATATTCCCATCAAAGCATGATTTCTGTAGAACATTACTTTTAACAAAAATATATTTATTTTAAGAAGTAATTAGAAGGTAAACATTTCTACAAATATAAATTTAAACACTTAGTTTATAAATTAAAAAGTAAATAATTCTTTAACACAAATTTATTTAGGAACCCATTAATCTTGTGACTAAAGAAAACGTGCTCAGGATGACAGCTTTCTGTAGATTGATGATAATGTTCGTCTCGATCCCCAGTTTTTTCAGAGAGTGCTTCAGGACGGTAGGTATCACACCTGTTGCTGAGAGGACGATCGGCACAATCTCCACCTCCAATACATGCCACTGCTCCTTTATAACTTGTGTAAGTTCCCTGTACTTTTGAATTTTCTTTTTGTGTGTTGTGTCGAGGTTGCTGGTATCTACAACTGCTATGTCTATCAGCCATACTTTTCTTTTAGATTTATCCCAGAGTATTACATCCGGCCTGTTATGACGAACTGTTCTGTCGGTCAATACGCTTCGGTCCCAGTATAATTTATAGATGTTATTCTCGATGACATTTTGTGGATGGTACTTGTAGTAGGGTGTATCAAATTCACTAGCAGTTCCACATTTCCTTGCAAGTTTGGCGTGGATGATTCGTGCTACCATATGGTGCCTTTGTTTATAATCCGTTGGGGCCAACATACTGTAACCTCTCCTCAGGTTGTCTATTAAATATTCATGGATTCGGGGCTCTTTATCAATGAAGATTTTGAAAAACAAACAAACACAAAGTCATAGTCACAGAACATTTATAATTGGACGTTTTCTTTAACATTTACCAAAATACAGAATGTCAATCCACAAACAATGATACAAAAACACACAAACATTACACAATAAAAAAAACACATATCCCCAAAACAACACAAACAAGTTTCACTCAAATTTAAAAAAAGCTTTGTTTGCTTCTGGAGACAATCATTTGTCCATTTGCTAGTTTCTTTATAACTAAAGCAAGAATTGAACACTAGCACTAATCAGATTTCAAAAGAAAATAAAGAATAATATGATAGTAAAGTAATATTCACTCAATATTATCACATTCCTAATTGCTCTAATAAACTGGTGTATAAGTATAAAAACACTAACTGAATTATTATTTTCTTTAGGTGCAGAATTAATTGCAGGTTATTTTTCTTAAATGACTCTTAAAATACATCCCACCTTGAAGATCTAAATGGAACAAGTGAATGCCTCTTCAGAATACTGTTCTGCTTCAATGTTAACAACACAAAGACTTTTAAATCAGAAAATAAACTCCACATGACAAACACATGTAATCCCCTCTGAGATCAACATGAACACATTCTTGAAAATTTACAAGTGTTTAAATGTTAAGCTGACATACATATAGAAATGTAACCCATTATGACTCTTTTGTCATATTAAACTTTTACATAATCAGTATAATAGGATAAATTATCTAGTCTTGCACCCTTTAAGAGAATTATACAAGCAAAGATGAAGCATAAATATGAATGTCTCATTCCTTAATACTCTGAATTTTACTCAATGTCTAATTTTCAATACTTAATAGTCACATAATAAATACAATTACATTATGTAATACTCTCGTTTTGTTCAGAAGGAACTGTGATTCGTAACGCACACTATTAAAGACTACATGTTCTACGTGCCATTGCACAAGCGAAAACAGTTTGTAAATGTTAGCCTCTATTTACAAAACTTCTGTCTTCTTTTAAACGAGTCTATTGAATGTTTATGATACAGAAACTGTATTTTCTAACACAATGCATTCTATCAACCGAAGCACTGATCACAATCTCTATTGAATTAACAAAATGTACAGTACAAATACCTCGCAATCCGTTTTCTTCGTAGAACCTGTCTCTTGAATGTTTATGATTCAATTTAACAGAAACATTATTTTCTAACACAATGCATTCTATCAACCAAAGCACTGATCACAATCTATACTGTATTAGCAAACTGTAGAGTACTAATACCTTTTTTCTTTAGATAACCTTCTACGCCGTCTCCAATACAACAAGACCGTTTTCCTCTCGCCCTCCTGCCTAGTGACGTCTCAACGGACGGTTGGGGAGAACCCCCTCCCTACCTCCGATACACCCCTCCTTCTTGGAATAAACAGGTGTCGTCGTAGCGGCGGCGGCGCCAAATTCGTTTGTTGAACATTCGAATGGTCACAATGCTGCAACACGTAGTAATGTGCTGGATCGTTTCTTGGCCTACACCACAAGCCCGGCAGACATCAGAAGGCACTTCGGGGTCTTTAATAATGTGCTTCAGATAATTTCGTGTTGCAATTACCTGGTCCTGGATTGCTATCAAGAATCCTTCAGTCTCGGGGTAGAGATATCCTATTTTAAGCCTCTTGTACAAGCAGGCGTCGACATTTGATTTGGCTATTTCTGTAGGATATCTACTGTGACCGTCCGTTTTCTTATGCTTCGAAAACGTGTCACATGAAACCTAAGAGAGAGCGAGGGAAAGGGGTAGTTTGAACGCGCGCCAACGCGGAAGAATATGAAAGAATGCTAACTGGAAATTAGGTCAATAGAGATCGCCACAATAGATCGTGCGAGACCGGTAGTAAGACGAAAGAAAATATTCTTTCTGAGGTTAGCAGCTGAACTGGGCAGACGTATTGAAAACGACACGCCAGGAATTGATATCGCAGCGGACTTCAGATTGGCAACTTTTGAAAAACTCTTCAGGAAGATAAGAAGAGGTAAATATCCCATTATAAATTGATTTGAACGTAATCTTAAGAGAAAGATAATAAGAGACGTTGTGAATTTATAATAGGAGAATCAGGGAGAAGAGGTTTTGAACATGTGGCAGTGAATTAATAGTTGCATTCATTTCTCTTTCCAGTTTTTTATTTTATTTTATTATATGCTCTCTTAAATTTTGTGCTCGTGTAAAAGAGGGTGATCTCTGGATTCATTTCAACTCTGAATATCCAGTTGGTCATTAATCATAATTGGAAGTCAAGTAAAATTCATATGAGAGTACGAAAGAATATAAACTTTGCACGAGACGGAGAACGCGTTTCTGGTGGGCAACCGTGTTCTCAACCCGAGGCTCCGACGCTTCAAGGCCAACGACAGCGAGGAAAAGGTAGATGAAAGCACAGGTGACTTCCCGACGCGGCCGAGAAGAATCTAAAAGTAAGGTCGTGCCAAATGAACTGTTTCTATATGGAAGGGAGTAATTCATTTTAAACAGAAAGCTTATTCTGAATTCTGTACGTAGAAAGAGGGGAGAGTAACATATTTGCTATACTCAAAATATAAAGAAAGTAAAAAGTACATTTGTTTCCGACTTCTAACACGTGAGAACAGAATCAATCTTTTCTTTTAAAAGGATTCGAAAAATGATATTGTAAATTAGTAAATAAGAGTCTGTGTAAGAGACGAATTACAATATTACTTGTGCTCTGAATTTTGAGAGAGAGAGAGAGAGAGAGAGAGAGAGAGAGAGAGAGAGAGAGAGAGAGAGAAAAAATTTCAATTTCAAAGTAGTGTTAAGTCAGAATTATTAACTTTGATTTTCAATGTGTTTTCTTTTTTGTATAAAGTAATATTTTTAACGACTTTCAGAATTTCTGAAAGTGTGTGTGTGTTAAAAAATTGTGTGATAAATGAGAGAAAGAAGTTGTGTATCGAGTCATTAGTGTGTGTTGGGTTTTTCTTTCAGACAGTCATAATTGTTCTGTATTTTATTTTTGTGTGCCATTTCATGTATTTGTCACAGCAGCAATGTTTCTTGAATATACTGAATTAAGTGAAAAGTGATTCTAACTCGAGTTGTTAGTAATTTGCATCCAATCCAAAACGTTCTTCACGGCCCTGACCCCCCATTCTTTTTTTATTATTTGTGTCCACACTGGGACGTCTAACTGAGCTAGCTGTCCATCAGGCGAATTGTGTTTGCCACCCCCAAGACGTCTCAGGTCGGGTGCTGGCCTTACGGCTTGTAACCGACGCGTGGGTTGTACTACCATGGAGCGTTTTTGTTTCCATTGTTCTAAGAGCTCGGCTTGTGTTGGTTGTTCGTGTAATACAATTATTATTATTATTATTATTATTATTATTATTATTATTATTATTATTATTATTATTATTATTATTATTATTTTATCCACAAATATAATTTAAATACAGATAAACGAAAAGACAACAATATAAAAATAAGATCTGACACAAACACGTCGATTCAATACATTTTTATAAGTCACCGTCAGGCACTGCTCGTTTTGAGTGCAAAACACATGGCGGTCCCTAGTTCGGCGAGTGTACACCAAGAGCCTGAGACCACAGGGTCAGCCACTCTATGTATTAATGTATGTATTGTAGCACACCCACCTACTACCTTCCAGCCGGTGGCGATAAAGCGTGAAACAATGAATGCTCGTGAAGCGAGCTTTGAATTCTCAGGAAGCAGGATCTTTCGGGTATGAGAAAGGTCAGAACCCTTGACACAATGAATTAGGTAAAATTCTGGTAAAATGAGCATATATTAATTGAGTAAACAAATTACACAGTGGCACAAATATACAATAAAGTATGCACTTTGCGTAGATGGTCACTGCAAAGAAAACAGAAACAACAAAAAAAAGAACACAACCACAGAAAAAATGTATAGGCGTCACCTCGACTGCCTTAATACTTCAATAAGTACTATTTACAATTCTTGTGCTTCTACCTCTTTCTGAATTTATTTCGTATACCTCATTTAACTTTTGTTATTCTTAAGTTTTTCTCCGTGCACGACCCCTTAAGTGATTCTCTACAATTATTCTATCATAGACTGTTCACAGGTGTCAGCCTTAAGCTGCACATTTATTACAATGCTGTGAACTCAAACACCAGAATAAACGTGACACACACGTTACTTAAATCGTACCCTTTACAAATTATAGCAACTAATTATCCCTGATATAATACAATAAAAGCGTGACTTTCAAACAAGATCACTTTTACACTACATGAAATATCATATTCACTCTAGAAAAGTTGTACAAGGTATGGCAGTCAAACGAATTTAACAGTGCGTAAGCGAATGAAATCTAAACTGCCGCTCACACGTTCGGAATATTTCTCCCAGTAATAATTTGGAACTTTCACCTATTTTAGGACGCTTCGCCTGGTATTTAAAGCTACACAATTTCCCAACAAATTGCCACATAGAAGTTGCTCGTTCTTTACCTCGACATCGCCTTCCCGCTTGCCATCAGTTAACCTTGGGGTTTCGGTCGCTCGCCCTCCTCGCCGCGTCGCCTGACTGGTTTGATGTCCCACGGTTACACCACTTCTTTCGATTTCAGGATTCCGCTACTCGTCCAAATTCCAGACCTTTCTCTCAATCTCTCCGGATTGCACCAGCCACGTAATTGGTCCAAGTCCTTCTCGCCTACGCTTGAGTCTTCACTGGAGTCGTCCTTCTGCGTGCCGCGCACCCTTCGTTCGCGCTTCCAGCTTCGAATAACTAACGTTATTGAATTGAATGCTTCTAGCACTCGGCCGACATACCACACTTTGAGCGTGCGTGGTCTTGGCGTACGAAATTAAATGCTGGATTTCGTTCCGAGTCCTTCTGCGCGAATTTATTTCAATTATGAAACTTTCGGATTTAAGCAATCACATCGCTTGCTTTCTCGCGTAATGTTAGTGCTACCACTGTTGATGCACTTCATTTCTGAATTCTATCACTTATTACCGCGTTTCTCAAATCAGCTTTAACTAAGCAAGTAAAATATACTCCTGCACTAACCAATTACTATCGCCGAAGAATTAGGTTGAATCGTCGCCGCTGTCGAAATTGTAAGAGAACTCGCCGCTGTCGAAATTGAAAGAGTCGTCGCCGCTGTCGAAATTGAAAGAGAACTCTCCCAAAGCGCGGTATTTATGTGACTCCGGCTGGGGAAATTTCTGGAGGGGTGAATTTTCTCCTCCTTCGCGCCCTCTCAAGAAAAACATGATCCGTAACTACGGACATCGGAGTGCGAGAACCTGCGGGTAGATGTCGCTGTCTCGGACCATCGCTCTGCCGCGTACCCAATTTCTCTGTGTTCTGGTCTTTTCTCGTGGCTTATGGTGGCGTTACGGGGTTGTATAATCCCGTGACGTCACATTATGTATGTATGTATATATATATATATATATATATATATATATATATATATATATATATATATATATGTGTGTGTGTGTGTGTGTGTGTGTGTGTGTGTGTGTACCGGGAGCGGCAGCTCAGTGCATCAACTGATGTCACTGCAGCGCCTCTGACCGGGAGGTCCTTGGTTCGAGTCCTGACGGCGGCAGGATTTTCGACACTAGCTTTCTAGCTAGGTCGAATTCAGTCGCTGTCTGGAGGAGAATTCTAGCGGCCGGCTGCTCTGATCAGTAGTTTTCCGTGGTTTCTCCGATCAACACCAGGCGAATGCCGGAGCAGTACCCTAACAAACGGGCCACGGACCGCGCGCGATCTGTCCTTCCTTGTCCTATCCTCTCTCCTTACACACACTCACTTACACTAACATGCACAACACTACCACATATTCCGGGAGACCGGTCGGGAGCTTAGAGCTTGTCCCGGCTGGGGCGGTGCCCCGCTGGTGGGAGAGTCCTGGTTAGGGGAAACCCCACTAGCCGACGGTAGGTCGGTGCCGGATCTCGCCATCCAGCGGGGGAAGATCACCGCCATCTCTCGAGGAAAAAAAACATGCACTACACTAACGGGACTAATGACCACAGCAGTTGACGCGCCCGGAACCATGAAAAATCAATATATATATATATATATATATATATATATATATATATATATATATATATATATATATGTGTGTGTGTGTGTGTGTGTGTGTGTGTAGATAGATAGACACTTTATTGATCCAGCTGGTCATAACATATGACATGGGACAAATCAAATACAGCACAAAACAAAATACAGATCAAAAATATTTACGAAGACAACCTATGCTTACATATACAATAATTACATATCTAACTCACATATACATTATGCTTTTATATATGCTTAATGAAGCCTTGCTTATATATACATCTAAACAAGACATAACACGTGGTGCATATAAAATATTTCCACCATGACATAACACATCTAAACAAGACATAAACACACTCCGCTCCAACATACATTCCTCACTAAATAGTCTTATAATTTAGAAATTCGTCTAGTTGGTTTGTTTTTTTGTGTTTTCTGGCGCGTCAACTGCTTTGGTCATTAGTCCTGTTAGTTTAGTGCATGTTTTTTCTCGGGAGATGGCGGCGATCTTCCTCCGCTGGATGGCGAGATCCGGCGCCGACCTACCGTCAGCTAGTGGGGTTTCCCCCTAACCAGGACTCTCCCACCGGCGGGGCACCGCCCCAGCCGGGACAAGCTCTAAGCTCCCGACTGGTCTCCCGGAATATATGGTAGTGGAGTGCATGTTAGTGTGTGTGTTAGGGGGAGAGGATAGGACAAAGAAGAGGAAGGGCAGATCGCGCGCGGTCCGTTTGGTAGAGTACTGCTCCGGCATTCGCCTGGCGTTGATCGGAGAAACCACGGAAAACTACCGATCAGAGCAGCCGGCCGCTAGAATTCTCCTCCAGGCAGCGACTGAATTCGACCTAGCTGAAAAGCTAGCGTCGAAAATCCTGCCGCCGTCAGGATTCGAACCTAGGACCTCCCGGTCAGAGGCGCTGCAGTGCACTGAGCTACGAAATTCGTCTATATTGTAAAAGTTATGACTGGACAAAGGAAAGCAGACCCCTCCGGAATGCAGCCATATATATATATATATATATATATATATATATATATATATATATATATATATATATATATATATATATATATATATATATATATGTATTATACCAGCACGTTTTCTCGAGCCCTCATATCGCTAGATGCGAGAGGAGTGGGGTTTTTGATTGTTTTGTTGAGTGAACTATTATATGAAATTGTAGCTCTTTTTCGATGAAAAATAATTTCTATTACCTGGGAGCAAACATTTCTGGTTATCAGAAGTTGTCAACAAAGCTTGTTGCTATCATTTATTCAGAATTCAACTAATGTTAACAAAGGACTTGGGGGTAGATATGTCGGGGCTTGAAAGAACGTGCGAGTATAATTGTATATTCTAGCTCGTTGACCTGTCCCCATGACTATAGTACCGGCAGCGTTTATGCGTCTCCTACAATTTTCTCGTAACTGTAGTTCATGTGATCTGATCTGAAGCAATTAGCTTGTGAGGATTTGTTTATTTTGCCACTGCTGAGAGTTGCCGCTCATCTCATTCATACGGAATCGTACGAAAAGCGTGCATATAAATGTCATTAACTGTATCGGTTTTCAACGCATGGGTTGATGTGGCGGAAAGATTCAGCTGCGTCAGAGACTATGAACATGATGTCGCCGTCTGTTGTTTGTCGGTATTTCAGTCATTTCATTCACCTGCCGTGTGCCGCCATGTGAGTGATAGGCAACAGCGCATCGAACTGTCAATATGCAGGGGGAATTTTTGCATTAGACTGAAATAACTATAATAGTGTAAAATGTGGTGTATTATTAATAGGCATTTTATTGCCTTGTCTACCAAAAACACTTTTAACAATTTAAAATAAAATTAAAAAGTATAAAAGTTGTTTTTACCTTGTACGCAAGAACCAATCACAGCTTTTTGGTGGCATGGTGGAATTTGGCGGGTACAGTAGGAAGCATTAAAAGATCGAGGGATGCAAGTTGTTTGTTGACAGATGTAATTGTAAAACGAAACGAACATGAGATATGCAGTGTACAATATTTATAGTTCTTCCTGATATCATTGTCATAGACCATAACCCGATTTGAGGGTGATAAGTGTTTATTGTGATCGCAAACACATGGTTGAATGTTTGTTGACAAATACTCTGTCATCTTTAGTATTGTTCCTTTACATTGATTATTGTAAGTTTTTGTAGGCTGAGGAATTACTGAATTTGAGTCGAGTTAATGTCTCCTTGCCCTGGGCATTATGGAAGAATCAACCACGAAAAGCAGTGGTTCAAAATATGAAAATGTGGACATAGAGGATACAGTCTGTACCAAAAAAAGAAAATTGCCTGAAGATAGCGGTTTTCAAAGGAAAAAATTACATATATCAAAGTTTAGCACTCGTATTTCACCACCAAAATGTGAAGTCCCAAAAATTTGTAATGTGTGTGGAACGCATTGTGAAAGCAAAGAGAATTGTAGTGGCTGTGTGAATATTGGCAGGTCATCTGTCAGTTCACTTTCAAGTAATAGTGGTAAAGTGAAATCTTCTGATGAATTCTTACAAATGATCCATAAACCTAAAACACTTCATTGTACTACAAGAAATACTGGAATTGTGTCTTCTAATGAGAAATTGAAGGTTGTGCAAGTGGGAAGTGACGACAAGGAGATTTGTTCAAAAGTTACTAAAGATAATGAGAAGGTGAATTCTTGGTTGTAATAATGATTCTAATATTAATTAGATGGAATTTGAAGTTGTGATGATTTTTAAATTTTATATTTTCTTTTCAGACTTTGCAAGAATGCCTGTCTGTTATTGAAAGTAATGATGAAAATAGAATTAAAGATGTGACTGCTGATAAAACTGACAATTCTCATCAAACTGTATCTAACGAATTTGATGGCCTGTTAGACGATTGGGATCTGGAAGAGTAAGATTTTTGATACTTCAAGATACTTAAAATTATTTCAAATAGGGATGTTTTATAGTTCATTATCATATTCATCATAAATTTGGTTGTTTTTTGGCTTTCTCTATAAATAAAATAAAGGTGCTACGCTATAATAATATTAAATAAAATTATGCTGGAACCATTTCGTCTTGCAAATATTGGTTGATAACGTCGTACCTATTCAAATCAAGATTCATTGTTCCTGCAGTATGTATGTTTTACTTAGCTGCACCAATGAGTCAGTGTGTAATTAGAATGTTGGAGAAAGGAATTACCTGGTTTGAATAATTATAAGTGTAATTACATTAAATAAAATGAATTGAATGAAGAATATTGTTATATTGCCCTGAATTTAAATGTATGATCAACTCTTGGGCATCATACTAACGTATGGTGCCCAAGAGTTGATCGTACATTTAAATTCAGGGTCATATAACTATATGTTTGGTATACTTTTCAACATGGTCGCATTTGTCTCTTTCTTCTGAGTTCATTGTACTTAATGTATTTGGACTCTTAGTATATATTTGTGAAAACAATGTGGAAAATTTGTTGAGACAGATCTTGTCACATTTCGTAACTACCCAAAATCCAGTTTTTGTTTTGAATGACTTTCGAAGCTTTGTTTCTCATTTTGCAACAAAGTGTTTCAAATCCAAACCAAAAGTGTTTGTTTGGAAAAGTGTTGCCAGTATTTCTATATCCTTTCCTACAATACTTTGACAGTTCTTTTAAGACATGGATTGTAAAAAATTTGAAATAAATGGAAAAGTCTAGGATTGCAAGTGTGCACGTTTATTTGGTGGTTGTTTTGATTGTTATTTGTACTTTGTCTGATTGCAAAAATGTCCTAGTTTTTTTAATTATTTTAAAGAAATGTATTTATTATTTTTAATGAAGCATGGAGATGTTTGAAAAAATAGTAAGTGCAGTAAAGGAAATTCGCAGAAACAATATTGTTATTTTTCTTGTATAAATGTCACTCTTCTTTCAGGTCATTCTCTGCAAACAATCTAGGAGATTTAAATTTAGAAGAATGGCAACGTTGTGAAGTAGTGGAAGTGCATGAAGAGGTTCCTAGTCGCAACACAATTCTACAACTTCGATCACTAAATACAAATGCTGTTACAAAATGTGTCCTGCGAGGAGTTTGGTAAGAACTTTCTCATTTTATCAGTGTAGCAAACAATTGTACGTCAAATCTTTATCTTTATGCAAATGTAATCAGATTTGATAGAGGTTTTACAAACTCTTAAAAAAGAATTATTGTATATTATGTATCACTGATAGCACCTTCCTGATGTCCTTTCATATTTCATTTTTTGTTGCGAGTTTTATAGCTTTGTTACTTGATGCATAATGAAAATATCATATATGTACAGAATTTTACTGCCAAGTATAATTTATTATTAACACACCTTAACACTGAAATTTTGTTAATTTCTTTTGTTCTTTTATTTATTTATTTTTTTGTTATTGTTGTTGTAATTCTTTAATGCCTATTGGAAACCTCCAAGTTTTATGAACAACAAAAAATATAATTTGGAGTGCTCCATCAAGAAAACTAATTATTTCATGAAAATACTATATTAGAAACACTTCTTTAGTTAACCTGGGAGAACCCCCAAGTAAAATATACACTCAGCGTATCTGTCAGATAACCTAATTGCTTTTTCTTGTAAGAGATATTTTCCAGTTGATTAAATAAAATATTGCATTGTGCTCAGCTTTAACTTGATACACAAGTTTAACTTAAAAAGATATTCTTGGGAACATTTTTTTTATTTACAAGATGCTTTGCAGCAAAATTACTGACATATGATCACACATTGTAGCTATTAGACTCTGTACAGCACTGCAAATAAGTTACAGCTTGTTCAGAGCTTTCCATGAAAACTTGTTGAAATGCATGACAGGATTGCTTAGGAATGAACCCTAAGCAGATACAAGAAATCTCAGCTGGGTAGAAGAGGGCATCTTTCTGTTATTTGAAAGTATCTAATGCCTGTATTTCACAGATACATTGTGTGTACTCAAGAGTAAAAGGGGTAGTTACTTTTTTTTGGTGTATGCATATATTTTACAGAAAAGTGAAATCTTGACACATTGAAACTTTTTTTATTTTAATGCATTAGTTACTTGTGCATTGTATCGTATAATTCTAAAAAACTGATTGTGCTTTTAAAAAGTCTTGTAATTTGCTTTCAAGTCAATGACCCACTTTGAGTTTATCATTCATATTCCCTTAATCTATTTAGCAAATGCTAAAATAATTCCTCCTTTGTTTCTGAACACTGCATTTAACCGTTATCCCTGCTATACGTTACATAAATTTATTTATATTTTAAAGAAGTAAATAAATAAAACCTAAAGGTTAAATGAAAAGAAAGCAAGTTTTTCACCATTTCAAAATAAGCTTTGAGGCGCAAAGAAGTGAAAGATATCAATGATTTAGCGTTATTGAGGTTCTACTGTAATGTCACCATTAAATTTCATTAATCTGTTATTTCTGCAGATTTTGCTTTCATGGTTACTATCTCTCTACCTTCTACATGATGAAAGTAATTACTTGCATCATGTAATTACATTTTGCAAATGTGTTTCTTTGGAAAAATCTTGGTGCTTAAAAATTGTATGTTTACTTGTTTTATCATAAGTCATAGAAGATAATTAGTTTCGAGGCTTCCTGACTTAACAAACTGGAAAGCAATCTAATAATACTCCTGCACTGAAATAATTTTTTTCATATAATGTAAGAACTACTAGTCATTTGCAGATTTAATTAAATTTCATGCTGGGAAATAAGACACTTAATTTTTTGTTTGACAACTGAATTGTCTTGGAAGTAATTGAGCACATTATTAGTGTCTGTATAATGCTACACTGCACACGTGGCACAGACACAATAATGTAAAGGTCACTTATCTAACAATGTGAATTATAGTTGTCTCAGTTCTGAAATAGTTCCGCTAATGCACTCATCAGTAAACTTATTTTAGGGTTTATCTTTTGCATTCCTGTGTCCAGTGTGACTCAAGATTTTTGTTTTCCGCTCCAATGTCGAGGCCCACTCATCACGGCTTTTCTGTTTGTTTCGCACCTCCTATGCTTTTTACGTTGTTGGAAGTTGCAGTAGTAAACAGTTATGTTGTACAAAGATTATTGCGACACCAATAGTATCAAAATTTTTCACACAAATCGTTTGGCAGAGTTGTTGTCAGAGACTTGGTGGGGAAGAGCAAAGGAGAAGTGAAAAACAAGGCCACTATTCAACTTTTGATAATGAAGATTGCTTCAATGAAAAATTACACATACTAAACAAATTTTAAAGAAATGAGCATAAGGACCGAGCTGTGTTTTCAGTCAGGAAAGAAACTGCGTTTTTTCTGTGAAACGTGTTCCAGGCAGACAGCATTGTATCCAGAAGATTGCTTCAAAAGATATCATACACAGAAGAAATTAAAATTTTAAACACACAAAACCTTAGAAAATAAAGAAACGTTCAAGGAATTGAGTGTTTTCAATTAAACACGTTAATGGTATATCAAACCTCGATCAGATCATTAATTCAGTCAACCATGCTCAGCAGCCGCAGACAGAATTTAAAGAGAGGATGCATAGCGCATAGTTCATGGAGCACGAATGGTTAAATCATATTATTTCTTAGTTAATTGTGCCATAGATGAATGATTTGATTTTAAGATATTGAACTTAGCTATGTTATCAGAAATATTTTAATGCAAAGGGGGAAGACTCGTCAGATGAGTAAATGAGTAATGAAAATAATTGCTGCACTGTTGTTTTGTCACAAATGTATTGTAACGGTGTCAACGTTTTTACATTTAACTAGTTTGTGTGTGGTAAATGCTTTTTCATGTGTTTTGTTTACAATTTTTCTACTGTTATTCTTCTAATTTTACTTTCTGTATAAATAGTTCACAGAAAATATAATGGTGTCAATTGTTGCTGAGATTTTAAGAAATTAATTATTCTCAAATACTTTGATGCCAAAAAGTTTAAGGATTTTACTACCTTAAAATAAACATTTTTGTAAAGTATGTCTGTGGTGATTAACCTTGAAAAATTGTTACTACTAAAAATCAAATAATATTCTTTTCTAGGAATATTATCTCCAGATTTTCTTGTTTGAGCATATTCCTCCTTTTTCTGTTCATACTTAATGGTTTCTTATATGGGTATTCATTTCTGTAGTTTACATCAGGTGTAACACTGAAATGTCACCATGAACAGTGCTAGAGTTGTAACCAGAACATTCAGCAGTGTGGTCAAAATGCATTGCAGGGAGAGGTTAAAGTAAAATATTACTCAAACCAGAACATCTTACAACTGCAGTCACTTCCAGTAGATTTGACTTTGACAAAACATCTGGATGAAATATTCTGCATGTATTTCAATCTGGTATATTGATTATATATTAAACATTAAACCTCCATTACTCATTTCTTCTCCAATTGTACCCTGTTTTTATTTTCCAAATTCAATTTTTTTTCTTTTTTCAACATCGCTTTTTTTGATGTAGTGCTAAAATTGTATACCGCTTATGCCTGTTTTTCTTGCTTTCAAGAAATTCAACTGTGAAGTTATAGTGTGTTTGTTTCTTTGCAGGACATCCAACAGCATCAAACCTGGTTCGATTATTAGTGTGAAAGCTCAATTTGATAGTTCCCTTTGTGCATGGACTATTGATAATGATGGAGGATTTATTGTTGAATTTTCTGATATATTAATATCTCCAACTAGCATTGTGGGATCTGTATCTTGCTTACGTCAAGGTGTACTTAATTTCTTATATAGCAGAAATTCACATAGCGTGGATGAAAATTCTAAAATTTTAGCTACTGGCAGTCTTGTACATGAGCTACTTCAGCAGGTAATAACTTTCGGGGCTATTTTTTGAATAAATGTCATTTTTATTATTTTAACCTTTGCAAAATCTGGAAAATTTTATTTAAAACTACGAAGAAAATAATTATTGCTACATACAAATATGATCATTATTTTTCTTTTTATTTAATGTTTTATGGATGTGAAATTTATAATTGTACTTTAAATTCTAAACAATGTTTCTTATTTGTTTATTTTAATTTTGAATTATAAATTTCAAGTTACAGTTAAAAATTTCTTTCAACAATCAATTATAATTTATGTTTGTAATGGAAATTGTTTCCTACTTCAGATTATGTCCCAAGGCACTGACTCTCCCGAATGTATTGCTGCATTAGTAGAAGAAATAATATCTTCCTCGTATAATGTTCGACTTCTGTATGCAAGTAAAATGTCTTTACATGAAGCACGTGAAGAATTATTGAAAGTTGTTCCTAGCATACAGAAGTTCTGCAAACGTTATTCATTCGGAGAAAGAACTCTGGGTAATTCGGAGAAAAACTCTACAGTGCCACAATCTGCTGATAAAGATGCTTGGGAAGGGGAGATTAAATCTGTTATTGCTGTTGAAGACAATTATTGGATACCAGAGTTGGGATTAAAAGGAAAGGTGGACATTACAGTTAAAGCAAAAGAAAAACATCAATCTCAAACCCTGGTAAGAAATACCATGTTTATTCAACTATAAGAATACCCTCTAATTTCGAAGAGATTTCATATCAAAAGTCATTCTTTAAGGAATGGTTGAAGTCAAATGGAAGTTGCATTGTTATATTACATAACTGTTACAAATACAGTAAACCCTTATTGACATGTGTTCCAAGGGACCGAAATAATCAATTTGTGTTATGAAAATTCGTGCTATCCTAGTATTATAAATGCCTGGATTACCGTAATTCCTTGCCAGGACGAAAGTTTTGTTCATTTTATGGTGAAATTTGTGTCAAGCGAGTTCATGCTAATGAGGGTTTACTGTAATACAATATAGTATGTGCTGTTGCAGCACCACAAGTTTGTTTTTTTTATTTAATTTTTTCCCTAGGCATATTTAGGACCATAGAGGAGTCACAACTTGTTTGCTTTTTTCTTTGCCAAGATGAAAGTTTTGTTCATGTTATGGTGAAATTTGTGTCAAGCGAGTTCATGCTAACGGGGTTTTACTGTAATACAATATAGTATGTGCTGTTGCAGCACCACAAGTTTGTTTTTTTTTATTTAATTTTTTCCCTAGACATATTTAGGACCATAGAGGAGTTACAACTTGTTTGCTTTTTTCTAAATCTTCTATACTTGTTGGATATTTTCTGAATCAATGAGATGAATTGTTTGAGGATCGCCCTAAGGATGGGAATCAGGACAGAATAGGAAAGGAAGGATTGCACTTGATCCATGGCTTGTATTCTGGAGTTTTCTGTTCCTGAATTAGCTTGGAAATGATCAGGGAAACTGTTGTTCAGAACTGTGGAATGGCAAATTAGACTGTGACAGGTGCCACAAACTCACCATGTTGGACACATGAAGTAAATAGGGAGTTTTTGCATGCCTTAGTGGGCAGCAGTTGATTGAATATTTGAGTCTCTGAGCATGCGCCATCTTGACGGGTTAAAGGGTCCTGCCAGTCCCCACTAATCTGTTGGATTTAGCGGTGACATATTTCGCATGGTAATCGATCATTTGGCCTTTTTATATGGAATTTGTTCCCGACTGGAGTGGCTGAATGTGCTGCTATTTCCATGGTGTTATTATCGCACTGTCTTTTCATGAATGTCAACTGATTTGATTAAATTTTAGTTAGTGTTACATGAGTGTTACTGCTTCCCCCACAGTTTTCAATTGCCCAAAATCATGGTCGGTTGTAATTCATTGGATATGTAGTAAAGGGTTCACAAGAATTAGGCAGAGTATCAGTGAAAATCTGTTAAGTATGTAATGAATTCATTAGTTAGGTCAAAGTGAATTACTACCGGAGAAGAAAGGTCATTAAAAATGGGAGAAAAAAAAAAAATATATATATAAAAGAATTGTATCATTTCTAGTAAGTAGGTCAAATGATATAAATAGGTATTCATAGGAAGCAATAGTGTTAGTAGTTAATTGCATTGTATTTGCACTTGCTTACAAATTTACGAAAAGTTTGGAGTACACCCATGAACTGTGAAGCATCTTTCTAGTATTAATTTATCATTAAATCTGAATACTGAAGAGGGCTTCTGTAATTTGACTTCCATACGAAAATTCTAAATTTAGGTTTCTTAATCCTAGAACACTGATATATTGTAATTTTGAAGGCTACCATGAGTGCAATGTGGTCGTGGAATTTTGAATCTTGTATTCAATGGAAGTAGGTCTTGTGAATCGTAACATATGTAGTTTGTCAGTGTATCATTATGTCAAGGTGTAGGTTATGAGAATCAATTTGGCACATTATTTGTGTGAAGAAAATAGTATATAACTCTAAAAAATTACTGAAATAGTGTCATACCTTGGTTAATGAAATGAATTAGAGAAGAAAATGATTTGTATTTCTCACATTCATTCTGCTCTTGTTCCTTTTGTTGTATAATACATTTAATATTTAAATTGATATATGTACTTCATTTCTGTTTTACATATTTTATAAAAGAATACAAGTATTAATATTTCAGATCCGAGTACAAATTTCAATACTCAATTTATTATCAAATGTTATATATACAAGTAATGAAAATTTACATAAGTCCCAAATGAAGTTACATGAACAGCACAGAACAGGTGACAATTTCACTGTAACAGCACACTCAGTTGCCACAATTTGGAACTTCTTACATTCCGACCTAAACATGCAAAACCTTTCTCAATTTCACCCATTATTGTGTCGATACTGCTGTAGATTGCTTTAACGTTTGAGAGTGCAAAAACTCCCTAGTTTCTGAGATCTTGCTGGGATTGAACCTGTGACCTCCCAATCATTGATACACACAATTCAGTAGTCATTGCCTTTAAGACCGCTGCTACCAATGTTGTTTACAATAACTAGGGGGTGGATTTTAATGAGATTTTTTTTTCTTTCTTTCTTTTCACTGTAGAATAATGCCATTTAGTATAGAAATTCATTTTATGTTATGACAAAAGGAAATGACCCATTTTTATAAGTCTTTTTTTATTGATTTCAGCTAAAAAGTCATTTCTTAATTTTTCCGTAATTTTTAATGTATTTTCCACTGATTTCATCAATTATAATGTCATTTTATTGGTACTTGATTCAAATAATATTTAAGAGATGCAACAACTGTTCTCCACAGAATTCCTGAGTAGCCTATTTGATTTCTTCGCTCATGTATTGTAATGTCAACCGTTGTGGGTACTATGTAATCTAAGGTTCGTATGACGCCTATTGGCACCATTGTCAGTTTTTCAGATTTCGCAATAAATAAATAAATAAATATTTTTTTGTAAACAACAGTGCAAACCAAAAGTTTATGAGCTGAGTTTACTTAAAAAAAGGCAGAAGCATCAATTACATTAGTAACATATCTGATAGCGTGAGTTGTTCATCTGAAGTGGTTTTGATCAAACTTTTTGGCATTTTTCTTTGTTTTTAGGACATTTTAAAAACATTTTAAGAGTGTTTTATTGATCGTTTTTGGTAGAGTTTTAGGTCATCAAAATCCGTCCCCTAATAATAACTGTAAACCCTAATTATAAAATTTGTAATAATATTTATCATTATTATTTAAAAATCTTCAGTGTGTAAGACTGCATTGCATGGATTTATTGATCCATGTTTTGTTTCTTAAAAAATCAAAAAAAGACATAAATATTAATACTATTCCTCAATGGCTTAATCAAAAAAATTAAAATCATTTAAGTGTAACGTACTACACGAAATACATAAATGATTTTAATAAAATTATTATAAAAATCCCTACATTCCTTTCGCACAGTATTGATGAGCTCACAATCACCAACAAGATAACTTGTGTGGCTATCATTTTGGCTTAGTTTTCAGGCTCAAATTTAATTGGCTGTCAGTGAACATTCTTAGGAGTGCTTTACCTTGTTAACACTAGAACACCTGGCTTACCAATACTCCCTAGAACACTTAGCGGAGTCGTTTCGACTCCAAACCTTCAACGTTACTTCTTTAAAGGAAATATGGGAAAAGTATTTATCTAAGTCACTATAACGTTATTAAAAACAATAATTTAGTGTTTAATAGAAGTATTATGCCACAATTTAAATATATTTTAAACATTTTTTGTCATTACTGTCCTGTGAAATGGAAGTCAAGAAAACCTGTTGAACGGAATGCGCAAGTAAACAGGCAAAAGTTTATGTTGAAAAGTAAATTGTAATATAGTAACAATACTGTTGTTGTAATAATAATAATAATAATAATAATAATAATAAAATGTTATAAACATTTAATTTTAAATAATGTGTTTCACATGTGACCCACAAATATATTTCCTTGCAATGCACTTCCCATACTATCTCCCAATATGTCAAATTTATTTGAAATAATTTAGATGTTTCACACCGATTGGAACTTAATGCGTGTTAGAGAATGGAGTTCCAAAAGAAATGTAATCCCATGTTTCAAATGGCAGTAGTTCTTGTTCAGGTTTTCATTGTTTGTCATTTTATTTACTTGCTACATATTTATACTGTTTATGCCTAGTAAGGTCATGCCTGATCTTACTAGGCATATTATACTTCCTATATATTTATACTGTTTATGCCTAGTAAGATCATACCTGATCTTATTAGGCATAAACAGTATAAATATGTGTAGATGTTGATCTAAAACTATAATGACTTGTACAGACTACAGTTTTGGAGCACATGTGTAGAATACTATATACGTTCGATCAACACTTGCTTCATATCCTTATGTGTGGTTTATGGTTACATTTTCTAGGCGATTCCTCTCATTGTCTTTCATAAAACTTCCACAATATTTGACACTTCTGAGGTGTTCTAGGTAAATTCGATTATTTTTCATGAAGTATATTTTTTATAAGTTTCAATTTTTAACATACTGAATATAAATGAAAATGATGAAAAGTCACAAAATTACAAAATCCCATCTTCAAAAACAAAGAAGTTACAAAGACAAAGATTGCCAGGAGACAAAATGATGCCTCTGGGCATTCTAGTGTTAAATACATCATGATTATCTCCTTCTTGACTTGTGTGTGTTAACAAATTTTATTTTAACTTGATTTTATGTTATTTGAAAAGAAATAATTATATCGTCATTTTGAAGATTTTTCCTTATTAGATAATGAAGGGAGTTTTAGAGAGAAATAAAATAGAAATATTTGTTCTCAAGTACATTATATATGCTTTATTAAAAGCATCACTACATTATTTACTATTTTTTCTTGTAAAATTTCAAATTTTATAATGTTACAAGATGTTACTACTGATCGTTTAACGTATTTGATACTGCAATACAGTTGAAATTTTTTTTAGATAATGCCCATTGAGCTGAAGACTGGTGCTGCCAAAAACTCTGTTGAACATAGAGGACAAGTAATTTTATACTGTTTGATGGCAGCTCAAGTTAGTCCTAATGTTAGTGGAGGATTGTTGGTATACTTGAGGTATGTACATTTTTCATTGAGTTGTTGGTTTTGTTAAGAATTATTTAACACAGGTATATGTGAATATATTGCAATTTATAAAGTTAAATATTACAAAGGAAAAGGAAAGTAAAGAAGATTGGAGGTAGGAGAAGAGAAAGAATGCAATCTGAGTAGTGAGAGGGAAGGAGGCATTGTGAGAAAGGAGAAAGTGCCTGTGCAAAAATAATTTTTCATTTTCTTTGAAAATGTTTCAAAAATGAATATTAAATGTTTAGTAATATATTTTGTATCAACTGAGGATTTGGTTTTTTATGCATTTTATTTTACTATTTATGTTCAGAACTGAGAATAGTATAGTGTTCACCCCCATTTTGCTATTATTGATGACTAATAATTGAATTTTTTCAGGGAAGGATTTGCAAGAAAAATTGAAGTGGGGCGTCCAGAACAAAGAGACATCGTTATGCTTCGAAATAGATTAGCTCGATATATTGCTCCATTTTATTCATCCCAGCAAGAATCAAATAATAAAGAATTTCCTTTACCTCGCCCAACCAATAACTCTCGTGTTTGCGAGTGGTGTCCTCAGAAGTTAGTGTGTTCTGCATTTCTCAGGTATGTTGCTGCCAGTTTTAGAGTTTGCTTAGGACAATGTAAAGATTTTTGATTTTATTTCATGATACTTTAAAGACTCCTGACCAACAAGTTGCAACTAGAAGACATCTTGAAATGTTCTTAGAAATTATATTGTTTGTTAGGGCCTACAGTTCATGCATTATTTCTCAGATAACAATTCAAAAATCAAAGTAGTTTGGGCATCTTGTACCAATTGCAGTGCCATCAATTTGGCTATGATTTTATTTCTTGGTTCTCTAGAGCAAGCAAGCAAGTCTCTTCCAAATTCTTATTAAATACCTTATTATTAGATAAGTATTAAAACAGAACAAGGTGAAGATTACAAGAAATGCATTTAATGCAAATGCCAGAATCCTTTAATTTTTTAAAATTATGATTTATCTGTAATATAATAATACACTTGCTTTATAGTAATTTATTTCAAAATTGTATTATGTTAAAAAATTGATGATGCAGAATCACATTTCAAAATACAGTGAAACTTCATTTCTGCGTTTCTCACTTATACTTTTTCACTTTTATACGTTTTTTCGGTAAGTCCCGGATAAATTGCTATAATTCCCATGCTAAATTATTTCAGTTATGTGTTTAATGTTTATATGTTTTTCACACGTATACGCTTATAATAAAAGTCCCTTGAAGACCGTATAATGTTTAAATGATCCCAGTGAGGCGCGAGGCGACCTGCGCCGAGAGCCCGGATATTGTAAGTCACTAAAGTCGGCACGCTAAAGAGCGCTGCCAAGGAGTGACCTGTTGCTCGGCCTCTGAGGCGACTTCCCGTCAATGAAACTTGTAATATAGAAGCTTGTCTCGGCCTAGCTGAGGACCAAGCCCGTGGGGTGGTAGCGTGAAGTCTGCTCCCGGCCACCTCTTGCAGTGGATCTTTGAAAAATTTCAGTCAGGTGTGTATGGGAGCTCTCTTGAGGATCTCAGGAGGTGATGGCTAGCTCCAAGGGAAGGTCCAAAGCGTCCCTAGGAGAGAGTAACAACATAATGACCAATAAGTAAGTTCGTGCATTGACTGTCCCACTGTCCGAGGGCCTTTTTGCTCGCCATAATAACATACGAGATCCTTTCTGTAGCAGCGTGGCACAAGCAACTAATGAAACTGATTGCTTTCGCATACGGTGCAGCGGGTGTCATCAGGCTGTGGGGCTGTGGCAGTCGTGCGCTTCGTGTCACTCACGTAGAACACTGTGTTTTGACCCACGGAATCTCAAGTAACATCAAGCTTGAAACCGAAGAGCACAGCCGTGGGTCGCCGTTGCCAGTTGTAACCTAAGCAGGACATGGCCTTCGTTTCTGCAGTGAAACCGAGTCTCATAAGGTCATCATTAAGGTCCCTATTACGTGACAGTTCTAAAGAAAAGAGTGGCAAATCCTTTCAAAATCAGATAAAATAAAAATTTTAAAAGTTCTTAGGGAGAATGGCAATAACAAAGGAGTACATATTGCTAAAGATCTGGGAAAACCGATAAAATGATAGTGCAAAAAGATTGAGTTGTTATTTTGCTCATAATAATTTCAGTTATGCGTTTTTTCCCTTCAGTCCCCTGAAAAACGTATAAGTGAAGTTTTACTGTAACATGTTCAGAATCCTTACCTGTCAAACTATCAATTTTACTTGAATTATTAAAAATGAGAGCATGTAGTAATGACTTACTGACCTCAGCAACTGTTTTTAACAAAGATTCCTTCAAAAAAAAAAAATACTTTTTTTGTATTATATCAATAAAGTTTATTTGTTTGATAAAAGATCTGGAAGGGAAATGTGTAGTTGAGATCATTATTTTGTATGTGTATATTGTATTGCGTTCAGAAGTGCATGTTATTGTTGTTTTCGGTGCCAATACAAAAATAGAGGCAATTCATTTATATTTAAATTTGTTTGTTATTATAATGTAATACTAATTTCAACACTTTATTGCTAACAACATTTACATATAAATCTTAATCTGTCATGGAGAGTAAGGTTCATGATTCTAAATACTCCCAATAGTTCCCAAGTAAAAATGCCAAAGCTGAAACCATCTTTATTAGAAGAAAACTGTTTTGGTTATGTATGAAAATCAGATCAAAAAAAGAAATTGCTAGAGTTGGCAAACAAAATGCTGATGTATGTTGGGCAACCATAAAACTAACAGGAAACAAGATAGTTTCTTTACCTGTAGCACAAAAATTTGCAACAGTCATCATACCACAGTAATGATGTGTTGACTGTCTTCAAGTTCATGAGGTCAAAATGCATGAGGTTTCCCCAACTTGTGCAACAACAGATCAAAATGTATTAATTTCTAAGAGCTTTTATTGATTGACCAATTGAAATTGCTAATGGATGGGCTTGGAAATGGAAGACATTGCCACATACTCATGCAATGGTTGCAGCAGTGGTTGCTTATAGTTGCAGCAGCCCAACACAGTGTTCATGGTCACTCAGTTATGACGTATGTTGATAGTCACTCGACTTAAATCTGCTAATCATAATAATAAAGAAGGATAGAAAATACATTTTTTGTTGAATACTGCTATATAAATATTACATATCTAATAACATTGCTACTTTTAATTTACATAACGACGTTAACAAAAACAGTCTCAAAAGTAATAGAAGTATTGGTAACAACAAAAACATACACCGACCAAAGAAATAAACAAAATTCAATGAATACAGATATTAAAATGCAGATTAAACATCAGGAGGATACTATATCCTATAACAGAAGTAAAGTGACATTCATCTATCACTGATGCATGTGTACAGTGTGTTCATCATTGAGCTTTGAAATCTCTATTGTAATAACCATTGCCCATCCATCCTAAAGTCTTCCAAGGCTAGTTGGGTTGGTATGAATACAGCGACACTCATGCCATGCTTCTGAATGTTAGTAAATATGTGAGTGTGAGAATCAATAAATACTTATTTTAAAGTAGAATTATAATTTGTATGCTGGTATTAATAATAGAATCCATTAGGAAAGTTGTACATCAAACTCAGCCCTACTTTTGATTGGTGTATCTTTCCTGTGTTTTTGAAGTTATTTTAACTGTTGAAAAATGCAGTACATATGTTTGTAACTTAATAATTTGTCTTTTTCTTTCTAGTACTTCTGAAGGAGACTTAACAAAGTCCTCAGCTCAAGATTTACGTAGTGCATGTATTAAACATTTATCACAAGAACATTTAAATTATGTAGTACATTGGAGTAATTTACTGTGGTTAGAAGAGAAAGATAAATCAAGGAATGCCTTAACAGATCTCTGGAGCCTTCCAGCTGAAAAACGGTAAAAATTTTATTTAAAAAATATTTGTTTCTTAGTCATCTTTTTGCACTTGCAGCGAATAGTTTTTCATCTTCATGGAAATGTATAAGAAGGACAATTTAGTGTATCTGAGAAAATTGTTTCTCTTCATTATGTATTACATTTTTTTAACCCGGGAATGCTCGCAATAGATCTGTGAGATCCAAGCCATGGCAATTTTATGTTCCTGAATTATTGCAATGGATTAGTCGTCTGATATCCTGTGTATTCCTTCATTGTACTTTTCTAAGATGGCCTGGCCTTTTATTTTTATCCTTTCGCTGAATTATTTTCTGTGAGCATGTTCAAACTTGATCGCTGCGCTGCGCGATATCTGTCATATACGTTAGGTGCAATGGCACCAGTGTGAGCTCTTGGTGTGAGCAGTATGTATCATGGCATTGTTTTCAGCCGTGTCTATTCAGAAAATGTAATAATTTACCTTACCTACAATCTACTATCACAATTTCGTACCAAAGAGAAAGATGATGTACAGGAGATATCTGTAGGGAAATGAAAAAAATGGGAACAAACAAAATAGAAAAAATGACAGACTTCCTAAATATTTTTGTGAAAAAGTTAAATATACATTTGTTTAGAATATGCCAAAATAATTTGAGGACATTGTATTTAGTATTATTTAATAGGATAATAAGATGTTCAATGATTTTTTGCGTGAACTTTGTCAATTTTTACCTTTCTCACCATAATTATTCAAACAAGAATTCTGCAGTGTAAGATTCATTAACAATTGCATTGACGGGCATGTACAAACAGAATAAAATGTGTATTTCAATAAATGGACATTCACATGATTCGCATTTACAAAACATTGTGGCTGTATCTGAGAGATACATTGCAGGCACTGGCGTGAGTCTACATATTGTGGGAACTCCCAGGTTAAAGCATTCCTTTTTGAAAATCCACATTGAAGTACTGTTTTAAAGGGCATTGCTAAAATTTCATTGTGTGCACTTTAGTTTAAATGCACTAAAAACCTGTGTAATGGTTTTTGTCTTATTGTTTGTAGCCGTGTCTTATTATAAAATGACTACAATTTGTGGCTGCCTTCCATAGGGGTTGAGAAGTAGCTCTGTGTCTTACATAATGTACATAACTACACTGCAACACAGTGTGGTTGTTTCTTGCTTAGTTTCTAATTATTTTAAAAATGTAATATGACAGGAATAAGCCTGTGCACATGTTAATTTCACCAATTTAACGTTCATGTGCTCGTGCCAGTGTCAGATTGGCTACCTATTTGAAAAAACTTCTCTTTTTCTGCATAGGAGTTGATTACCTGATAATCATGTACTGTGTAGTAATAGTTTCTGCGATTAAATTCCAAGTAATGAAATTCCAAGTGATGAAATCCATTACTTGCTGTAGGTTACATTGGGTTTAGTGGCAAAATAATTCTGAACTGCAATTCTTTAGCCACCCTGCAATCTTATATGTATCAAAAGGTTTCATGTTTTAATTAACAATGTAAATAAACAATACTTTTCTATTACGAACTAATAACATTCTACTTGATGAGGAAATCCTAATTTTTTCTCATTTTTACTTTCTCTCCCTTACTTCAAAAGAAGAGAAAGAATTGCAATTGTGTGCCGGAAAACCGCGAAATAACAATAGAAATACTTTTATTGTCGGGCCCTGATAATGAAAAAGTGTATATATCATGTTCCTATGTATAGTAAATTACTCCTCTAAAACGTGCTGTAGCCAGAATCCATGTTTTCCGAGTCTTTGATACCGAAAATTCGATTGATGAAAAAACTTCCGTCCATCTGTGGCCAATCCTTGCACCTAAACAGTTGAGCTGATTTTCTCTAAAATTCGTAGTCCTGATCATCTGAATGAACTCGAGGCGTTGGGAGTTTCAAACGGATATTTTGAGTTTGGAGGGTACTTAACATGCCTCAGCATTTTCAAAAATGGCCCCAAATTTTCTTATTTAACTTCGTCTTTGGATAGCATAAAAATCTCTTCAGAAAATGGTGCAGGTCTCATTTTCATTGAATTCTCGGTTTCTTTGAAAATTGCAAATGTTCAATTTCTTTTCATTGTCTTCCTACAATTACAATATTGAAGATAGAGATTTTTTCCTTAATGAAATCTGTTCTTTAAAGACAGATCTAGAAATCAATTTTATGTTTATTTTATTAATAATGTACAATTTTTCAGAATCATGAGTAGTTTTCGCATAATTTTGCGCAAAGTATAGGCAAATTATTATTATTATTATTATTATTATTATTATTATTATTATTATTATTATTATTATTATTATTATTATTATTATTTTCTTTTCCCTTCTCTTCTATAACGACACCAAATGTTTTCTTTAAATTTTCTCCTTGTATGTATCAAAGCAGTAAAAGTATGCTGCTAGAGCCAATTTTGGTAAACTCTCCATTCTTTGAAACTTGCTCAATCTCAAACTCATAACTCTTGTGCTTCTGAGAAGGGTCGCCAGCACCTCTGCTTGTATGGTCATATTCACAAAGCTGAAATTTCCTACATCTGTTTTTGCATTTTATTTTGTATGTATGGTCGCCCCTAGTTAAGTAGCATTGCATTTCAAGTCATAGCTTTCTGTAACGATTGCTTTGTGAATGCCTCGAAGAAAGTACACTGTAGTGCTGCCTTTCTACGTGTAACTAATGATTCCCAGTTGACACTTTCCCTGTTGTTTCTATTCACAAACTTAGCTGTTTTTTCTGCATCTGGTTAACTTTAATCTGACCTTTTCTGTGAGGATCCCAGCAACCTACTCTATTCTATTATGGAACAAACCAAAGATAAGTAAGCCTGAATTTTCTTGTTACAGTCAGCTATCCGTAATATATGCAAATTAAAATGAAGAGCTTCCAAGCCTTCAGTGTTGTACATCTTACATAATCACCCCAGCTGATGTTGCTTCAAATTATTTCACCCAGTTATTTACAACTGCACCCCTCATGGATTTTATTTCTACTCATTGTATAGTGGGGAGAGACCCTGCCAGAAGACTTTAGAAAAGGTTACATTTCTAACATATACAAAAAAGGTGACGAAACAATGTGGGAATTATAGAGGCATAACTGCCCTGTGTTCTGTAGTATTGGTCGGCTGTATGGAAAAATACTAAAATTTCGACTTGAAATGGAGCTTATAGATGTGGAAGAACAGAGCGGCTTTAGAGCTGGACGCTCATGTACTGATAATATTTTTAGTATCAGACTAGTGACCAACAAACGGCTTGCCCGTAATGTAGAAACGCACCTACTATTTATAGATTAAGAAAAGCCTATGACACAGTTCCATTAAATAAACTGGATGGCAATACAGAAACGAGACGTTATGATGTACTTATTGAAAGCTGTTAAAGACCTATACAGCAGTAATGTAAGTCAAATTAAAATTTGAAGAAACCTTTCTGAACCATTTTCTGTAAATAAAGGTTTACGGCAAAGGTGTTGCATAGCTCCTACTCTGTTTAAATTATATTTAAATGAAGCTTTAAACAATTGGAGAAGAAAATGTTGCAATCTGGATGTAAACATTGTTGATTCCATAATCTATTCTCTTAATTCTGCAGACGACCAAGTCATCTTCGCTGAGGAGGCAGATGATGATCTGTGTATGTTGCGAAAACTTCATGAAGAGTACTTAAATTGGAGGCTAAAAATAAATTTTAATAAAACAGAATATCTGATTGTAGGAGGAGAAGCCAAGACTGTGTATACCCAACAGACCAGAATTGAAATCCTGCCAGAATGTAACCTATCTACTCAAATAGCAGCAAATGGGAGTAGTACACAAGATATTCAGAGTAGAATATCAAAAGGGAAAGTAGCCATAAGGCAATTGCATCCTTTAATACAGAATCAAAACCTGAGCAAAAATGTTAAAAGAAGATTATATAAGACTATCGTAGAGAGTATTGCCACATATGGGTCTGAAGTTTGGGAAATATCAAAAGGTAATGAGAATAAACTTACAGCAATGGAAATGGATTGGCGAAGAAGCTGAGGATTGACCCTGCTGGACAAAGTAAGAAATGAAAAACTTGGAAGAAAAGCAGAAGTGAGTTTCAACATTATTGATACCATTGAAATTAAAAGGCTCAAATTGTATGGTCACTTTAAACCAAATGGGTGAAGAATGATGGCCTCTAAAGCTGTGGAATTGGAAACCTACATCGCACAGAAGACGAGGAAGACCCAGAAGTACATGGAAGGAAGGAGTGGAGAAGGCGATGGCTAGAAGAGGATTAACTGCCAAAGACTGCAGTGACAGACTCAAATGGAAACTGGGATGCGAGAGACGCCTAATGGTGTAAAATACTCACACTACTACTACTACTACTACTGTATAGTAGAGTATTTTCTATTGTTTGAGCCTTTGTAAAACTAATTGTTTTGCTTTTATTAGGATTAATTTACATTCAGTTGTTTACATGGGTCCATTTCATCAATTTATCAATATCTTTTTGCAACTGATCAATGTCAAATTTGATTTGTTTCCAATTTTTTGCTTCATGTTGCAGTCGTTCACGAAAAGTCCGATTGTCGATTGAATTACGGTATTGATATCATTAATATAAATAAGAACTAGAGGTGCTACAGAACGGCAGACTTTCTCGTACGAAATTTTTCTAATTTCCTTGGTGTGGACTGGCTTGAAAGTCTTGCTCCATTTTCTGTCCAGCTGCCATCTGTCGTCGCACAAAGTACATTTTTTTGACATTTTCTCGACTTTTTGCTTTTCTAATTGTACAACTGAAATTTTACTTCAATAGTATTAAAGTAAAGTAAAACCTAGTCCTAAATAAAAATTTTCATTGAAATATTTGAAGCTGTTTTTGAGAAAATGGCGATTAAGCATTACTGTAAATGCGAAATTTGAAGCTCCTTTTCACCGGAATCTATTGAGTTTTCGAAAAACTTGATTTAAAGTTATTTGAAGCACTTCCACTCACAAATGCAATAATGTATACAAATCAATGGAAATGTGCTTATTAACGGTGTGAGGCGTATTTAAAAAAAATTACATTTTTGTAATTTTTGAAAAAATAAAAGAATAAGCCAAAATGAACTATACATCATATTAAACAGTGCCATTACCACTATCCATTGGAAAAGTTTGAAGAAAAAATTTGGAACCATTTTTAAGAAAATGGTGTTTGAGCTTTTCTGAAAATGCGGAATTTTGAGCTCATTTTAACAGAAAAATATTGAATTTTCGAGAAACTTTATATGACATTACTTAAAGCACGTACTCATAAGTACAATTAATGTGAAGAAATCGCCTCTTAATCGATACAATCACATATTACCGACGTGGGAGACAAGTGAAAAAAATTACATTTTTGTAATTTTTGAAAAAACGAAAGAATAGAGAGAATATCGCGTTTATGAAGTCTGTTATGAGGAACTGAATTGAAAGTTTTAGAAAAGTCTATAATGATTGCATGAATTCTTTCTCCTTGGTGGAGTGAAATGGCAATGTCTTGATGAACGGTAGCTAGCTGACTTTCACAAGAATAGCCTGGGGTAAAGCCTGTTTGGTATTCAATTAAGTTATTTTTGTTCCATATATATATATAATTGGTCTATAGTTGGACATTAGTCCAACTATAGGTCTATAGTTGGTCTCTATAGTTGGTCTATAACATTAGGTCTATAGTTGGATCTCCACCTTTGTAAATAAGAACTACTGTAGCTTTTTCCAGTCATTCGGGACTTTACCATTGTTCAGAGTAACTTGTTCCCACAAGGTAGAATTTTCGAAAAGTACGTCATCTCTCCCAATCGTAGAATTTCTCCAGGTATTCTATCAGGTCCCACAGATTTTTTTTTAGCCAGTACCGTGATTCACTTCTGTAATAACATAATATTGGTTGTTAAGCTGAAGATATTTCTGTAGTAGCACAGTTCCCTCAATCCCTTTCATTGACCGTAAAAGTTACAAAAATAACTCATGAGAAAACCTGTAGTGTTTTATGAATTCGTAGTACTGAGACAAAAAGATTTTTCCAGGACATTCTATTTACTATGTTCACTACCACCAAATCTTCTTGTGTATATCAATTGTGTATGTGGATCAGGACCAGTGACTTCAATTCACTATATCCAGAATCAACTGTACAATGTTCTCCAAACATTGTTCTTTATCATTAAACTCAGCTAGAACATTCAAAACTTTCTGAAGTTTGTTTTGTGTAAGTTCTGTTTTCTTGAGCACTTCAATATTTACTTTTAATTCCAAAATAGATTTTCAAATAGACAACAAATTTAAAAAATGTTTCTCTGGTTCGTAGATGAAAGTTTGCAATTCTTACAGAAAATGGAATGGTGAATCTTCATTTGTCTTCAGTTTTTTCCTATCATGTGTAGGTTTTGGGAAATTAGCAACATATGATTTGTACATTTTGGTGAGTCATGGTAACATTAAAGTATACATTACGGAATACCTACCTTACTGCAAGGATCTTTTGGTCCTTTCCATTTATATGATGAGAATGATTTTTCCCTTGCTGCTAACCAATAGTAACCTGCTGACATGGCTGAGTTCTGTCTTTCCTGACAACATTTTTAATAGTCCAAATGTTCTTATGGAACCACTCAAGAACCTTCAAGATATGCTTTAAAGGCAAAGTTTTTTCACATAATTTTTAAAGTCTCTTGATTTCCTGTTTCCTAAGCAGTACTTTGTGACATCCTTAAAGCATTCCCAGGCATATTTTTCTTCAAAGGCTTCATTGAAGTATCTCTCATGAATAACCATGTCTGGAGAACAAAATTACCCTCTTTGAGTTTTATCTAAGATTTGAAAACTTATATTTAAGGTATTGGAATCCTCTGCTATTTCTATCCTTTCACCAAGTTCTTTGTTAGCCCCAGCTTTATATGCAAGGTGCAATGGTGGAAGGAAAATATTCCAAGATTTAACAAAGATTTAAATGCAATGTATTTGTGGGCCCCGCTTCCCGCTTCGTTTTACAGGCCAATTACAGGCAGTGTAATGTTTGGATCTGGCTCTACTGTCCCATTCACAAAAAAACAGAAGTGTTTTGTGAAACCCAGTTGCATTCCCAAAAGAATAGCGATCACTTTTAGTTCTCCACATATTTTCCATGTGAAAGAATTGTAGTTGATACTATTTAACAGGCATTCCATGGTTTCATAAGACTCATCCTAGTGCGTAGAATGAGCAACTGGAATTGAAGGGAGTTTGTTACTACATAATGATGTAGTAAAAGGCTTTCAAATTTTCTTTTGACATATCTATAAAGACTCCCATTCGTTCGTGTGGTGCATTAAGCTATTTACATTATTATTGTATGTGAGGCTTTCTTTGGTTGAAAAATACTGAATCTACTTGTCTTCTAATATGCTAACTCTTTTATTCTTGGTCAGTAAATTCCATTGCGGAAACTGTGATCCAAGCAGCTCAGCTTGCGTTTTTGATAGATTTGGATCTCTAACCAGATCATTTAATTGCTGTTGAGGTACAATAATCCTTAATGTTAGCAACAAGGAAATTATCATTGTTTTCTGAATTACTTACTCTTCTTCTTCTCCTCATTTTTCATGCTCTAAAGAATTTAATTCTGAGCAAACAGGATAAAAAAGATAAGGACCATGAGCACCTGGTCACATTGCAGAAACAATTACTTTCTTGCTCTTTGCCGAGAATTTTGCTATTTTGGTGGTACAAAAATGGCAATCATTTAAATGATTCTGTTGTTCCCTCTAATAAATCATTGGTACAGCGTTGGTACAGTGGTAAAGGCACACATGAATGAGAGCCTTTAAGCCTCTGATGCATTCTGTTTAGACAAGATACTCGGCAAATATGAGGAGACCATTAGTTGATCTTTTGTTTGTGATCGCAAATACTCTGCCCAAATTACAGGCAGTATGCTCTTTTTATAAGAGGGGTGAGGCGACTCCTCTGATGCTTTGCAGTGAACTTTCCACGTATGTAACAGAAATTGTCTGGTACATTCAAACTTTTTTTTAATTTGTTGCGCCTTACAAATTGACGCAACGCGTCTCCAAACCCCTTTGAGCGCTTTGCACTGGGGAGTAATCCTCCATTAACTTGCGCGTGAGTAATCCTCCATTACTATTAAGTCATGTCATGTCACATCGCAGTCAGTTGTCAAGAGGATGGGCCAGGCATCATCTCCGCATACGTGCCTCATACTATGCGCTCCTACGTCACTACCCAGCGGCCAGAATTGGGAAGGAATAAGGGATGGGGTAGGGTTTAGGTCACTTCACAGGGGTTGGTCTAACCCCTGTGAAGCAGCGAAACTCGTTTTGTTGGAACAAATTTCACATGAGATTTGACGGGAATCGAACCCGGACCTCAGTGGTGAAAGGCTAGCGACTTCACTATGTGCCATGAGCGCGGCTCAAAATGTCATTTACATGACATTTTTATAGATCTGTCTATTCAAGAAATATATGCACTCACAGTAAAACCAGGGTGAAGTACGTTTTATGAACAGAACTAAAATCATTGACTGTATAGCACGCCTAAGCAATTTACTTTCCAAAAAGGAAAGACCTTTCAACAATGAGGCAAGATGATTACAGGGTTGGAAGAACTGCTTGTCTTTCACAAAGCATCTTGCATTCAACCAATGAATTTTAAATCTTTCTGCCACACCGTATGTGATAGCCCAAAACTGATTACAGTTCTAGATTCAGCGTAAAAAATGCTTCTAGACCACTTCTCTGTTTGTAGGAACCAAAAACCTTGTTGACCACTGTAATCTTGGTCTTGTCTTTCTAATAATCAAATGTCAAAGATCTTTAGAGATTTTGATCAGTTTCCTTTTAATGTATATGTGGTTATTTATGTTATTGGATTTTTAATATTCTGTATCCTTTTTCAGGGAAGCAAAAGGACGATGCCTTTGTAACCTTCGATTGAATGAACGAGTCAAATTTAAAGATGTTGATTCTTACAGTCATGTTTTCAAAAAAAATAACGAAGGCAAATTTGATACTAATTCTAGTCAGATTTCTTCAGGGAGTATGGTTCTTGTGAGCACTGACTGTAGAGTTGCTATTGCATTCGGAATTATTGAAGATTTTAATAGTTTTTCTGTGAGAGTTGACATTCCAAGGTAAGTCGGTATTAGACTGAGAATTAATTTCAGTGGGTTATATTATCTTGCTGATAATTTTTATTCCAATAGGGTACCCTTTTTAACAATTTTTACTCCCCATCTTCTTTGGAGTTTCAAGTCAAAAGTTGATTTGCAGCAGCTCTCCACATAAATGTCATTCATGCTTTCTTCTTCAAGTCTTTGTAGTTTTTGAAGCTCAGATCATTCATAATTTGTTGAATGAATGTCGGTCATGATCTTCCTATACTTCATTTGCCCTCCACATATCTTTACTTCCCATATGAAGTTAATATGTCCTTGTATCTTCAGACACATGCATAATATATTTGACATTAACACTGTGAAACCTCTAGCAAGTTTTAATCTGACTAATAAAATTGTTTCATTTATGTAGGAATGCAGGCTTTTATTGCAGAGAGAGAGAATCCCTCAAAGGTCCAACGTATGGGGGTTCCTGTATTTACGTTAGAAATAATATTGATTCTATCCCCTTGGCGGAATTAAATGTGTATTCCATTGAAAATATTTTCGAAATTTCTGTTGTACATCTTACTTCACTAAAAGTGATAATACTTTGCATTTACAGACCTTCAACAAAGAGAACTGCAGATTATATTTTGTTCTTAGAAAACCTGGAAATAACACTTAACAAAGTCAGCAATCGCTCTTTTGAATCCATTGTTGTATGCGGAGATTTTAACATTGATTTTCTGGTCGAATCTTGCGAGAAAGAAAAGTTTCTCAATTTAATTAATTCCTTCAATTTAGACATTACAATTAATATACCTACACGGATCACACAACATTCGATGAAGGCAATTGATCAAATTATAATTAACAAAATTACTATTCGATATGAAGTTGAAACCAAAAATTTAGTATACAGTGACCACGATGCACAAATTCTTACCATTATAAGAAATGCGATCACTGACACAATAGATAATACACGTATGACTAGATTGTTTACTAAAAGTAAAATTAAATTATTCATTGATTACTTGATGCAGGAGTCATGGGAAGCGGTTTATAATACTGTTGATACAAACGACAAATATAATTCTTTTTTTTCAACTCTTTCAATTCATTTTAACACTTGCTTTCCTCTTCGAAAACGAAAATTAAATATTTCACGGAAAAGCAATTCTTGGATAACACAAGGGATTAGGACATCTTGTAAAAACAAGCGAATTTTCATTTCTAAACGTCATGACGTATCTCAAGATTTCCTTATCTACTTTAAAAAATACAAAACATTGTTACGAAAAGTCATAAGGCAGGCTAAAATCATGAAAAACGATCAGGATATTTTGAACTCAAATAATAAAACAAAAGCAATGTGGAATATAATAAAAAATACTACCAAATCAACTAGAAAACCCGTAGAGAATGTTGTTTTAAAATTTAACGATATAAATGTAAACGATCCGGCAACAGTGGCTAGTCTCTTTAACCAATACTTTTCGAGAATTGCTGCCGATCTCACTAAGGGTCTTCAGGCACAAAATTCAAAAACAGACAGTTCACCCAAAATTTTAGACACAATGTTCGTTTCCAAAACTTCTTCCTATGAAATTCTCAAAATAATCGGTAAACTAAAAAATAAATATTCGTCCGGTTGAGATGAATTCCCAGATTCTTTGTTAAAGACTTGTGCGTATGCCATTATACACCCGTTAACTCACATATTTAATGCATCTTTATGCACTGGAACGTTTCCAGATATTTTCAAAACAGCTAAAATTAAGCCGCTCTTCAAAAAAGGCAACAAAAATGAAATTCAAAATTATCGGCCCATTTCTCTTCTATCAGTTTTTTCAAAAATATTAGAGAGACTTTTTTACGTACGAATGGAAACGTTTCTCAGTAAACACGACGCGCTTTCAGATTGCCAACATGGATTTAGAAAATCAAAATCAACGGAAACAGCTATATTTTCTTTTCTTAAAGATGTCGCCTCGTCATTAGATCAAAACGAGGCACCTATTGGATGATTTTTAGATCTCTCAAAAGCTTTTGACATCATTGATCATGACATTTTACTTTCAAAATTACCTTCATATGGAATCCGTGGTATTGCTCTAGATTGGTTATGTTCGTACCTTAAACAACGATCTCAAAAAGTTGAAATACCTTACTGGAATGATGGAACATTACGTACGCACCTTTCCGACTCTTTGCCCGTTGCATGTGGAGTTCCTCAAGGATTAATTTTAGGCCCTATTCTATTCCTACTTTCCGTAAACGATATGCCCTCGACGATTCGAAACGGAAGAACGGTTCTCTTTGCGGATGATACGAACATCCTTTGCAATAAAGAAACCGTAAATAGTACAATATCAGATGTTTCAAATTGGTTCCGAAATAACAAATTAATAGTAAACGAAAAGAAAACGGTTTTAATGCAGTTTTCCATTTCAAATAAACAATTCTGTGAAGTATTGAAAATGAACGGTGTACCATTGATTGATGTTAAGGCAACAAAATTTTTAGGTCTCTCAATTCAGTCAAACCTTAAATGGAACGTCCATTTAAATGAATTGAACACAAAATTAAGTTCATTATGCTACGCGTTCAGAATTCTTGCAAATTCAGTCAGCCTTCATACTGCTTGTTGTGTATACTTCGCGAATGTTCATTCCCGCCTGAGATATGGCATAATATTCTGGGGAAATATATCTTATAGCTCCCAGACTTTTAGATTACAAAAACAAATTGTACGAATAATAACCAAATCCCACCCACGTGATTCATGTAAGCCTCTCTTCATTAATCTAGGAATTCTACCGTTACCGTGTCTTTTCATTTACGAATCAGAGGTTTTTGTAAAAAATGACTTGCTTAAGGGCGGGAATATATTTTCAGAAAATGCCGAAGTCTATTACTATAACACTCGACGTAGTAATCATATTCATCAGGTGACAGTATCAACAGCTCATTACAAAAAATTCACATACAATACATGAACATTATTTTACAACACTTTGCCAGATGACATTAAACGATTAAATTTGATAGAAAAGTTTAAATCCCAAGTGAAATCGTTTCTGCTGCATAACTGTTTCTATACAATTAGAGACTATACTGAGCATCACAAGAAAAGTAACATTAATTTTAACAGTGATACATAATGCATTAATTACTATTTGGACTGTATAAATGAGTATAAACAACCTGTAACAACTATTGTAACACAGCTTCCGGGTCAATGACCCCCATCTCGATCAGGTTTTTCGTCCAGTTTCCCTGATCCATTGAGCAAATGCTGAGATGGCCCCTTGTTTTGCTTCTGGACATAAATGTAACTTCATTTTCTGTGCACGTCTTCTAGAATTCAGTGGGAAATACAATTATTCAAATTATCGTTTCCATGTTGTCGCGGCAGGAAGTAATAAGAACCAAAATTTATTGCTTATTTTCCCTTGAAAATAGATTTTATTACATGGGAGTTTTTTTTTGTTTGTTTTTTTCTCCCTTTCAAAATTCAAAATTTATTGCTTTTTTATCCTTGAAAATAGATTTTATTACATGGGAGTTTTTTTGTTGTTTTTTTTCTCCCTTTCAAAATTCAAAATTTAAGCAGTATATGACTTAGTGTAGGGATCACAGAATTTTGAAAATGTGCACACAATTCACTTTTCCCCATAGCACGTCATACGCAGTTTTTAACTGTTTTTTTTTGACGTAAAATAAATAAATAGAATAGCTGTATGTTTTATTTCTCCATTTCTTATCAATTAGAATTGCCACCCCCACTTTAGCTCTAATATTTTGTTGTACTCCACTATAAACCATTATGTAATTGTCTAATTCTTTTGTTTCTTTTAATTCTGTCTTTGTTTCTGTTATAGCAGCAATTTTTATTCCCCTTTCTTTTAATTTATGATTTAACTAGCTGACCTGACGAACTCTGTTCTGCCTTAACAGCCGGTCCCATCTTTTTCTCGCGTCGCACTCACTGTGAGAAACTGTACTATCCTTGTTGCACTCGTGATAATAAAGCAATTGCAGATTTGTGTTTTTCTCTCAAACAAAGAAGAATTTAAAAAAACGCTCTGATATTAAATAGATAATTAAAAAATCTATTACGCAGCAGAGCGTTTTTTTGGAACTGATTTTTGTTTAAGAGAGAAATACAAAGCTGTAATCATAGGGACCGGCTGTTAAAGGCAATAAATAAGCAGATTTTGGAATTTATTAAGTTAAATTGTTTATTCGAAAATACAAATAAACAAATTAAGTAGATTAATCATTCATTATTTTTCCTGTATTTTGGTACATAGGTTGCACTCTTCAGTTAAGTACCTTCACGCGAAATCACGCGAAAACGTGCGTTCTTACACAGGAACGCTGTCGAACGGGATAAACAGTATCCTATGTCCGTCTCCTGGCTCTAAGCTTCCTGCTCACCAATTTTCAGCCAAATCGGTACAGCCGTTCTTGAGTTATAAATAGTGTAACTAACATGACTTTCTTTTATATATATAGATAATTCTTCTTTCATTCTTAAACCCCGTACGTTCCATGTTGCAATTCTTATCTTTTCCAAAATTCCGAATCCTTTATCCCTTTTTTCTTGCATAAGTCGTTCTTATAGATTCGTCAGGTTGTTTGTGAAGAGAGCCAGTATATGATTTATTCATCTGACTGCCTTACAAGGGCCATGCAGATATAGTTGGGTGGTGGGGCTGCCACCTTTCAGCCTCCCGACTTGCTGGATTTGTTTAGGGTGGGCTCCCATAGATCAGTTGCTTAAGAGCCTGATCTGCCCTTTGAGGTTCTCCTTCCGTCATCTTTGTCTTGTTGAAGAAGCTGCAGCTGAGGTCCTCTTCTGAAGTACTTCTTAGTCTGATCCCTACCCTTCAACCAGTCCGGCATGGGAGGCCCTACCAGTTGCTACGCTACCGCTGGCATAGCTCTCCGGGTCACAGGGATACTCAAGCTCCACCACCAACGACAAGGTCATGTACTCCCTAGGTGGGATCCCAAGAAATACCAACTGCCTGGGAAACTGCGGAGGTTGTATCACTCCTTAAAAAAGGAGAAAGAAACTTATGTGAGAACTATCGGAGAGTAAGCCTAATAAACACAACCTGTAATTATATGCAAGGATTATCAATAATAGACTAAAGAAAATTGTGAATGTTTTGTTAATAGATGAACAAAATGGCTTCAGGAAGGGAAGATCATGCCAAGACAACTAATAGAGAAAAGCATTTGATCGAGTGAACAAAAAAATATTGTTGAATATTATGAAGAAAAGAGGGTACCCAATACATTTATTAAATGTAATAAAAAGCCTTTATAAAAATACGCAAATTATAATTAATACTGGAACAACAAAAATGGTTGCAATGAAAATTAATAAAAGACTGAAACGGGTGCACGTTATAACCTTCTCTATTTAATTTATATATAGATGATATCATAAGACAATGGAAAAATGAAATAAATCCGGGAATAAAGTTACATCCCCAAAATAAATGCATTAATACTTCAATGTTTACAGATGATCAAATAATTATACAGAAAACAGAAAATGATCTGCAAAAATCTATATTCCGCTTAAACAAGATATGTGAGCACTATGATTTTAAAATATCTGTTAAGAAGACGAAAGTTATGGCTTTTAAAGAGAAATACCCTATAGGCTCCAAAATTGTTATAAACGAGCAGATAATAGAACAGGTGTCACATTTTAATTTCTTGGGCTGCGACATCAGCTATGAAAGGAAAACTGATTTGCAAAATAAGCTAAATAAATATCAAATGATGTGTGGAACTATTCGTAGAACTTTAAAAAATAAAACGATGAAGGAAACTAAAATGAAATTTTAGAAGGGAATGGCAGTACCAATGCTAACATACGGAAGCGAATCATGGAGTCTAACAGCTGAAGAGTAACAACGAATACAAACAGTTGAGATGAAATTCCTCAAGAGAGTGAAAGGTTGCTCAATTTTAGATCAATAAGAAATGAGATTAGATCTAATCTAAACATTTTTCCATGAATAACCGTATTAAAGAAAATAAACAACGCTGGATACAACATATACGTAGAATGGATAATACAAGAATAACAAAATCACTTTTATCTTATACACCTTTAGGAAGAAGAGAAATAGGACGTCCAAGGAAAAGATGGTTGGAGTGAAGACAGAACAGGCTATTAGCCTAATCCTTGATAGTGAAGAAGAAGAAGAAGAAGAAGAAGACGACGACGACGCTGTGAAACTTTTGAAGTGTTCATGTAAAGGTGGTAAAGAAAAATGGTGATCCCTCCTGGTATGAATATGGTATCTGTTTTATGACTGTATTTTCCTAAACTTTAGTATCTAAAATCTTCTGGGTTTGTATTGTGAATCATAGTTATGAACAATAGTTGCACTCTGCAATTGTTTATTCAGTAATAACAACAAAGAATTCACGTGAGTACTCCTTTTTTTCTCTAGAACCCGAAAATGAAAATTTTGCTCATCATGGATAATTTATATTTTCTTGTGGGGGCCATATATTGTTATTGAGTTGCATTATACTGTCATTAAAATATGCAGTGAACATCATCATTTTTATTGTCCTTTATCTTCTTGCGTTACCCTTCTTCATTAATAGTGGTAGTGGTAGTGTCAGCAGCAGTTAGTAGCAGTTGCAACATTAGTAGCAGTCACATCTGTAGTAATAGTCATGGCCGTAGTAACAATCACACAGTACTAGCAGTCACATCTGTAGTAGTAGTTATGGCAGTAGTGTAGCAGCCATGGCAGGAGTCACTGTGATGGTAGTAGGAGCGGAAGTAGTAGATAGTAGAACACGTGCAATCCTTAGGGATATCCTCAGCAGTTGGTTGCTAGCCTACTCTTCAAAATGTTTTACATTTTGTTGTCGCCTCCTTTATTAACTTTCTCCATTCTTGTGTCGTATGTCCTATTCATTGTGTTTACGATTGACAATCAAACCTTTGTCTTCTGGTTTATGTCCATGTTCGTTTTGTCATAAGCATGGCTTGGATTCTGATGACGTGTTATCTTCTCACTGGTGCATTCTAGATGTAGCTAACTTTTAAATGAATGTTTATCAAGACTTATAGGTTATAGAAATGTAGAGTTATTGGGTCTTTTTTGTCATTTTTAGGTTTTTAGTTTGGATCATTTTGTCTTTTTTATGCATTTTGTTTCCTTTTCGTGTTTTTGGTTAGTAAATGTTTCATGAAACTGGCTCATGCTTTTCCCAGAGTGGCAGAAAAAGTGAGAGCAAATTTTCTCCAAGTTGACAAGCTTGTGTCTAGGCGTTTGTTATGACTCCATCATGCAGGGTTCTTATCAGATCGCAACCTCTTAGTATTCCGCAGCTGCTGCAGCCTATTATCATGCAATGGAGCACATGGATGAGTGCCTGTGCATATTGTTGGGACTATTTTGCAAAAGTGAAAAATGCATAATTGACTCACTTGATACACAAGATGTAAGGGCTACACAAACAGTTCAAAAACTGTTTTCAGACAGAGAAATGGAGGGAAAGCTAGCTTACATCAAATCTATTTTGGGCTCCTTTTTATTTTCCCATCTTCAGGAGAGAGACATGCATTTAGAAAACGTGATAGATTTAGTAAGAGCAACTGAAGCCGTTTTGCAAAAGTGCGTGGTGATATTGGTAAGGTAGTGTCAGAAAAACTTCAACATGTTCATGACATAAATCCTGGATATAAAGTACTGTTCTCCAATAGTTGAGTGTTAGGAGGAAATTCTATAATGAATGGCATCCAAGAGGAATTAAAATCTAGTGATTTAGCACACTTGGACACTTGGTTACACACTTGGTATCTGGAAAGAAGCTTTTCCATGTACAAGAACCTACTAATGGACAATTGGTGTTCATTCTCATTCGACAATCTGTGTATGACAGTCACAGTGACAATCTGAGCATCCCCTTACACATAATACTTAATATTTGTAGATTATTTTCTTTAAAAAATTAACAAATTAAATAACACATTCTTCTGCCTTCAAATGGTATTTTTCCTCTTTTCCAGATGATCGGAGCCAAGGATTACATTTCCTCCTAAAATAAAGACTTTATATTTATTTAAAATTGTGAAAGTTATTGAATATGTACATTTTCATACAAATTTTGTAATATTTATTTAAAAATTAGGTCATTTCCCCATTATTTTCAAGTTATTTTATAGGTCACTGGTGGACCTGACAATGCTTTGCAATTGCAATGTATTGCACTTCACATGCTACTGGGCACATGATTGTTAATCATGATTTACGTTGCGGCCAGCACAACTTTTAATAGACTTTTATGTGATTATGGATTTGCTCTATGTTCTGGTTTGGACATGGTTGTTCAAATATCCTATTGTTAAAACATTCTCCCTCAAGTTTGGACATGCATTTGCTATGACACTGTTTTGGAGAAATTTGATTTACTTGTCCAAGATAATGTTGAAGTAATAATTCCAGCTGATTTTTCACAATTGAAGGGGCAGAATATGCGGCGAAGATGCACCTAATACTTGAAGGTGTGGCAGTTTGTGTAGATCTTCCTTTCAGGGGCACTTGAGTTATGATGAACCCGTTAATTATAATCAACAATGCCCCCATTTTGCATCTATGTGTGACAAACATGCACATTCCTGTTGTACTCTGATTATAACTTTTGCACAAGTGCAAGCAATGAGTTGACAAAGTTTTATCACGATCAGATGAATGGTACGGCAGTGTATAAAATACGAACAAACAAACATTGATTTTTATATATTAGATTTTTAAAGAAGTTTTAGGTTATCAGAATCTGAGCCCTGGTCATAAGCTACCACAATCAGTGCCTTGAACAGTTTCATAGGCCTGCTGTTATTGCTTGTTATTTGCTCTATGGTGACAATTGATTACTTGGTTTGAAGGAGTTTTAGAAAGCCTTTTTATTTTGAGCAATGAAGATAATATTCAATAGTTTTTCCTTTTTGTTTCAGGGATTTATCCCAAGTGGGTGAGTTGTATGGCGATTCATTCAAGCTTGATCTGTACGAGCCACAAAGTTTCTTGCATTGGGTACTAGGTAATCTTGCAGCCCTTCTTGATGACACTGAGACAGCGTCTAAGTTACGGCGATTGTTGATTGATTGGTAATTTTGATGTAATTTAATAATTAGTTGAAATATTACTCATTAATAATTGCATTAATTTTTACACTGTGTTTGTAAATGGTGTGTCAATGTATAAAAATGTTTTTAGTACAAATTGAAGTGGAAGTGATTCAGGTTCAGTCAGCTTTCTCCGGACATGGGTGTATAAGCAGGTAGTTCATTGGCCATTCAACCCTTAGAGCATGGGTTCAATCCGCGTGAAAATGAATGGCTTTTTGAAGGGTGGAAAATACAATGACAATATCCTAATAAAGATGTGTGAAAGAACTCTGGTAAAAACAAGGCATAATTAAATTCTGTGACAATTATCACCCTAATCAGATGCCAAATTTGCTTACCTAAAGATTGATGCAATCGATGCAAAAACAGGAATTAAATTGAGTTGATAATGAAAGGAATTCATATTGTGCCATTTAAAAGTTAGCAAATCTAATCAGCTGATGTCAGGACTGGGATTCACTTCCTAAGCCAGGACATAAGAAAATTTGATGACCCAAGGCTTCCTATTTTCTAATGATTTTTTAATTATTCGATGAAGAATCGACAAAGATCTGCACTTGATTGCTGTATCTATTGCCCTTAAAATTTGTAATGGATCATTTAAAATTCACAAGTAGTTTTCATGAAGATTCTAAAAAAATTTTCATAATGTTCGAAATATCTCTCCAATTTTTCTGTACATTTTTTTGCTCAAATAGAGAAAAATTCACGTATAAAAATGTATGTCTGATTTTCATTAAAATCCCTAAAATTTCGAAAATTGCAATAGTTAAAACTTTTTTAAAACCCCCTCCTACTACTACATTATTGAAGATGGATTCTTAATAAAATCTGTTCTTTGAAATTTGATCTTTAAATAATGAACTTATTTTCAAAATATGTGTAGTTTTTATGTAATTTTGAGGGAAATCATAACGATTTGTAAAGAATTACATAAACAAGATTTTCTCACAAAGTTGTTAAACTTTCCTTAATAATGTCATAGGCCTGCTTTTCATTAAAACCCCTGGAATTTCTAAAATTACAAGACAAATTTGTTTGTTGTTCTCCCATTGTTTGTCATTCATTAAATTAGTTTGTCATTCAACTACTTTATTAAAGATAGAGATTTATTTCGTTATGCATTTATTCCTCAATATTAAATCTTTCAATCATTTCATGCACAATTTTATTTACAGAATGTTGGGATTATGATTAAAATTGGAATCAATTTGAGAAGCAAGTAGATTTATTATGAATTTTGTTGTTAATATTTTTACCACTTTTCTAATGTCTTTGACTTGATTATTCACTTTTGATTTGAAAATTATCATCCTTTGGAATAACTGGATTTTTATTGATTTGGTTTGCTAACTACTTGTAAAATAGCATTAAGGACATAAAGTATAATAATGCCGTTTCTGTTAACCTTTAATACCATTATATAAAGGAGTACCTGAAGATTCCCAGTTAAGTCCTTTGTTATTTAATATTTTTATTGATGTTTGTAAAATATTGTAGTGTTATTCACATTCTTCTTTATGTGAATGATTTAAAAACATTTGAAGGTATAAAATCTATGGATACCATAGAAGTGTAAGACTGCTTGAGTAGAATATGTGAACAGTGAAAGTACAAGAATATTGCATGAACGTAAGTTCATCAGTTCATCAGTAATGCTTGTTCATCAGTAATGCTTGAAGGACAAAATATCTTTTGGGAGGTTCAGGCAGACATGTTTTAAGCTATACACTTTGGATGATCATCCTTAGGAAAACGTTCTTTGTATTTTTTAACTATTTTATAATTTTACTTGATTTACTTATTGCGTAAACAAGTTGCATGTATTTTTAAATTCAATGTATTTTAGGTAAAAAAATATACAGTTCTCAAAAATATAGTCCACCTAAAAAATCGAAGGGAAATTCAAATGAGTATAACTTCTATAATTTTTCATCCAAAATATTTGATTTTTTTTTCTAAGAGTGGGAAATACACTCTTTAAAATGGTTTGGGTGAAAAGTTAATTCACTCTGTCTGTGCCCCCATGCTTTCACATAAAAAAGATGTTTTTTAATTTAACCCTTTACTTGCCAAAATTAATATGATGTTTATATTAGTGTTATTTTTCGTTTTGTATTTGAATTTCTCCTTTCCCATGATGGTTATGTGGGGAACCTACCAAACATTCTGTTCTATAATTTTGTTACCTGTCCATTCTTGGAAGTCTTTTTGTACACTATCAATGAAAAATAAATTCACAACACACCGAAAATGTGCCTCCAAACTAAACTGAAAATCTGCTAACTTCTCCAAATCAAGTTACTCAAATTAAAAAATGTTCTGCAATCTCATAAAGTTGAAGTGAAAAATACAGATCAAAGAATCTTTTTAATTAGTCTTTTGATACCAAACAAACAGTTTATAATTAAAAATGTTGAATATGTACAGAAATATATTTTTTATTTTATTCTGTTTTGGGGGTAGTGCTGGGTAAAGTGTAAGCTTAAAAACAATGACTTTTAAAGCTTGGTATGGACTTTATCTCATCAAAATCCAGTGCAACTGGTAAACGGCATTCAAAGTACAAAAGGTTTATCAAACTTTAAAACAAAATTAAATTAAATGTGCATTTTACCTGTTTTTTACATTTAATTTGCAAATAAGTCAGATTCTGTTTCACTCAGCAGGTATTTTACGGGATGGTGAAAAAAATCTACCCATACAACATGTGCAAGAAATTTTCTAGTCCCAAGTTGTCATAAAGAGCCAAGAAAACAACACTCAGAATATAACATATGTAATGAAATTATCATATTTTCAAAATTATTATCATTATTATTAACATATGGGCCATTTCTGACCATGCTACACGTTCTCTTCCGAGGTTCAGTCATATTCTATTCTGGAGAGAGACATGTGTAATTATGGGGATAAGATTTTCGGCTGTATCCCTTGGTAAGACAGGGTTGTTAAGCCTTGAATTATGAATTATGAATTATGAGGTGATAGAATGATGTGAGGTGATTGTAGGCTTTTTGAACCATCCCAGCATTCGCCTGTATGACCGCGGGAAACTACAAAAACCCCAGTCAGCACGCTACGCAATGAGCCACTTCGCATTGGTCTTCTCCTTCCTTTTCTTCTTCTTCTTCTTCTTCTTCTTCTTCTTCTTCTTCTTCTCCTCCTTCTTCTTCTTCTCCTCCTCCTTCTTCTTCTTCTTCTTCTTCTTCTCCTCCTCCTCCTTCTCCTCCTCCTCTCCTTCTCCTCCTCCTCATTCTCCTCTTCCTCCTCCTCCTCCTCCTCCTCCCTTCTCCTCCTTCTCCTCCTCCTTCTTCTCCTCCTCCTCCTTCTTCTTCTTCTTCTTCTTCTTCTTCTTATTATTATTATTATTATTATTATTATCCAGGTTGCACCGTTATTAACTCCAGGTTGCAACCGGCTTCCTAAGGAACAGGTCTAGGGACTATCTGTGTCTCTACAATACTTTCCACAAAATGTTGGTTGTTCCCAATAAAGCAATGTTTTGCGTTTCCCAGTCTTTTGAATGACTTGGGAGTTAAGCCAAGTTCTTACACAAATTTTTTGGAACAAATATCAGAGAGCTTGATCACACAGCACAGCCAAAAGTGTGCACAAATGCACACTTTTTTCTATTATTATTATTATTATTATTTTTATTTTCATCATCATCATTATTAATTCATATTTGTCATATGTTGGTTGTAATGATCACTTGCAGTGCTGTCTTAAAATAAAAAAAGGTCTTTAAAGATAAAACTGAATATGCTCTTCTCATCTTTAAAAATAATCATTAAGTTAAAATACTCTTATTTCATAAATTTTCTTTACAATGTTTTGCATTGTAATTTTTCAGTGAACTTCCATCTTTTGACTCAAGTTGTGATAATTCATCTGAACTGAAACAAAATTCTCCGTTTACTTTAAATGATTCTCAGCAGAAAGCAATTAAAATGGCTCTTGAAGCAAAAGATTATTTGCTCCTAAGAGGGCTTCCTGGAACAGGTATTTATATACTTAACTTTTACATCAAAGGTATTTATATATTGATCACAAATGTGGCAAGCATAATTGTAACATTGACAATTGTATGCCTTATGCACATTAATGTGTTACATCTAGTGGAAGTAATTTTCATAAATGATGGTTTTGTAATATGTTATTTTAGTTTGCTAATGTACTTGAATTGTTATTTCTCATTCACTTATTGTGTTTCAATCTGTAATTTAAAAAAAAGGCCAGTTTGTAGGAAATTTTAATAGTCTGAATGTTCCTAAGTCCCTAAAAGGATAACACAGGGCTCAACACTGTGACATTTCTGGAACAAAGAGCTGCCAGCAGCAGCAGCAGGAGTAATAGCAAGAACTGTGACTGTTCAAGGTCCCAAAGGGTCCGACCACTTAGTATCTGAAGATGTCAAGCGAAATTTGTGTTCATCATGGAAAGGGGGAGCGAACTGGTGTCAGACAAAATAACATTACGCAGATTTAGAGTATTGTGGAATATCCCCTCTCCCCCATAAAGTGCGTTGCCCCCCAGTGCTTGCAACAAAACCCGGCCCATTTAGGATAAGTCAAAATAAATTATTAAGCAGCAGTGAGTTTTATTAATTTTATCTGTTTACATTTTAATAAAATGAATGATAGTTCATCATCATGATGAACATTTAAGGTACTGAGCTTTTGACCTGTTTCTTGGTTTATCAATATTCCCTCAGTCACTTCCGAGATGTTCTTGATCTTCCCAGTGCATTCATGATCTGCCATGATCTCTTCTTTCTCTTTTTGTATTTGTATTTGAGGACTTGGGAAATGTTTGTTGTTTGTATTTGAGGACTTTTCTTGAGAAATGTTCTATCTTTATTCTTTTGGTTTGTTCTTGCCATTTCTTTTGGAAGTTTTCAATACGTTTCCGAAGATTTAATGTATCGGGATATGATCAGTGAGATATGAAAGGTTTTAATCCTCTAATATTTTGAATGATTCTCTTGAAGGATAAAAATAATACTGCAAGTGAGTCATCAGTAAGAATAAGTTAGAGAATTGCACAATGAATTGCTACGCAATTGAAGCCATAAACTGAAGGCACTTTCATAAAAGAAGCATGGCAGTCTGTCAACATCAACTGCAATAAGATGAGTTCACAATTTAAATGAAGATTTGGTGATGCAAGTGACGAAGAGCATTACAGATATTGCAGCATTTACCTTACCTCTGGACGAATCGTTAGATGTCACTGATACTGCTCAGTTAGTGGTGTTCATCAGAATTGTTAATACCAACCTAGTTATTAAAGAAGAAATGCTCAATATAATTTCGATGAAAACAATAACAGGAGGAGATATTTTTTCATGCATTTGAAAGAATGATAGACAAATTTGGTTCCTCTTGGGAGTATTTCTATTCTGTTGCAACTGGCTGTGTCTGGAGGAATCACTGGACTAAAGGAATCTGAAAACATAAATGTTAAATAAAGATCTCAAAATTATTTGAGCTCATTGTTTAATTCATCAACGAAATCTGTGTGAATAAATATTAAATTTAATAGTGCCATGATCGTTGTGAAAACTTTTTAAGAGAGCTAAGGTATTAAACCACCATGGATAAAGCAATTTCTGGAAGATGTGGGATTTAAATATGTAGGTGCCCCCTGTTGAGTAACGTTGAATAGTGAATGAAACTGGTTTTTTACATTCGATTTGTTTTCATTCTTAAATAAATAACTTTTGTTAGTGGTCTTATGTCAGCATTTATTCATTAAAGAATAAATAGTTCTTTCTCCAAATTAACAGACGAAGTTGCTATAAACATTTTTTATTGGCCTCTAAAACCTGAAGAAAACTACAAGAAATAGTCAACACATTGTAATGATTTATTGTGAATTTGATGTGGAACTGTTAGTTAAACTGTATTATGAAGTCATTGAAGAAATAATATAATATGGACTTGCAAACATAAAAATATAATTAATTTTTCTCCTTACTTGCTGATCCTGTTTATTTTTATTTTGGCAAATACAAATTGTCCTGCACGTATGGTGGAGCATTTTTCAGGACTTTCTATTTATAACATCATAAAACAAATAATTTGAACAATTAGAAATAAAATATATAAAAATATATTCTGATTGTATAATGAAATTTAAAAAATTTGCTTATCTGAAAATTTCATTTTCTCTTAATTACCTGTATAATTTGTTTTTAAATTGAAGGCATCAGCGCAATTGTTGTCTAAGCCATATTTTAAGAAAACTGAGAAAAATCAATTTAAAGTTACATGGTTGTGGTAGGTAGAGATGTGAAAAGAAAAAATTCTTAACTTTATAGAGGAAAATGATCACACCAACTACGTACGAAGATAGTCCACCTTCTTAGGTAACAAATGGTGTCAATAACTCATTTTTCTAGGGTTTGACCATTATTGTGCTCAGTCCTTCAGTTATATTTTTTGACATCATTGAAACATATGGATGTTGACAGACTGCCCCTTTTACAGGAAAATCAACCACCATTGCCATTTTAATACAACAGTTTGTGTCTCAAGGACAATCTGTGCTGTTGACAGCACACACACATTCTGCTGTAGATACTGTTCTTTTGAAGCTATTAAAACTAGAATTACCTTTTATGCGCATTGGATCACATGTCCGTGTACAAGAAGCTATTCATCCATGGACTGAACACAGTCTGACCAAACATTGTTCTACTCCTGAACAGCTGGAGGACACATATAAAAAACAGGTGATTTGTTATTTTGTAATTAAGATCTAACGAGTATTTTATTTTATAAATATTGAATAATAATGATGAAACATATGATGAAAATGTTCCTTTAGACTGTAGTTGCTGCAACATGTTTGGGAATAAAGCATGCTATGTTCACACGCCGTTCCTTTGATGTATGCATTGTTGATGAGAGCACACAGGTCTTGCAGCCTGTTATCTTGGGTCCATTACTTCATGCCAAAAAATTTATTCTGGTGGGTGATCCCCAACAACTTCCTCCTGTTGTACGCAGTTCTATTGCCAGGTAAGATTTTGCATCACTGCTCTGTATTTATAAGTGTTTGTTGACTGGAAGTTTTGTAAAATTGGTATGTTTTATGAAATCAATATGTGCAAAAATATGTGGCGAGCAGGAAAAAGTAGTATAGCTACTTGCCATCTAAATAGGAGAAAGATGTAAAGTTCAAATTTTTTTGTGAAATCCGAGATAAGTTGAGCGAGTGTAACAAGTATGACTTCCTGAATATCATACTTTAACTGTTCCAAAAACATATATGACCAATATCTACACAACAATGTAAATAACTTATTTCTTGTTTTAGTTGCTATGGTTTATGAACACAGTCATCGTCTATTTTGAAACTATTGGGATAAGTTTCCTTCTGGATTAAAGACTATCAATAACTTCAGAAGTGGTAGTGTGATTTATATCATGAACATAAAGGACTCCTTTTTTTTAGCTGTTACGCCCACTTTAAACCAAACAAACAAAAGACAGTGACAAACCAAAAGATATAAAAACAAGATTCAATTAAAAACTGTTAAATTAATGTACTATAAAAAATTCACTTTCATCACAACAAATTGAAGTTAAGGTGATGAAAAGAAACAAGTATGAAGTGCATGAGAAATGGAGACTCACCTTGAAGTAAAACAGGGAGGTAAAATATTGAACCGAAAAATCACGGTCGATCCAATAGCAGAATGGAATCTGCCCCTTAATTGCTGACTGTGACGACCGATTCTTCAAGTAGTTCTTTGCTACTGCAAGCAAAATGTCTGTCCAGAATTCACTTGGTAACTGGGAATGTATGAAAGTTGCTATATCAGCCTCCTTGATGCATGATTGAATACTTCTGCAACACCATTAATCGTAGAACATTCCACGTTTGACCGTTGATTCATGATGCCTTTAGACCCCAATTCTTTTGAGAATTGCTGTAACAAAACTAGTCTAGTTTGTTCATTCATTTTTCTATTCAGCTCACTCTCAATCTTAGCTTTCCAAGTGAGAAATTTGGAAAAGACCTCATTACTTTCTCGTATATGGAGTATAATATACGTAGCATAAAGAAAATTATGTAATGCTGCAAAAAACGGTGATTTTTCGACTGAAAAACTCGTATTGTGGGGCCCTGTTACAGGAAAGGCAAATAAATCCTCTTCTAAAATGTAGTAAATTGCTCCCTCTAACACTTTGTATTCAGATTTCTGAAAAAGGGGGTGACTGATACCGAAAAAGGGTTGTTTATTTTTCCAAAATGTCTGTCTGCCCATCTGTCTGTCTGGTGTATGTGAACAACATTAGCCCCTAAACTACACATAGGATTTTTTCCAAACTGAATAAACCCCTGATGAGCTGGCCTCACTTGAAGCTCTGCGATTTTGAAAAAACATTAATTTTTGAAGGGTATTTTGCGTGAAGCCCCTGGGACATGTTAAAAATTTTCTCCAAAATGGTTCCAATTTTTTTTCTTTAAATTTCTGATAAGAGTCATGTGAAATACACTTATAAATGTGGCGTAGGTCCTATTTTCACTGTTAACTCTGAAGTTTTGAAAATTCCAAAAGTTTCAATTTTTTCGGCATTTTCCCACAACTACAAAATTGAAGAGAGATTTTTCCTTCAAGTAAAATTTGTTCCTCATAATTAGTTCTTTTGTTAAGGCCATGTATGATGTTTTGAACTTTTAGTAGATTTCGCTCAATATTGCGTGCAACATTAAAAAACAACAAAAACAAAGATTTCTCATAAACCGCTCCACACTTTTTGTTTAAACGTTTGATAGGGATAGTGTTAAATGTGCCCTATAATATGACAAATGCTAGTCTGTTCTATTTTTTTGTTACAAAAATTACAAAAATATAATATTTTTTACTTGTCCCTCGTGTTGTTAATATTTACATTAGTGGCAATTTGTTTACATCATTGCATTATAAAGTTTTTTGAAAATACAAAAGTTTTCTGTGAAAAGCTCAAAATTCCGCATCTTCAGAAACCTCAATCTCCACTTTCTCAAAAACGACGTCAAATTTTCTCTCTAAACTTTTCCTATGAATAGTGCTAATTGCACTATTAAAAATGACATAAAATTAATTTTGACATAAAATTAATTGTGCTGTATTCTTTTGGTTTTTCAAAAATTACATAAGTGTTGTTTTTTTTTAATCTCTCACGTTTTTAATGTGGATATTTCTAGCGATTTGTATACATTATTGCATTTGTGAGTAGAAGTGCTTCAAATAATTTTCAATAAAGTTTTTCGAATACCCAAAAGATTTCTGTGAAAGAAAGTTTCAAATTTCGCATTTATAGTAACACTTAAACGCCATATTAAAAACGGCTCCAAACTAAAATTTTCCTTATATGACGAGGTTTTATTGTTCAATAATATTCTTAAAGTAACATTTCGGTTCTACCATTAGGAAACTGAAAAACTGAGATATTTTCAAAAAACATGAAGTTTGTACATCGATAGATGGCATCTGGCAAGAGTATATGGCAAATCCGAAAAGCTAGACTATACCAAAGAAATTAGAAAACTAACTAGTATGAGAAAGTCTATGCCATTCTGTAGCATCTATAATTTTTCTTTTCCATAGGACATTTTCGTAAAATCATCTATAACTCCAAGAAATTAATGTGTTCCACCTTTGGAAATTACCGGAATGGTGAATTCGTGTAAACCATCTGTAATGGACTTTTGGTTAACCTATTTGCCTCTGGTGGAAAAGTAGGTCATATTAATTGTGCTTTAGCACGTACTACACAGCTCGTTTTACCCTTTCCCGTCAAGGTGGGTCGGTCCACGTCCTGCTAAGGGGATGCAAATAAGGCTCTTATGTATTCCTTTCCTCTTTCATCCTCTTTCGTTTTATTTCATGTCACCTACGATCTTTTATCACCTTTTTTTTCTTCTTCACTGGACTTCTCAGTATGATGAACGCCCACCCATGTGTTTGCTGTGCATGGCGACCCGTGTCAGTCAAGTCTTCGAACATTTGCAAAAACCGCCATAGTCTGGTCCCTAGAGTCGAAGAGTTTGCTAACTCGAATCCAGTATAAATTCAGAAAACACCAATCAACCCTGGACCAATCAGTCACTTTAGCAATTCAGATCTCCTCTTTTGCATTGAGACATTATTTGCGATCTATGGCATAGAATAAGCCTATAACACCACATATTGCGCATCCAAATATTTGATTGCATTATGGAGCCTTATGGAGTATTGCCCTCTCTTTCTATTTGATACAATTTTACATAAGACACTCTCTTTCTACCGCAAGCTGTGTTGCCAATTCACGAAGCTCGGGGTTATTTGGTTTGTCCATCCTGTTTCACTCGCAAATATATTACATGTTTACTCAACGGTAGCTTCAATTGTAGTGATCATAGACAATTGAGTTTTTTACCCGTTATTCCCAGATCTCTTATGAATGTGATGGTTATTTTGTAATTGAGTTTGATGATTTAATTTTGCAGAAATTAATTATAAATGATAGCCAAATGTACTTTTGCCAAATACTTCTACATTTTGACGTCCTTGAATTTTCACCATGAGCAAAACTTCTTTATTATTGAAGAAAAGCACAAACATTCAGCGGATGAAATGACAAGGGAAGTCCAAATTTTGATATGAGACCAACCACATTTCTGTATGAATCACGGTTTTTGAGTTGGACAGTAACATGAGCAATATTTATTGTATTCTAGTGTGTAGTTTATTCTTTCACGTCTGATGGTAAATGTCATATCCATTGAATTCTTTTCAGTTTCAAGGGCAATCGTAATAATTCTACTGAAGTCAGTTGTAAGGACATCGTAAACCAATGCTGTTTTCAAGAAAACTGAAAAAAAAACTTACACTTGATGACATTGTTACACTCTGTGTTTTAGCACTTTTATAATTAGAACCTATTATTGTTTCTAAGCAAAAGTGAAATATATTTATTTATTTGTCCCAAATCGAGTTAACATTTTTAGAGACTCATATCTTTGCAATAATTGTATTTGGATTATTCATGCATGTGTTCGACCTTCTCGTCTTTCCGTACCTACCATGTAAACACCTGTTTGTAATATCCTGCATGCCCTCCGAGGCAACAGACCTTGATGATAGATAGTGGCGGCGCGTGGCGATTTTAACACTTGAACAGGCAGCAGGTCATGAAAGGTCTGAATAGTAATTGTCGGAAAACCATTTCTGTGACTCGCCTTCGACTCATTCGCTCTGAATTTGACTATGGCAGTATTGTTTATACATCAGCTTCTATATCAACCCTTTGCCCTTTGAATACTATTCATAACATCCGCATAGCCACTGGAGCCTATTGCACCAGTCATGTTGAGTGCCTCCTGGCAGATGTTGGCGAACCATCTTTGAGTAGAAACACAATATTCTGCGTGCAGTCTATGGAGCGAAACTTTTAGACCCACCATATCATCCAACCCGTTAGGTTATCCTGTAGCCTGACCACAGGTGTGTGCATGCTCTTAAACCATCACTGCCTAAAACTCCAGGTATCCGTTTCCAGAAATTACTAGAGGACTTAAATGTTCACCTCCTTTCGCATGTGAAGCCCTTCCGCAACTCCTCCCTGTTCCCCCTGGAAACTCTGTCTAGAGAAGAAAATTGTGCGATTTCTCTAAACTTGTTATATCTGAAACATTTCATGAGTTGAGACCAGCCTATCTTGACCACACTTTCCTTTACATTCACTGCTCTATCATGAGTGATTCAGTGGCTTGTACCTGTGTTCTACGCTGAGGGGACAAAAGTCGTGGGATAGCAATATGCAAATTTACAGATGGCAGTAGTATCTGCTAAAAAAGGCTCGTGGCCATATCAATGGGACCCTAGACTGGTTTTTGAAGAACATTCTGGACAATTTGAGCCAATAATGTGGCTACCCAGAACACCCGACATGAATTCCATCGAACATTTATGGGACAAAATTGAGAGGTTAGTTCGTGCACAAAATCCTACACCGTCAACATACTAGCAAACAAGGACGACTGAAGAGGTAGCATGACTCAATATTTCTAAAGGGGACTTCTTGTTTAGTCCATGCCACATCTAGTTGCTGCACTTTGCTGGGCAAAAGGAGGCCCGACACGATATTAGGAGGTATCCCATGACTTTTGCCACCGCAGTGTATTGCGGAATGGCTCATTTCAAATTCAACCCTTCTATAGTATTCTGTGCTGAGAAGTTCGCTGTGCAGAAATTCGCTGCGATCTCAGAAATACATACAATACAGAGGTTTCCGCCTCATATTTGGGGTCTCGCAAAGGTTCCTTCCTTCATTTTATGTACTGATGTTTGGAATATTCCAGAGAGATTCTAAGATAAGATTCTAAAATAGACCTGTGTTTGCCTTAGCCATTGCCTTCATCAGGTACATATCTAATTGAAGCTTTATAGAGAGAGAAGGAAGAATCGGTATTTAGGAATCTAATAGAGGGTGTGTAAGAGATTCAGCTCCCAGTTTTATTTCATATAAAGTTCTCATGTAGAGCAATAGTCCCACAAACACAAGTAGTTGTGCAACTAGTCCACATACTTTCTCGTATTGGTAATGGTTACATAATACAATATTGCAACTTCTTACGCACTAACACTTAGGCCCTCTCTTTAAAAATCAGTACCAAAAAGAGCGTCTGAATTATAAAAATACATACCTTTATTTTCTTAATTAAAAAAGGAAATAAAATGCTTTTCTGCCATTGAATTGGGTATATTACGCTGAATTTTTATAAAAAGTATAGAGGGAGAAAGGTATCTACTCTGGCTGGGCCCGAACCCAGGTGCTGCAGGTGAACAATTACACTTTCTACCTACAGCGCTAACTGCTCTGTGAGAGCTGTAATTGTTTACTACTATATCATCCATGATGTCCCTGTGATCCTCCAAATTTCAAGAAAAATTTTAATATTTTCAAAAAACATTCATGATAGTTTTAAAGAGTTAATATTGGGGATAATTTTTCAGTAAGAAAATATCTAGTTTCAGTATTGATAATTTAGGGCAATTTCGAAGAAAATAGCAACTTGAAATGAAGACCTAGTACTGAAAAATGCATTTTATCATACGATTTATCGAATTGGATACCATATGGATATTAAAAAATGTTCTGCATCATACAAAAAACTCTAATCTTTGATATTGGTGTGAATTTTTTAACAGAACTTTTTGCAATTTTTAAAATTTCAGAGGATTTTATAAAAATAGGGCCTGTGCCTTATTAAGTAAACTTAATCCTATTCGAGCAAGAAAAAATTGCGAGATTTTTCCGTTTGTTTTTCGTTGTTACTATTTACCACAAAATTACGGAAACCTTGCGCATATTTTGAAAAGTAGTTGGTAGTGAAATTGAAAATATTTTAAAGTGTTATAACTTTCATTGAAAATCAGACTTGCTCCATCTTTCTAACCATACTTCTTTTCGCGCAACAATTTAAAAGAAAAATTGAAACTTTTTTCCAGAAAAAGTTGATAATGTTGGGGCGTGTGATAAAGAACCCCCCAAAATTAAAATATCCGTTTCAAATTTGAGGGGCCGTGGCAGTGGCTAGATCGATTGGTGAATATTAGTTTTGGTGAAAATTCTGCGAACGGATTAGACTCTAGTGTTGTTCACAGACGGACAGATAGAATGCCGAAAACCATGTTTTCGGTATGAATGTGGATTCTGACTTCACTCCGAATTTGCGAAAGTAATTCAAGAACGGCTGGACCAATTTTAATTATCTCTGGTTTGATGGATTCATCTCCGCCCCGAATAGTAGAATAAACTATTAAAATATCGGAAAAATCCACTGAATGACGCTGCCGAACAAAACTAAAAATTCATGTCAGTTGCATCCCGCACCACTCGGCATTGAACGATATGGATTTTTTTTTTAATCTATATCGTTAAATGACTCCTTAACGAAGCGTTCAAGGGCGTTAAAAACTTAACTTTTGAGGCAGAAGGCCGCGAAGAAATGTTTCTCACGTCGTAATCTACAGGATGAACATTCTATTACGTTTTTGCTGGTCCGGCGCTTTTCGATATTACAATACCTCGTTCAGAGAAAAAATTTTCTCTTAAGCATCCTTAATGTTATCTAAGATCCCAATTTAATAAAAAAACTGTTGTACGATTTTAAGAAAAAATGGTTGAAAGGAAATAAAATTGGCCTGTGTTTTATGTTTGTCACAAAATTTCGCACAAAATACTCATGTTTTTGAAAAATTGAATCCGTGAATAGCATTTTGACTGGTGACCTCTGCTTAACACGTACGAATTACGAAAAATTACGAGCAAACGTTTGCCTTTCGACCAGACAGGTAACACTGACAACTTCAATACTCAATAATTCTTACGTTGCGGTAAACTAATAGCTCTTAAATAATTGGTTTTCAGAATTTTCCCTTGTATCAGAGGATTAAAGGCGGCAGGAGTCTTGTTTTCAACACGAAATATTTACAGCAACTCTCACAAAAAACTCAAGCTATATTGGCAGCCTCAACACCATCAATCGACTTTTCGATATCTAGGACCGACAAAACATTGATTCTGCTTGTACTACGTATTAAAGAATTTTTTCTAAATTTAGTGACTGGATTTATCCACTTTTTCGCTGCTAGGGCCCTGTAATAAGAGTTTTTTCTGACAAAAATTCGCCGTTTTTCGCGCAACATTACATAACTTTCTCTCTACCGTGGCAGCGGTAGCCAGAAAGTAAAAATGTTAAACATTTGCTTTTGCAATTTAAAAAATTTAAAGATTTTCGTTTAAAACATTTCAAGATCTAGCTTTAAAAAACGATTTCATAAAGGAAAATATCTTTTATCATTCATATTATAGTTTTACAAAGTTTTTTGAATTTACGAAAATGTAGTGTGTTCTTGAGAGATGAGACTTGCCCCATGTTTACTTTCCCGTATATATCCGCAGTATAGAGAAAGTTATGTAATGCTGCGGAAAATCGATTTCGAGATTACGGAAATAAACGTCCCCTGATACCGAAAAATGTTTTGTTTTTGTGTGTGGGTGATTTCTTTTTTCATAACGTCTGTATCCACTAGCACCTAAACCACGGGTGTACAACTTCGAAGGCCTCAATGGCGACACTACAGAGGCTTACAAAAGTTTTGGAATGAGATGTTTCAGAATAAAATACACTTATGTTTTAAAAAAAGAAAGAAAAGGAACAGATTTATTATATAAGATCACATTAAGTTTAGATCACAAAATGTCATCAAACACTTTTCAATAAATAAAAAAATATAATTTTAATCTTGTTAAATCAAAAAAGAAGCAACACTTGTTACGCCACAAAAGTTTTGGAACAATATACCAAAACAACCTTAATTTCCATAAAATTAGTAATGTACTTTAAAATTAATATTTAGTAGCTTTCCCTTTCTTTTAATTACTTCATTTAACCTTTTGGATAAACTTAGTACGAGTTTTTTTGTGAGGCACGTCATTAATTTGCTCCATTCTTCTTCCAGCCTGTCTGAGAAGTGTCTTGGATCTTATGAGCGTTTTTTTAACTTTCTTCCCTAACTTATCCCATACATGCTCTATGGGGTTAATATCTGGTGATTGTGGAGGAGGATGGAGTACTTTGGGGCAGTTGTAAAGCAGCCACAACTGCATAATATGGGCTGTATGTTTAGGATCATTGTCATGGTATAACATAACATTGTTCGAAATACCCAAAAGTTCTGCACTGATTTTCAAATTTTGTTTTAGAATATTTAAATAAGCAAATCTGTCCATAGTCTCTTCAATGAAGACCAGTTTTCCAAACCCATTTGCAGCCCCAGACCAAAACACTACCACCACCGTGTTTCACAGTTGTCTGTAATGTATTTTCCTGCAGCTCTGTATTCGGTCGTCACCACACCATTTCTCTACCATCAGAACCATCAATGTTAAATTCACTCTTTTCCCAAAAGGTTACTCTATTCCACCACATTTCATCCTTGTCAAAATGCTCTTTAGCGAATACAAGTCATTCCTTTCTATTTGTTTTGCTAATAAAGGGCTTTCTCCTCGCCACACGTCCATGAAAATCTCCTCTCCTTAGCACTCGTCTTAATTGTTTCAGGGTGTACTTTTTTCTTCAAGTGTTCTTCAACCTGTACAGCAATTTTTGGAGCACTTATTCGGTGGTTTTTCCTCACCTCTCTAACAATACAGTTTTCATCCCGTTCTGACAGGATTTTGGGACGCCCAGATTGCCGCCGTTAATCAATTCTATCCTCATCTCTGAATCGTTTAATTATATTCCACACTGTTGTATTCATTTGTAGCAAAGATGCAATATGCTGACTTTTCCCTTTAGCATAGTGATAAACCGCCAGCTGACGTTGGTTGAAGGTCGTGTTCTTGCCTCGACGCCCCATTTCTCGTTTCGTTGCAACTGTTCACTCACTACAAACACACTAAGACTTCACGGTTCCCACGAGTTTTGACAGTTGACGCAGGTCAACTCCTTCCTCTCTCAAGGTATTTCAAGGGCAACCGTCCGTATTTTTTGTTGAACCAAAATTCGAATGATAATTAGTAAAAAATAATGCCATCTTCATTTAATTGATTGATTTTTTCGGGTTTCCGGGCGCGTTAACAGCTTTGATCATTAGTCCCGTTAGTGTAGTGCATGTTTTTTCTCGGGAGATGGCGGTGATCTTCCCCCACTGGATGGCGAGATCCGGCGCTGACCTACCGTCGGCTAGTGGGGTTTCCCCCTAACCAGGACTCTCCCACCAGCAGGGCACCGCCCCAGCCGGGACAAGCTCTAAGCTCCCGACCGGTCTCCCGGAATCTGTGGTAGTGTAGTGCATGTTAGTGTGTGTGTGTAAGAGGAGAGGATAGGACAAGGAAGAGGAAGGACAGATCGCGCGCGGTCCGTGGCCCGTTTGTTAGGGTACTGCTCCGGCATTCGCCTGGTATTGATCGGAGAAGCCACGGAAAATACCGATCAGAGCAGCCGGCTAGAATTCTCCTCCAGACAGCGACTGAATTCGACCTAGCTCGAAAACTAGTGTCGAAAATCCTGCCACCGTCAGAACTCGAACCTAGAACCTCCCGGTCAGAGGCGCTGCAGTGACATCAGTTGATGCACTGAGCTACCGCTCCCGGTCGCCTTTATTTAACGTCATTATGGTTTTATTCACAGCATGTTCAAATTGTAGGAACCTCATTTATAAAATTGTAATAATTTGATTCACCGGTTTCCTTTAGTCAAGCTGCAATGCTGGAAATATACTCCGTTTACTGTCTGTTCGAATATTTTTGTGAACCGTGAAACCTTTCGCATGTTTGTGCGCCATATTTTCATTAATTGGTCAGGGGATGGGACCATGCGTGATATCGGGCCGTACTATGCATAACGCAATGAAAGACATTGGGATGATTTCTGAATTTACTAGAAAAAGTTCTTAAGCCCGGTACACACGGTACTGTTTTCAAGGTGATTGGACGTACAAAAAACGTGCAGTTCAGACTGCACGTTTTCTGCATGAACATGTTCATAATTTTTCATGCAGTAAGCCTACAGTTTGACTCGACTCTAGCGGCAGAATCGTTCACTAACAGTAATCGCATGGTGGAAATAACCACCATGGGTATTATTATTTCCACCATGGGTAATCGGCCATTTCGATTTTGTGGTTAGGTGTGTCAAGATGCGATTGTGTGAAGTGATATATTGTGATAAACTACCTTTTTCCCGATTCCTGCCTTCCTATTTGTATTCTCTGTACTCATCATGGTTAATTAATACTAAATAAAGATCACAGCCAAAACGCATGGACAGAAATAAATACCGCCAAATAATACCATCATTGAAAATACTCGGACGGCGCAATTCATTTCTTTCTCGTTAAACCCCCTAGCGGCGACTTGTGGCGATTCGTGCAGAAAACGTACAGACTCTGTATGCGTGGCTTTTGGCTTTTATACTTCTAGATTGGAATCTTGAAGTTTCTTTACAGAAACTATGAGAGTCTGCACGAAAACTGTACAGTTTTACCGAACTTTATAGATCTAAACGTTACCTGTTTTTATATTAAAGAGGGTTTTGACCACGGCAGTGCGCGTGCGCCAGGCGCATAACGTTCTCGTCCGACATGGATGAAAGGGTTTCAGTTTTTTGTTTATAACCTTTCGCGCGCCACAATAAATGGCATCGCGGGCCACCAGCTGGACAACCCTGATCTAATCTATCCCCCCCGCCAAAAAAAAAAGAAAAATTGAAGAAACCCCTGTCCATCTGGCTCCAGTCGAAGCTTCGAGATTTTGAAAAACATTCTTTAAAAATTGGAGGTACTTTACATGAAGCCCTTGCAACATTTTCAAAATTTTCACAAAAATGGCTCCAAATTTTTTCTTTACATTTTTTAATAGAGTAAAATACATTTATAAAGGTGGCATAGAACCGATTTTCATTGTTTACTCTGACTTTTTGGAAATTGCAAAATATTGAATTTTTTTTCGGCCCCTTCCTACAACTACAAAATTCAAGATTTTTCGAGATTCAAGATATTTTTCGTTCAAATGAAATTTATTCTCCATAGTTGATTCCTTCGAGATCGTGTACATTTTTGTGAAGATTGTAGTAGTTTTCGTGCACTATTGCGAGCAATATGTGCAATATTAAAAAAATAACAAAAATAAGATTTTCTCGAAACCGACTCCAATGTTTTTCTTTAAACCTTTGGTAGGGAGAGTGCTATAAATGTACTTTATAAGATGACATAAACACCATATTGCTCTATTCTTTCGTTTTTTCAAAAATTACAAAAATATATTTTTTTATTTGTCTCTCATGTCGGTAATATTTACATTATTTTATTTATGAGTGCATGTGCTTTAAATAGTGTCATAAAGATTCTCGAAAAATCGACAGTTTTCTGTGAAAATCTCAAATTTCCGGGTTTTCCGAAATTCTCAAACGCCATTTTTCCAAAAATGGATCCAATTTTTTTCTTCAAACTTTTCCCATGGATAGTGGTAATTGGACTGTTTAACATACTATGAACATTAAGTTCATTTTGAGGTATTCTTTTGTTTTTTCAAAAATTACACATTTAATTTTTTTGAAATATCTCTCACGCCCTTAATGTGCATATTTTCAGCGATTTGTAAACACTATTGCATTTATGAGTTAAAGTGCTTCAAATTACTTCGAAGTAAGTTTTTCGAAAACTTAAAAATTTTCTGTGAAAAAGAGCTTCAAATTTCGCATTTACGATAACGCTTAAATTCTTACAAACAGCTCCAAATTTTTAAATGAAAATTGCTATTTAGGACCAGGTTTTACGCTTCTTTAATATTCTTTTTGGTTCGACTGTTAAGTCACTGAAAAATTGAGAAAATTTCAATAAAATGCAGTTTGGTCGGCGATAGATGGCAGTTGGCAAGAGTATGTGGCAAGACTAAAGCTAGATCAGACCAAAGAAATTAGAAAACTAACTAGTACGAGAAAGTCTGTGTCATTCTGTAGCACTACTAGTTGTAAACTTACTTTGCTCTATTGAAGAAAAAAGGAATAAATTTGAAGTCGTTTTTGAGAAAAATATTTTTTTATAAATTGGCAAAAATTATGCAAAAACTACTCATTTTTCAAAAAATTAAGAATGAAAAAATCTCTCATTAATAAATATTAATGAGATTTTAATTAATATTAACTTTTAATTTAATTTTAACTTTTAATTAATATTAACATTAATTAATATTAACTTTTGCAATGTTATTTTTTTGCAATTTTCGAAATTACATTGAGTTTGCCGAAAACGCAACATGCGACGTCAAAATATGAATATGAATTTTTTTACAACATGAATTTTTCTGTCGGAAAATCGCCGATTTTTGCCGTTGCATTACAATTCTTTCTCTTTACTAAGTAAGAACATAGTAAGGCATGAAAGTAAAATCATGTAAGTTGATATTAATTTGAGCTGTAAATGTTGTTTATTCTTCTGGATTCTGTTTTTTATGTTATAAGGCCTACATGACATTGAATTTCCTCCAGAAACCTTATTTTAATTAAGTTGGCAAATTCTTTTCATTGTGAATTTATTTTTAGTGAGAGGGGCCTGTCAAAGTGTTTATTCTCACACTTGGCTAAACCTGAATCAACTGCCTCATTGGATTTCCAGTATCGAATGAATCGCAAAATTACTGATCTTGCAAATGATCTAACGTATGGTGGGAAGTTGAAATGTGCCTCACCTGCTGTTGCTGAGGCCACACTACAACTTGCGAATGAGAAGGTAAGTTGTTTGTTTCTACAATGGTTTGTTTTTAATTCTAAACTAATAGAACAATAAAATAACTGTGTCTGGAGAAGTTTTGCTATGGAGTAACTTTTTATGAAATGTTATTAATGAATATTGGTTGACCAAAAATTGAATTAGAATAAGGTTTCTTATCTTCAAATAACCAAAATCAGAATTATTCCCTTAGTGAATCTGTCTCTTAAGTTTTTGGTAATAGTGTTACTTGTCCTGTACTCTGCACGATTTATTGAGATGCCAATCACTATAATTCTTTCTAAAGATTGAAATTGTTTTCAGATTCGAGATTGTTGTCCACCTTGGATGACAAAAGCTCTCTCTTGCCAAATTGAAGATTCTGTTGTGTTTTTAAACATTCCAAAAACTCAGGAAAAACTGACTGATTGTATTAACAAAGAAGAAGCCCTCATTGTAAAACAGCTAATTGAATTATTTTTAAAGGTAAGTTTTACTTCTAAAGGAAATGAGGCTTGCTTGTGATTTTAACTATCATTTGCACTTAAAAATTTTAAAAACCACTTAAACAATACAGTAAAGTGTCAGTCCCAATGTTTAACGTAATTATCGGTCAGTAGCTCTACAGAAAACTAGAAGTGCTACAGAATGGCACAGACTTTCTCTTAGTAACGTTTTTCAATTTCCTTGGTGTGGTGGACTGGTACTGTAAAGTCTTGCCCCTCCTTCTTGCCCGCTGCCATCTATTGCCACCCAAAGTATATTTTTTTTAAATTTTCTGAACTTTTCAGTTTCCAAATAGTAGAATCGAAATATTATTTTAAGAATATTAAAAGAGGCTAAAACCTCGTCCTAAATAGCAATTATCACTGAAAAATTTGGAGGTGTTTTTAAGAAAATGGCGTTAGGGGTTACTGTAAATACGAAATTTGAAGCTCTTTTTCACTGGAATCTATTAAGTTTTCAAAAAACTTCATTTGAAGTAATTTGAAAAACTTCCACTCACAAATTCAATAATGAATACAAATTGGTGAAAATGTGCATATTAACGACATGAGAGATATTTGAAAGAAATAACAATTGTATAATTTTTGAAAAAACGAAAATAAACTTTACAGCATAACAGTGCAATTAGCACTATCCATTGGAAAAGTTTGAAGAAAAGATTTGAAGCCCTCTTTAGAGAAAATGGCGTTTGAGCATTTCTGAAAATGTGGATATTTGAGCTCATTTTCACAGAAAACTTTTGAGTTTTTGAGAAACTTTAATAGACATTATTTAAAGTACATGTACTTATAAATATAATAATGTGATGAAATTGCCTCTGGTGTAAATATTACTGACATGAGAGACTAGTGAAAAAAACACATTTTTGTAATTTTTGAAAAAAACAAAAGAATAGAGCAATATGGTGTTTATGTCATCTTATAGGGTTCGTTTTGGCACTAACCCTACCAAAAATTTTTAAAAAAATTGGAGCCGGTTTTGAGAAAATCTTGTTTTAATAACTTTTTAAAATTGCAAATATTGCACACACTATTGCATGAAAACTAATAAAATTTTCAAAAAAATCTACATGACTTTAATGAAAGAACTATTTATGGACAACAAATTTCATTTGAAGAAAATATCTGTCTTCAATTTTATAGTTGTAGGAAGACTGAAAAAAATTCAAACTTTTGCAATTTTCAAAAATTCAGAGTTAACTGTGAAAATCAGACCTACGCCACCTTTATAAGTGTATTATGCTCTGCTTACTAGAAACGTAAAGAAAATATTGGAGCAGTTTTTGAGAAAATTTTGAAAATGTCTGGGGGGCTTCATGTAAAGTACCTCCATATTTTAAAGAATGTTTTTCAAAATTTCAAAGCTTCAACTAAAACCAGATGGACAGGGGTTTCTTCAATTTGGAAAAGGTCATACATATGGTTTAGGTGCTAGTGGTGTTCGCAGACAGACGGACACACAGACAGACAAACGGGCGTTTTGAAGAAAGAAAAAGGAAAAAAAAAGGGGGGGGAAACAACTTTTTCTGCATCAGGAGACCCCAAAACATGTATTTCCGTTGAAATCTCAAAATTGATTTTCCGCAGTATTACATAACTTTCTCTATTTGATGTATATTACTTCGTATGTATACTGTAATAGCAGAAGTTTGACCAATTGAACTACTTTAATATGAAGCATTTTTAGTAAAACAATTGTCCAAAAATTGACATTGTCTATTTCTCAGATTCCTGATGCAATTACATAGCGCTTTTGACTATTTTAAGCAAGCTAGAGCCTTTACGATGTGAGTTGTAATATTCATATTTTGTTATTAGGAACATTGTAATAGTTATGTATGTAACTAGTCTGCTATTGCCACTGTCAATAAATAATTAAACTAAATATGTTCGCAGGAGTAGAAAGGAAAAAAAAAGTTTCCTTTCTTAGTTGTTAAATCCCCTGGACTTTTATCCAAATAAAAATTCTTGATGTATATTGTAAGAGTTAAAACGTTTACTCATGGACATTGCATGAATGACTCATTTCCACAAATACTTGATTTTTTATGAGTGGCAAAAGAAAAAAATTATTCATTAGGGGCAAATTCGTCACCTAATGACTAGCAATGTGGGCCATTTAATTTAAGCAGATGTTGAGCAGCAGGTGCTTTGGAGTACCAGCACCAGGCTACACAAACATTTGTCATCATTGCAAATATCTCAGAAGCGCTGTTAATGGTAGCAGTGACTCATTGTATCAACTGATCTCACTGCAGTGCCTCTGATCGGGAGGTCCTAGGTTCGAGTCCTGACAGTGACAGGATTTTTATCACGCTTTTCAGCTAGGTCAAATTCAGTCGCTGTCTGGAGGAGAATTCTAGTGGCCAGCTGCTCTGATCAGTAGTTTTCCGTGGTTTCTTCGTTCAACACCAGATGAATGCCAAAGCAGTACCCGAACAAACGGGTCCCGGACCGTGCGCAATCTTTCCTTCGTCTTCCTTGTCCTATCCTCACCCCTTACACACACACACCTACACTAACATGCACTACACTACCATTCATGCCAGGAGACCGGTCGGGGACATTGAACTTGTCCCGGCTGGGGCAGTGCTCTGCTGGTGGAATATGCCTGGTTGGGGGAAGACCACTGCCACTTCCCGAGCAAAAACAGGCACTACACTAACAGGACTTATAACCCTGTTAGTTGACACGCCCGGAATTACTAATAAATTTGGCTTTGTTGAATTTTGAAACTTGGAGATAATGTGATGGATTGTGTTAGCGATATTCAATTTGTAAACTTTCATTATTACACAATACTTTTTTTACTGTATATTACTAGTCAAACTTGCTTGAACTTTCTTTTATGGATTTAGAATATTTCTTATGTAGATAAGTTCTTACATAACTTATTATTGATAATTTACAATAATGTTGTGTTTACGCAACATTGGGATTACTGAGTATATGATCTGAACATGATAGAACAAATGCGATTGGTATGTAATTGTTGAGTTACAGACATGTAACTACTGCTTCATATATCCGTTCCTAATATAATTATCTCATCTTGGAGATAATGCCTTATCCTGCATTGCTGCATCATTGTTGCATCACAATGCTTCAAGTGTAATTATTTTTCTTCTACAAAAATTCAGCTTATTTCGGGAATAATAGACAAACATAAAAACCTCTGTCAACTGCTGAACTTATTTCAGTGTTGGGGAAAGATGTTGACCTTAGTACTGCAAATATGATTGAAGCTGTGCACAATCATGATCTTCTGGAGGAAAAAGAAGTAGAAGAAAAATTGATTGATTGTGCAGTTGTCAACTCATTTATTTATTTACTTATTTATTTATTTATTATCAATATACGGACAAGTTAGTCCTTTATTTACAAAAAATACAATAAAAACTCCCCTAGCATGTGGGAACATAACCATAAAAGTACACATATGTAAAATTAACAAAAAATAATTTAGTCATATCATATAAAAATATCTTTTTTATTTTGTTATATATATATATATATATATATATATATATATATATATATATATATATATATATATATATATATATATATATAGTAACACCCCCATCTACATACTTTACCACACGTGGTGGGTCGTGATAGCATGAATGCTCGTGAAGCGAGCTTACAATTCTCAGGAAGCAGGATCTTTCGGGTATGAGAAAGGTCTGAACCCTTAACACAATGAATCAAATAATAATAATAATAATAATAATAATAATAATAATAATAATAATAATAATAATAATTTAATAAGCAACCAATGGGGAGGAGGCTAAATTTTTACCTTTATAATAATAATAATAATAATAATAATAATAATAATAATAATAATAATAATAATAATAATAATAATAATAAAATTGTCTTTATTTGTGGCGAGGCTCAGGCCTTAAGGCCTGCTCTTCCACCTAACCACTTTAATTAATTTACAATTTTAAAAATTACAGTTGAGGCGTTCGGATGTAATTAATATTAACTGACTTTTAAGGATTCAGATGTAATTAATATTACCTGACGTGTGGCAGAAGAAGAAAAAAAAATCAATTTGTGACTACCAACTACATTAATTTATCAGTATGAGCCAAATGAATTTATTGCCATTTTTTGTTTATTCTTGAAATTTTGCAAAATGGAAAGACATGATGTAAGGAACATCTTAAAAAATATATAATAAGATAGGTCCCACTTATTCCACTTACAATCAATAATTCAAAATTCGCCAGAAATGTCAGTTGTCATTACCCGACAGCCTCAACTGTGAACAATAAACAAAAACAAAAAAGGGGGTTATTTTACATTTACGTCTGGGATGCAATACTAGGGACCATCCCGGCATACGCCTTAAGCGATTGAGTAAACCCAGAAAAAACCTCAATCAGGATGGCGGCTTAAGGCCGAAATATTGAAAGGAAGAAATATCAGGGCTGAGAGTGAAAAACAAAAGAAAAGGGGAAGAGAAGCCAATGGAGGTGGACAAGAGGAGATAAGAAAGAAATGATAATGAAAAGGATACGGGGGGATCAGAAGAGAAAATATAGTACATATAATTTTACAATTACATAACAACAGGTAGTTCTTGATGACATATACAATGCATAATCTCAATCAACAATAAGGGAAATTACCACATTAATCATTAGGTAAAGGCACTTACAAAAGGATATCTTACGGTATAAAATACAGAAAGTGTCAATAAAATAATACTGTGACTACTGATTTTCTTTGTAACAATAATAGTAATAAAAAAAAATATAAATAATAATAAAAGTGACAAACATCATAATTTCAGAAACATTTGTAAGCTGTAGTTCTACATAATATTTTCTTATTTTACATTTAGAAATCTATTACATTATAGTAACAAAGTTGTATTTTAGATATAGCTATATAATTTCTCTAATTTTAAACATTGTATCAGCAGTAATAGGATTAGCTTTTACTGTATCCTGAAGTAGGAAAGGAGGAAGATGGCCAGGAGGAAGGGAGTGGGAAGAAATACTTTCGAAAATATGACTTAAAAAAGAAAAACAAAACAAAAAAACAGAAAAAACAGAAAAAACGATCTAGCATGGAGGATGATATGTAATAAAGGGATCATGGTCATTGTGTCAGAAAGTAATTAAGATAAAATTGCGGATAGAACATGTGTAAACTACATTTCATTGTTTTTTATCCAGACACCAAGTTGAGTTTTGAATTTTCTAAAGTTGCTAATTCTCTTAAGATGTGTAGGTAGTGAGTTCCAGTTTCGAATTACTGTGACAGTGTAAGATTTACTGTATGACACAGTGTTGTGTCGAGGTACGCACAGCAATAATGCCGAACGCGATCGCTCTAGTGTTAGCATTTTGAAGTTCTTAGACATGTGTGTTTGAAGGCCGTTGTACAAGATTTTATGGAGAAGCAAGAGGCTATGCAATGTTCTTCTTTTTCAATGGAGCTAATTTTTGTCTGTCTGTAGTACGCAGATACATGATCGTACTTACGAAGATCGAATATGAAACGAATGCATGCGTTTTGTGCTGTTTGCAACTTCCGTTGTTGCTTGGTTTTTAAGTCAGTGAGCAAGAAATCACAGTAATCGAAATGGGGCATAATTAGTGAAGTAATCAGGTTCATACGTGTGTTTATAGAAAGTAGTTCTCGTACGCGTTTTAAGGAGTGGAGGTCTTTGAAGACTTTTTGACAAATCTTACTTACATGCGTAGTCCAGCTGAGAGTGCTGTCTAAATGCATTCCTAGGTTCTTTACGTCGTTACACCAGGGTAGAGGGGAGCCATTTATACTAATGGACGGAAGGGTTTTATCTAATTTGTTGATGGCGTTGCGGGAGCCTATCAGTAAGCTTTGGGACTTATTTGGGTTTAATAAAAGTCCTAGGGCTGCGGTCCATTTATTGAGAGCATTTAGGTCCTGATTTATTTTCTGAACTAAAGAGTTAAGCTCCGACGGATGTCCGCTGACATATAGTTGAAGGTCATCTGCGTACATTTTATAGTGACAGTATTTAAGACATTGTCCTACGTCGTTTACGTAAATTAAGAATGCTAAGGGTCCTAGAACTGTTCCCTGTGCAATACCCCGGGCGGTTCTAATGGCACTGGATCGGTTTTCACCTGATACTACGACTTGTTGACGACCTGAAAGATATTGTGAGAACCACCGTATCGTGGGTTTAGCGAAGCCCAATGCTTTCATTTTCTCTAGCAGGATATCATGATCAACCGAGTCAAATGCTTTACTGAAATCTAAGAGAATAAGTATTGTATATGCACCCTCCAAAGTAGAGAATATGCACCCCTCCAAAAGTTTCCCCAGGCGCGAGTATCATAAGTAACGCGGCGCGCCTCGGAGGAGCTCTCTTTTACGGCAACTGCGGCGGCGACCAGAAGAAACTCTCTTTTACGACGACTGCGGCGGCGACCAGAAGAAGCTCTTTTGCTACAACTGTAACGGCGAGTACAAATAGATAGTATAGGAGTTTACTTTAACTTGATAGTTAAAAGCTAGCTCGGAAAAGCGTATCTTAGAAAAGTGAAGTAATTAGGAGATTGAGTGCAAAATCATTCGGCGCGGTCACAATAATTCGGAGAGCAAGCCAAGTAACTGTTTTGACATCGGAATAACTTCAAAAGTTGTAAAATTCGCGCAGAAGGACAGTAATTTAATCCAGCATCTTACATTGCACGCTGAGATCACACATGCCTAAAGTGTGGTAGGTCGGCCGAGCATGTGAGCATAACTCTTGCAACATTAATAATTTCGAGGCTGGAAGCGCGAACGAACGTGTACGAAGCGGTGGAAGACGGACGACCCCAGGAAGAAAGAAGCGTAGGCGAGAAGGCCTTGGTCTAGAGCGAGGATAGTACGGTTTCTGAACGAGAGAAAGGTGTGGAAATTGGTGGCTTGGCGGCGTTCGAGCGGAAGGGACTGCTTTCGTCACAACACAGCACGCGAGACGAGGCGGCAACGCGGGGCGAGCGGCAGAAAATCCCCAAGGTTACCTACAGGCGAGCGACGCAGAGCTGGTGAGGTAAAGGCAGTGTTAAAAGTGGGTGAAACGTCTAAAATAGGAGGGAGAAGTATTTCGAACTGTGTGAGGGGGAGTTTCCAGGCCATTTACCGCACGTGTCAGTAGATTCATTTAAAGAAGTCTACCTTGTACAATTTTACGTAAATGATTCAGAAATTTTATATGTTGTACAGTTAATATTATCCAGAAAGATCACTTTGTTGTATTATGTTTCAAGTAATTGCTTTTGTGACATGTAAAAGGGTTTGAATTAAGTAACGTGAATGCCACGTATATTTTTTTGTGTTCAGTATTATAGTGAGTGCGAAGCCCAAGGCTAGCACCTGTGAAAGGGTTTCTTTGAAACAAGTATCAAATTCTTTTGAAAAGAAGCCGTGCACGGAAAACTAGAGGCCAAAAGAGTAAATAATTTAGTAGGGGAAAAACTCAGAAAGGAGTAATTAAATCCTAAATTGTAGTTGATGAAAGTGTGTTCAGGCAGTCGAGGTGACGCCTATATGTTTTGTTTTTTTGTCTTGTTTCATTTTTTTCAGTGACCAGCTACTTAAAGTGCAATAACCTATTGTGAAATTGCGTCACTGTAAATTTTCTCATTGAATATATGTTCATATTATTATTATTTTATTTGATTCATTGTGTTAAGGGTTCAGATCTTTCTCATACCCGAAAGATCCTGCTTCCTGAGAATTGTAAGCTCGCTTCACGAGCATTCATGCTATCACGACCCACCACGTGTGGTAAAGTAGGTAGGTGGGTGTGTTACTATATATATATATATATATATATATATATATATATATATATATATATATTTCATATCTCAGGCGTTCCACACCTGACCCCGTATTGTAGGTCTCGGCAGTATGCTCGGCTCCTCTTAAACAGGGGAAGGAGTATGGAACCATGCATGACAACCGACTCTGCTACACCTAATGCAGTGAAATACATTGAGATGATTTTTAATTTTTGAATTTACTCGAAAAAATCCTTAAATAGAAACATGCAAGCATGTAAGGGACTTTCATGTTTGTCTAATAACCTTTCGCGCGCCACAATAAATGGACCGCGGAACGCATGCGGCCGGCAGGCACCCAGTTGGGCAGCCCTGATCTATAAGATTAAAAAAAACCTTTAAACATGAACACACATTATCAATGCTCGATTAAATGTCTGTAAATTAACAGCCAAGATTATATTCACCTACATATTTCCTCTTCTCCATATACCCTAAAAATCATCCTGAATATTAAAAATATAGTTGAGAATCATCAATTTTCAAATATTTAAGATGAAATCTTAGCAATATTTTTCATATTTAAATGAAATTTTCTTAAAAAAACAGCGTCATTAATAAGGTTTCCATATTTTCCATGGTACACTTCCCATTTTCTTTAAAAACTTTCCATTGCTAATCTCACTTCTTGTTTTGGGATTCTGGGGTTCCCTTAGAGTGGTAAATAATCAATTTTATCGTATGATCAGATTAGAATCAAAATAAACGGTATCAACTAAATTTGTCGTAGTAATGTAAAATGCCGTCGGGAAACATAATATTTCGAAACATCTGAGACCGTTTAAAACGATATTTTGCTTAGGGGAGTGACATTTAGTGGTACGAAGGTTGAGACATGAAGAAATTGTTTCCCAAAATGCGGTCTGAATATGTATATTTGGTGAAAGCACAATAATACCACTTTAAATCCCCCTCATTATCTTTTCAACACCAGGCAAGTATAAAGCAAATGAAATATGCACGTAGAATGGTAGAACACAGGCAGTAATTGCACAGCTGCTTAACACGCCCAAACACAAGACACGTGTGTAAATATACACATGGGTAGTAATGTGTAGATTAAACAAGCTTTTTGTTGGCAGTTTCCGAGTAGGCGGGAGCTGGCCTCTTTAACTTCTCGCTGAAGGCGTTTCCTCCCGTTGCTGTGACGTTGAACCGTTAGGCGAACACAGTATGCTCAAGAGAAACTGGCTACGTCTTGCACATAATGCTCTTATCGATCAATTGTACTGACAGGCACAAATGAATAATGAAAATCTTATATTCTCATTATTCCATATGCAAATGAATTCTGAAGCGTTATACCTTCTATGGAGAATTGTCTAGAACAACTCTTCGCTACAGAATTCCAAAAAATTAAGGAACAAAAATTAACTGAGTCTGCCACGAAATGTTGACAAATTAGACTGATTTGTGGACTTTTCGTTCAATTTCCCTGAAATTTATAGATCACTGTGGTACACATTTCGTCTGAAGACCCAAACCGATATATTTAATTACTTTAGATAGCAAATATATAGAGACTGAAATTAACATAAGTGAACAGCACTTGACATATTTTAACACATACGTAAAGCCCACTGGAATGGCTATTTGAACACTGAACATTAGAATCGGGCGGATGGAATGTAATAAAGCAAAAAGTAGGGAATATATAATAACGAAGAATTCTCTTGGAAAAAACATACTTTATATTGTTATCTGTGAGACTTTCAGTCTATTTAATACCATACACGGCATTCTGACGCCCAGTAAACATTGAACTCCGAGATTCTCATATCTGCAATTTCCTATTTGCTGCACTGTGTCCTTTCTTTGTAGTGCTGATATCGAGGAGGAACAAAGCGTACGCACAAAACAACGCGTGTTGTGGATCTGCGGCGTGGGACATACTTCGTTCGGTCCATCGCCGGATGTGCCCTTCTAAAGACTGCTACTAAGAGGAACGAAGGTTACTGCAGTCCAGTCAATAATTTACTGCCGAACAAAAACATCAAGATTAGAATACATACGTGATCAATGTTTACGCTGTAGACAATACAGATAAAGGGGTGGCAGTCATAAAATGTCTACAATTCAAGTAGTCGTAATATTCCGATATATCCTACTATAACTATGAATTTATATTGACGTATTTGTGAGTAGGATACTTCAATAAATAATAGATAATACTTTAATTTTCAGTGAGTATGAACTATAATGTTCAGTGAGTATACTTTAAAAGAATATCATCCATGACATCCATTATTTCGTCCAAATCACAACAGGTTGTTGATTAAATAGAACAGAATGGTGGCTAAAATACTTATAAATTTAAAACATTCGTAGCTTTTGTTTCATGTTTGTTCTTAAATGTTTTAATAGTAGATTCATAATACATAATATATGTGTGGACACATTTCAGTTAAATGCGTTAAAAATGAATTGGTGCATGGAAAAAGTAGTGTAATATAAATATATCATCATCAGTGCATCATTTATGCTTGTCATATGAGGGTGCCCTTCACTACATCTTATGAAAACTTTGACCCAATCTGCCACAGTAGTTCTCCAGGAAGATTTCTCACTACTGCCGCGTGTAGCTCAAATTCTTGGAAGGTGTAATCTTTTACGAATTGCTCGAATTCCAAGAACGACTGTCGCTAATAAACGTTGCATGAAGAATTCATGTAACTCGTGTATCATTTATTCATTACCTATGTCCGGTGTTCTACCATCAGTCTAAATATTCGTGAAACCGCCTATTAAAGTGATGAATCGTGTTTCCAGGGATAGATCCCATTTGTCTTATTTTCTTGGGAAGTAAAGTCCGTCTCCTCTGATCATTATCGCGAAAATTACTCCCGTGCATTTTCGCAGGGTAATAGCTGGCACGTTGGCGTAACTGCTTTGATATTACGCAGGAGCTGATTGGGTTGCTCTATCCCGAAATCTCCAATGCGTGATTTAATTTCTTAAGCGAACGAAGCTACGGCCAGAGAGAGTTGGAGAGAGGCAAGTCGTATCTTGCTAGGGAGCGCGGGGGTGGTGGATTAGCGCAGAGATATATAGATAGAAAGATTTGGTTTGGTTTATTTAGCCTTCTCGGCTATTAGTTATACAAAATACATATTTACATACATTGTTTATACCTATAGGCATACTCTATTAACTATTTACAAAATTAATTTTCTACTTTGATATATTTTATAACATTTATTTTAAAGTCTTTAATTTGTTCACAATTTTTTTATTTCTAACGGTAATTTACCCGGAATGGTATCCCGGATACCCGGTTTACCCGGAGAGGAGCAACATGGAAAGCGATAGTGAATGACAGGGATGAGTGAGGGGCTGATTGAAACGGCTCCAGTTCGGAAAATAGAGATAGAAGGCACTAAGAGGTATAGAGGAGGAAATAAAGGGCACGGGAGATGGAGATGTACCGCGAAATACCCCAATGGGCAACCGACAATGGTGGATTCAGGGAGGAAGCATGGGTCATGCCCCCCCCCAAAAAAAAGACCTAGAGTTTTCGTATACCTTTCTTTATTTGGCAGAATTGATTTAAATATTTATTTATGTTTGAATTATGTTATTATTTAAACAATAATATTGTATAGTATCATATCTACAGTAAATAATATACAAAATAACAAATATGTTTATTTAACAAAAATCTAGGATGGATCCCCCACAAAAAAAAATAGTCGGTTGAATCCGCTCCTCGACAAACTGAGGGGCAAGGACGGGGACGAAAATATATGAGAAGAGAAAAGAGGAGAACACGAGAATAAAGAAGTAGAAGGAAGAAAATGGAATAGACCTCAAAGATGCGACGCGAGAATACGTGGAAAAATGAGGTAACATAGGAAAGATCTACCTATTTCCCCTAATGTAATTCACAAGGAGACAAACAGGAAGACATATCAAGATATTGAAGAGGCAGATGCAAGAAGAAAGACACAATGTGGTATCAACAATGTACGGCTTATTTAGAACGACATAGGATCACTAACGTAAAAATGACTTCATTTAAAGTATGAGATATTCCGAAATAGAGAAGACAAATCAGGATAGTGATCGAGCAGAAGTAAGAAGAATTAGTCTACACGGGACAAAACATGACACTGCAGAAACATCGCAGAAGCACAGCAAAAAAAGTACTTTTTTTCTCAAAGGTTGCTCTGACTTGACTCTTGTCTATGACAAACGAGAGAATCGTAGTCGAGATATTGATGCGGTAAGAGCAAGAACAAGCAAGACACGACAGGATACACGGAATATTACTTATAAGTAATATACTATAGTATAAGCGACACAGAAACAAAGAAGTAAGAAGTGGGGTTTTTTCTTGTAAGTTAGGAGAAATTCGAAAACAAGAGAAAAGAATCAGGATATTTCTGGCGGAAATGCACAAGCAAACGAGTCAAAACATGTCTTAATTTGATTAACGTAGAAGCAGAGAGGAAAGACGTACTTCTTTCATCTGAGAAGATTGAAAGCAGAAGACTACACGAATCAAAATAATGATGAGTGAGGAGGAAGAGCGGAGGTGGAATCGACAAAATATGAATTCATTTGAAATCTGTGTGAGGTCCCAGGTAATCACTTATTTTCTCTATGGAATTACTTGTTAAATAAACATGAGAAACGACGAATCATACTGACGGAAGAAGGAAGGAGAAAGATAAAATCGCTTGATTTTAATCTCCCTAGAAGCAAAGGGGAATGACGTTCTTTCGTCTACTACCTGTAGGTAGCAGATCGAAAATGGGAGACAAGACGAATCAAGATATTGATGATGCAGAAAGAACAAAACCTACAAGAAGGGGTCGTCATAGCATATCTTCATTTGAGCTATATAAAAGCACAATTGAAAGACATACTTATTTCTTTTGATATAGGCAATCTAAAACAGGAGACAAGACGAATCAAGATATTGGGGGCGCAGAGAAAACAAGAAAACCTTCAAGAAAGGATCGCCATTGCATTTTTTTATTTGAGTCACATAGCATAGACGGAAGACTTTCATTTGATTGACTAGTTCATTTCATTTGATCTACTTTCATTTGATTAGTGATTGCGGGCGCGACAAATACTAAGATCGTTTGTCCCGTAAGTGTAGTGCACGCGTTTTCCTCGAAAGGTGACGATGATCTCGATGGATGGTGAAATCTAGAGCCAACCTACCGTCAGCTAGCGTGGGTTTCCCCAACCAGGTATCTCCCACCAGCGGGGGAAACCCCAGCCGGGGCAAGCGCTAAGGTCCCGGTCTCCCGGCGTGTGTGGTAGTGTAGTGCATATTAATGTAAGTGTGTGTAAGGGGCGAGAATAGGACAAGGAAGAGGAAAGAAAGATCGCTCGCGGTCAATGGACCGTTTCTTAGGGTACTGCTCCGGCATTCACCTGGTGTTGATCGGAGGAACCACGGAAAACTACCAATCAGAGCAGCAGGCCGCTAGAATTCTCCTCCAGACAGCGACTGCAATCGACTTAGCTATCTTGCGAGTGTCGAAAATCCTGCCACCGTCTCAGTTCGTAGTTAGAACCTCCCGGCCAGTCGCACAGCAGTGACATCAGTTGTTGCCCTGAGACACCTCTCTCGGTCTTTCATTCGAAGTATGAGATATTGGAAATCAAGAGGTTGGAGGTGTCGAGGTGGACAGAAGGAAGAAGAAGCGGTTGCAGGGAAGTACGACTTAATTCTCATTCGCGGTGGGTGGGGCTGGGGGGTGCCCCGCCCACGCGCCGCCCGCCGGCCTCCGTGCGCCGCCATTAGCGTCCGCTTCCCGCGCGCGGGTAATTGGCGTCGCAGCCAGCCCCGTTTGGCTTCGGGGCCGTAACGTGGAATTAACCTTTCCCATTTCGTTGCGACACAGGCGGAGCCCCGGCAGGGCCGGGCGACGCCGCCACGCGCCGGCCGATATGCCGCTGCGGGCGCGGGGCCTGAATAATGCATGGCTTCCTGCGGCTGGGCACAGCGAGCGGGGCGGGGCGGGGCGGGGCGGGGAGGGGAGGGGCGGGGCGGGGCAAGTCGGGCCAAGGCGGGGAAAGGCGGGCCGAGGTGGAGCAAAACGGGCCGAGGCGGGGCAAGTCGGGCCGAGGCGGGGCAAGGCGGGACGAGGTGGGACAAGACGGGCCGTGGCGGGGCAAGGCGGGCCGAGGCGGGGCAAGTCGGGCCGAGGCGGGGCGGGGCGGGACGGGCGGGGCGAGACGGGCGGGGGGGGCGGGAATAGTCCGCTTCGGTCGGACGCGGCCAGGCCCGCGGGCAAAAGGACAAGTCGTGTGGTGGGTACCCGAAGAATTAATTTGGGATGACTTTGCATGCATTTGCTTCCACTAAAAAACATAGAAGTGTTGTTTTGTTACTTATTTTTGTTATGTGAAATGTATTACTCCGGAATACTTAATCTGAGTACTTCTTGGAAAGGAAACAAGAGAAAAGACGATTGCGAAAGAGGAATATAAAAAGCATACATAAAAGTACATATGCAATTACGTGATTAAGTTGCATTCTAGGTTAGTAAAGAATTTCACTACAAATGTGACCTTACGTTTTTTTTAAGTGCTTAATTTCTAAAAACATAGATTCTTGTCACGTATGGGGAAATTTAAACAATAGAAGCCTGGAAGGTTAGTAATTTATTATCCTTTGCTGGCTACTTCGCTGATTTATTTGTATACTTTTCAGTATGTGTTATTCATGACCGAGATGCTGAAGAAAAATCACACGAAATTTCAAATTTTCGGATAAAAATCATCAGAATTTCATGAAATGAAAAATTTATGAAACTGAAGCGTTTGTTTCAAACATTGCCCCAATCTTTACGCAGTGTTGAATATTCAGTGTCAAAGTGAAGAACGAGGAAATCGACCTGGTAGGTTAAATAATTTTCATGATTTACTCCGATAAAAATCAGGTATTCCCAAGCAATATGACCGGAGACTAGGGGCCACACACAATTCTCCCCTTGCAATCCCCAATCTAAAGCAAATACTGGTTTGTTCATCCATCTCAAAATCCTTCTCCACACTGTCTGACACTAACGCATACGGTGAGGCTAATTTCATCAAATATATGGAAACCTTACATTCACCGAAGGTTAATATTTTTTTAAAGTGTGCAATGTGGACAACTTGCGCCAAATACAAAATAAAATTCAATTAACCTGAAAATGTGCATTAACTCACGTGGCAGAAACATTTCCGAAAAAGCATTTGTCCCCAGCAATAAAATATATTGTGCCTTAGTTCCCGCATCCTGACAACGCAAGGAGCCGGCGTGACTACCATTGTTTCGAAGAGGAGTGCCCGTGGAACATTTCAGCTTACTGCCCATTCGAATAAACATTTAAAATGCTTAAATGTGCAATGCCAGGACTGGGCCCGACCTACGAATTCTCCTTTCGACCGACGCCGCGCCATCGCGCTACCGACAGCGTCGGTCGCGCTACATACACAACCGAAGGAAACGCAAAGCAAAATTCAGTAATATGAAACTTAACATATCTACGATTCAATTTAAAAGGAATTTAATAATTAGCAATAAACTAGTGCTGCTAAAACAGCACGTACTTTCTCGTCCGTATTTTCACCCAAAATTACGCGAAAAGTACTCCAATTTTCGAAAAATTGTACACGACGTTATTTTAAATATATCTTCAAGGAGCAGATTTCATTAAGGGGAAAATTTCTATCTTTAACATTTCAGTTGTAGGAAGACACCGAAAAAATTTTGAACTTTTGCAATTTTCGAAAAATCAGGGTTTTCAACGAACATGAGTCCTGTACCATTCTCTTAAACGTCATTTACACTAACCAACAACAAAATTTAATCAAAAACGGTAAAGTTAATTTTCTTTAATTTTGAAAATGTCCCAGAGGTGTCATGTAAAGATCCCAAAAATTCAAATATCGATTTCAAATTCAATGGGCCGCGATATCAGTCAGATCGATGGGGGAATATCAATTTTGGAGAAAATCCGCTGAACGGTTCAGCCGCTAGCGTTGTTCACAGACGGACGGGCAAACAGTTGGACAGAAGTTTTGCCGTCGTTCGATTTGAAGGACCCACAAAACATGGAGTCTGGCTACAACACGTGTCGGAGGATTTTTTTAATTTAGCAACTGGATTTATCCACTTTTTCGTTACTAGGTTCCTGCAATAAGAGTTTTTCTGCCGAAAATTCCCAGTTTTTTGTGCAGCATTACAGAACTTTCTCTCTAGGCTGTAGCGAGAAAGTAAAAAATTAAGATTTGTTAAAAATGTTAAGAGTAAAAAAGGTACAATTCAGTGGGAGAGAAGGAGTTTTTAATGACCTTAAATTGTTTAATTTGTCTTCTGTAGTACCTTATAGTCTATATTCAGTTAGGAGTCTTTGCAGTTCATGATGAATTCAAGAATGAATGTTAGAGAAATATCGCATTATACCATTAAGTAACAAAAGTACCATAAAAGAATTTATTTATTTATTTATTTATTTTACGACAAAAAAGTTAAAACTGTGTATAACGCGCTTGGGGAGAAGTGAATTCTTTGCACGTTTTCAAAATTCAGCGATCCCTTTACTAAGTCATATACTACTTGAATTTTGAATTAATTTAAAAAATAATAATAAAAACTATTTTCAAGAATAAATAAACAATACATTTTTGGCTCTTATCCATGATATCCTTCGTTAAGGAAAAATACTTCCTGCCGCTACACCATGGAGAACGATAATTTGAATAACTATATTTCCCATTGAATTCTAGAAGTCGTGTACAGATAATGAAGTTACATTTATGTCCAGGAACAAAACAAGGAGCCATCTCAGCATTTGCTCAATGGATCAGGGAAACTGGACGAAAAACCTGATCGAGATGGGCGATCGATATGATATAATTATATTATATAACAATAATTATCAAATCATTGTCAATGTGTCCATTTTCCATGAACTTATTGGGAAATAACACTTAAAATAACGAGTAATAATCCTGGAATAAACTTAGCCAGAAAAGAAACATATTCATCTCATTGCATTTTTTTTCATATGTGAGAAATCTACCGAAGCGGCACAGACGTTCGGAGGCAACTCCATTGCAAAACACTTGTGATTTCGACAGTAAATAAATAAATAAATAAATAAATAAATAACAAGAAAATGAGAGGAGGATAGCAAGAAAAAGAAGATGACATATGTTTCACATAGTAATTGTCGTTTGAAATGGACTGACTTTGGTGGCGCAGGGCATTAATTGATACCACTGCAATGCTTCTGGACGGGAGATCCTAGGGTTCGAGTACCGACGGTAGCAGGATTTTCTACACTATTCAAATAGCTGAGTCGAGTTCAGCCTCTGTCTGGAGGAGAATTCTAGCAGCCGGCCGCACTGATCGTCAATTTTCCGTATGATCAACACCAAGCGAATACCGGAGCAGTACGCTAACAAACGGACCACGGGTTGCGCGGGACTTTTCTTTCCCTTTCCTTTTCCATCATCAACCCATACTTCCACGCTCTTACACTTACAAGCACTACACTACCACACATGTCGGGAGATCGGTCAGTGCCCCGCTGGTGGGAGATACCTGGTTTGGGATACACTCCGCAAGCATGGGTATTTCCGCGCCGGATCTCGCCATCAAGCGGGGGAAGATCACCGCCATCTCTCCAACGATAAAACATGCACTACACTTACGGAAATTATGTCCTTAGCCGTTGAAGCGCCCGGGATTACTAACCAATCAATCGATTAAAACGTTTGCTAAAAAAATCAGAGAAATATCGCCCTCTTCGGACGTGATTGCGCGTGGGTGTGGGCTGCGACGTGGATTGGCCGTGACGGCTGAAACGGTAGGAGGTAGGCGGGCGCGCGCGCGCTGAAAGGGGCGTGGCTGGGCGCGGCCGCCGCGCCGTCGGAAGCACGCTCGGGAGGGCACGGCTCTGGAAGGGACGGGGCTGCGTGTTTACAACGGCGATGGCGGATATGCTAAGGAGCATCGCCGTAAACAGGAGGTGGGTGCGTCGCGTAGCGATTTGAAGCTGTCTTTTAATTGCGCGTCTTCCCTTATGTCCTAGGCCCACGCGGCAATCGAGGCGAGGAGAATGAATTTCTGGAAAGGATCGTACATCATACCTTGTTAGAGAACATAATAGAATCGACTGATTTTCGCAATTATTTATAAACGCTCTATAATCAAACATGACCAAAGATACGATACACTGTGTAAATCCTCGTTAATCTCTCATCTTTAGGCGTTGTACCAATCGCCAGATATTGTTATTTGAATGGTGGTTATTGAATAATATCAATACGTTCTCTGCTCGAAGAAAATCTTTAATCGAGGCTAAATCTTTCTTTTAATCGGGTTTCAAAATAACATTGAAATAGTCAAATATATGTGTCGTTTTTCAATAGTTTTAAAAATATTAAAATAAGCACTTAATTAAAATAAAATTCACGCGTGTATTGCAACATTAGGCATTAATAATCTTGAGGCTACAAAAATTGCAAAATGTATTAGAATCGGAGATAACATTTCGGTAAATATTACACGGATTGTTTCCGAAATAACTCTACTTACTATTCCGTTCTCCCTTTTATCGTTCCACCTTTTCTAACGACGCGGATAAAATACTTAATGTTAGTTTCGATTGTCATCGGATGAGAAATTAAGAAAGCAATGTGCTCTGTGCCGAAATAACTTGGGACATAGTAACTAATTTCTTAATTTGGTTAGCGCTCTCAGAAAACTAGCACATTTCTGGCTTGTTAGTATAGTTATTCGTTCCTACATGTATTGTTCCATATTTAATTTTCAGACTGCTTTCTTGTTTCTTTAATTATTTCTGTCCATCTTTTAGCTTTTTTATCGTTTTCAAAACCTTTCTTGATTCTAAATCAGTATTCATCTGAAAACATACTTACATTAAAGTAGCTAACAAGTGAACTACAACGCAGAGAACTAGAAATCTATTAGCATATCCTTTCCTTTTCTTTAATACATGCAAATCACTTTCAACTCGAAAGTATGTACTAATATGATGCAGTCTTATTTTCTACAAAAAAAAAACAAAACATTAATTTGCAAGAGATAATGTGTAAAAAGTCTCACTTAGTGCATGCACGTGTTCTGAAACGACAGTGAAAGTGTTTACGCTCAATTACAGTGCTGCAAAGTGTCAAGATTTCCGGCGGCGCAGAGCAGGCCGTCCTCGCCCAAGGCTCCGCGTTTCCTCACGCGACCCGCCACCGAACGCGAAGCGGGAGGTCGCCGCCATTGCCACCATTCACTAACACGAGGGGAAATCTGATCTGTGCCACACGCATTCCTAAGCTTGCGGGTAAAAGAATGATTTTCTTCCGAAGTGGAATTGACCCGGGAGTGCACGCGATAGATCTGTGAGATCCAAGCCATGGCAATTTTAGGTTCCTGAAGTATTGCGATGCATTGTACTTGGGTTTCTGTAACTTGGCTGATGACAACTGATCAGCTGTTGCGGTTTCGTCCAATTGGGAGCTTAAATGTCATCACAGTGACATTGTAATAATGTTTTAGCTCTCGATTGAATGATACCGTAACAACTGCTGAAGTGTCATCGGCCAGGTTAAAAAAAACAAATATAGTCGTCTGATATTTCATGTATTCCTTCATTGTACTTTTCCAAGAACGCCTGGTCTTCTATTTTAATCCTTTCGTAGAAACATTTCCCGTGAGCATGTTGAAACTTGATCGCTGCGCTCCGCGATATGTGTAAAGGCGGCTCCACACATTCGTTATTCGGCGAACACCGAGCGACCTCTCGCCGAATCCAGAGTAGTGATGATGAGTTACTTGCTATTTTCTGAGTGACGAACATTCGGAGTTCGCCCTACCCACCGCGTGTCGGTCTTTTGGACATATCAACGGGAGAGAACGTTCGCCGAACACGTCAGCTGCTCGGGATTGGGCGAGCGCTAGCTCGCTGCTCGGCGAATGCCGCATGTGTGGAGCCGTCTTAAGATACGTTGCGTGCCCTGGCGCATTGTGATCTCCTGGCCTAAGAGGAACCTATCAAGGCATTATTTTCAGCCGTGTTTACGACGTGTCTAATCAGAAAATGTAATCATTTGTCTTACTTAGGACCGACTGTCACAATTTCTCCCAATGGGAAAGAAGATGTGCAGGAGACGTCAGTAGGGAGATGAAAAATATGCGAACCTTGCAAAATGGAAATAAAGACGAAGACTTTCTGAATACTTTTGTGGAAAATTTAATATATATATTTGTATAGAATATGCCAAAACAGTTTGTGGAAATTGTATTTAATATTACTTAATAAGATTATAAGATGTTTAATGATTTTTGCATGTATTTTGTGAATTTTTACCTCTCCCAACAGTATTGAGCCAAGATTTCTGCACTGTAGGAATCATTAACATTTACATTACAATGCAATACAATGCACATTTACATTACAATTACAATACATGTACAAAGTAAATAAAATACGTATTTCAATAAACAGTGCTTCAGACCATTCGCATTCACAATAAAATTACAGATAAATCTGAGTGGTACTTTGCGGGCACCGGCGTGAGTCTACCTATTGCGGAAACTACCGGGTTGAATTGAGTTAACAGTCATTATGATCATTTTCAAGGCCTAGTCCGATTGACATGTACCGTCACCAAGGAGGTAATCCCTTCCGTTGTGTAGATCGGCGCCGAATCTCTCCATCCAGTCAGAGGAACACCGCCACCTCCAGACATAACACATTCATTGCACTAACGAATGACCTTAGCAGTCGACATCAACAGTCCGGAGCAGTCCGGAAAAATTGGACAATCAATCTTTCTCTTCATCTACCTAGCCTAGACCGTTTTACTGAATAATAATCTCAATTATTAAAGTGCGATTCAATTGATTGATTGATTTTTTCGTGTTTCCGGGCGCGTCAACTGCTTCGGTCATTAGTCCCGTTAGTGTAGTGCATGTTTGTATCTCGGGAGATGGCGGTGATCTTCCCCCGCTGGATGGCGAGATCCGGTGCCGACCTAGCATTGGCTAGTGGAATTTGCCCCTAACCAGGACTCTCCCACCAGCGGGGCACCACCCCAGCCGGGACAACCTCTAAGCTCCCGACCGGTCTCCCGGAATATGTGGTAGTGTTGTGCATGTTAGTGTGTGTGTGTGTGTGTGTGTGTGTAAGGGGAGAGGATAGGACAAGGAAGAGGAAGGAAAGATCGTGCGCGGCCCGTGGCCCGTTTTGTAGTGTACTGCTCCGTCATTCGCCTGGTGTTGATCGGAGAAACCACGGAAAACTACCGATCAGAGCAGCAGGCCGCTGGAATTCTCCTCCAGACAACGACTGAATTCGACCTAGCTGAAAAGCTAGTGTCGAAAATCCTGCCGCCGTCAGGACTCGAACCTAGGACCTCCCGGTCAGAAGCGCTGCAGTGACATCAGTTGATGCACTGAGCTACCGCTACCGGTTACGATTCAAAATTAATGTAAATGCAAGAAGAATATTTTAGATAATTTCAATGGTTTGTCCTTCACGAAGAAATCGATTAGTATAAAGATTAAAAAATAATAATGTAATGATATATGCAACGAGGATTACAATTATTAATAAGATTATTAAAGTGTGATCATGAAAAAAGTTACGTTGTTCTATTAGAGTAGTTGATCTAGTTTGTAGATTTAAATTGGATCATGTAGCCTAGATCTCGAGTTTCTTTCAGTGCTTTGAGGAGGAGCTTTTTCGTTAACTCTCACTAGTCATTCGTTTAATATGAAGGAACCATTTGCTTTTCACTCTTCTATTCTGGCATTAAGGTTGAAGACTTTCTAATGGTTTCAGATGTTATTGATTTTTCTAACGTTTAGGAACGTATTTCCTCCACCAATACTCAGGAATTTCATTTAACCACCTTCAATCCTTCTCTTCTATCCTAGCGGATCATACCCAATTTTTCTCAACTTCATTCATATTCTATGCCTTAATCCTGTTTAAAGTCATTTGTGGTTTCTTCCTTACCTTACTCTTACATTTTCTAAGAGTTCTTCAATACATTTTCGGAAATGTGTTGAGTTTTTTTTTTGTGAAATTCATCAAATCACAATAGAAGATGCTGTCCAAAGTATTTACATTCTGATACTTGTTATTGTAAGACGCTTTACAACTTATATTATGACTGACAAAGAAAGCCATTACTTTAAATTTCTGAATAGATCTGCAATATATTTTTAGGTGTGCAGAAGTAATTTCGTAATCTATTCTTCGAGTCTTCCACAATAATCTGGTCGTTCAGAAAATAAAATTGTTCTTACGCCTGCTCCATTAGACCATGGTTAACTATTAGTTTACTATTAGGATAATACATTTCATATTTGAAATGTTCCTATAATACTAGAATCTCAACGCGATGTATTTCATTGCTAAAAAGTAATATTTGTTTTTACTTCAATTTAGGCTTAGTTGTGTGGCCCAAAAGTTACTGTGTTGATAATATTCTGGTTCCAAATTAGGGGAAAGATATCTTGAGTTACAAGTGGAAAGATTCTGTCATTTACCAACCTGAGAGTTCGTAATACCTCGCAAAACTGAAATCGAAATTACCCGAAACAAATTCAGAGTAACTAAATTCCAACTACAAAAATGCTGAGAAAAACTTTTTTCAGTGCTTCCATACGCTCGTCACGGTAACATGATTGATTGATTGATTTTTCGTATTTCCGAGCGCGTCAACATCTTTGGTCATTAGTCCCGTAAGTGTAGTGTATGTTTTTCTCGGTAGATCTTCCCCCCCCCCCCTGGATGGCGAGATCCGGCGTCGACCTACCGTCGGCTAGTGGGGTTTCCCCCTAACCAGGACTCTCCCACCAGCAAGGCACCGCCCCAGCCGGGACAAGCTCTAAGCTCCCGACCGGTTTCCCGGAATACGTGGTAGTGTAGTGCATGTTAGTGTAAGTGTGTGTAAGGGGTGAGGATAGGACAAGGAAGAGGAAGGACAGATCGCACGCGGTCCGTGATCCGTTTGGTAGGGTACTGCTCCGGCATTCGCCTGGTGTTGATCGGAGAAACCACGGAAAACTACCGATCAGAGCAGCCGGCCGCAAGAATTCTCCTCCAGACAGCGACTGAATTCGACCTAGCTGAAAAGCTAGTGTCGAAAATCCTGCCGCGGTCAGGACTCGAACCTTGGACCTCCCGGTCACGGTAACGTGACGATCGAGATCGCCAGTTACAAGATGCTCAGCTCTTCCTGGTTTTGATGAAGGGAGTCCCTCTACGGTCACCGTGTGCGGCAGGCAGCGGCGTCCAACGCGCTGGCCGGGAGGTGGGCGCTGGGCGGGGGTCGCCGCCTTATGTAAGCGAACGGTGACACATGCGGATGATCGAACCTCTTGCGCAACCACCCTCGCGGGCTCCTTGGAGAAGCACTGTCAGGCTCCCACTCGGCAGGTCCAGCGGGCGTGGAGGCTGTCGTTAGTACCCTGACTTACAATAGATTGTGTTCAATGCAACGGCTCTAAAGCACCGGTAAAAGTCGTACCGGTGATTTATGTATGCTCTTTGATACACAGAAAAGGCAATCAATATTGAAATCCAAAGATGACTTTCAGCTACAGTGAGATAAAAATCGCTCTGAATAACGGATCTGTTATTCGGCAGGATTTGATCAATAGGTCCATTCATCTTCCCTACACTGAAGCTACGAGTGTTCGTGATAATATTCGAAACTGCTGTGTCAAAAATGAATATAATTCAAAGTACATCACAGAGAAATCATGTCTACAAAAATGCACGAGAAAGATTCAATTACACCCAGCAAATCACATAGCTGAGACACTTGTATGATAATTCGTGTTTTATTTTTCGATCACATGCGCTATCCAAAGTATGTGATCGATCCTAAGAAGTTCTTTCCATTGTGGTGTGATACCCCGCCAGCTGAAGCAACGGCAAATCAAATCAGTTTTAATAGTAAATGCCTTAGTTTAGTCTAAGCAATACAGTGATAAAAATACTATGTACGAACTTGCTTCTTCACAGCTATAATTTATTAAACAAGACGGTAAAGCATAATTATCATCGAATATAATATTTGATTTTATTAAATTACGTTGATTTTATTAAAATACATCAAAATTTTATAATACGTCACGTTAAATACTAGTTTTCACCACCATCGCCATTTTTGCTCCTGTTGCTTGTGTATTATACTACTTAATTAATGGTAATATAAAATGATTCTTATGTATTGAGACTACAGAAATCTACTTGGTTTTCCGAGTGAAAATAAGTGGTAATTGAAAATGAAGGATCTTATTTCGTTTTAACTTTCAACAACATTCTTTTTAACATGTTTCATTAACAACAACGTGATATTGTCGCTTACTTGGAGTACCTAATGTTTTATTTTGGTGTTTCAAAGCATTCGTGGAGTCCCCTGCCCTTGGCACTGTTGATGCACTGAGTAATCCCCGTGGTGGGACTATCACTTCAGGACATTGGGACACGTCCTCCCATGTAATAACCATATGGAAATTGGATTATTACATGGTTCCTGCTTCCGCTCTTAATTTCCGCTGCTTCTCTGTGGTTCCAACCTCGAAAGTCTTCACACGTCTCCCTGTGCACGAGGCTTCTAGGTACCCGAAGTATTGTTGTCGACGGCATTCCGCCATGTCAAGTCTAAACTTCTTTTGTGGAGTCTCTTTTGTAAAGTAGTTGACGCAAGTACCACATTATAACAAGTATCTGAATTTAACTACCATGAACAGAGCTTCTCCTATTACGATAAGAAATTCAGAAAAACATCTTAATAAATGTTAGGTAACGTGTGGAACAATTAAAAAACTTGCTATTCCGATACATAAACATGCTTGCAAAAATTGGGGCATGAATCGCTTGGATAGAAGGAAGATTGAGGCTGCTGAAATGATATTCTTGAGATGTATCACAGGATATATCGAGAGCTACTGAAAAAAACAAAAACGTTAGAAACGAATTGAAAATCTTCAATCTTAATGTGAAAAGAGCGAAAAGAGAAAGCGTTTCATGTCCAACGAATTGCTTTCAGAAAGGCTATCTCAGAAGTTCCTCTACTACGCACTCAAAGCAATTCGCATTCCAGGTGCCCCTTCATAAGATGATGAAATGACCTTCTTGGTGAGGTAAAGGGTAAATTAACCTAGACTTTGATGATGATCATAGTCCATCATCACGATGTTTTATTTTGAACACAACATATTTTTCCCTAAGTAATCCCCTATCCCTATCTAGTTCCTTTATTTTCATTCAACGCCAATTTTTCACCCCTTGCTATATCGCCAACGTACATATTATCAATATGACAGTTTTTATTGCTGTTTGTGTAATTATTCTGGAAAAATATCGCAAGTGTATAAGTGACTCGATGTGTAGCGTCTAAAATGTAAGTTTTGTAATAGAACTAGAAGTTTTAAAATAGATGAATAGAACCCAAAAGCACGAAGTCTAATTGTTATGTTACTAATATTCTCGAAAGTAAATGAATATATATTTTATTGTACAGTTTGTTAGCATTTTTGCCTAAATACATCACAGAATCATTCTGATGAAATTTTAAAGAATGGTTTATATATTTCATGATGAATTTGCAAATATCCAATATTATTTAAAAGTACACATTGCAAATAATAAATACACGAAACATTATTGAAAAGTATAAAATTTTTAAAACAAGTTTTTAAAAACAGATGTTATATAATGCAGAGTGTGACAAATGCTACTAATCCGAAGTGCACCAGCTTCAAATATTGTATTTGACGGTGAATAAGACGTGTTGTTTTTCCTTCAGTAACTCGTCAAAAAACAGGATGGGTTTTGTACAACGGATCAGACTTTTTGTAACTGTTTGAATGTTTAGTATATGGCTTTACAAAAATAAATTTTTTGTACACTGAAAAGTAGGAATTTCTATATCTACAAAATTGATTATATAAATATTATAAATATAATATTACAAGAAGAAAGAATACTGAAAATTTCATTGGGTCAACGTCAAGGTGTAGCAGATATATGAAAAGGCACGGTCTTTCCATGCGTACTAGAAAATATCATAAAGATTCCCAGCGGAATATGAAGAAAGATCATTGCTTTTCACAGGTCACAGTTCCCATTCCTTTCATAAAAATAAAATATCACGTTTAAAAGAATGAAATCCTTTTTGAGTGCGTCTTATGCACCGGCAAATACGGTATAAACGTAGCAAACGGAACATGGAAACGAATTTATGTGCCAAAGTTGGCCTCAAAAATGAAACCAACTTGCAAGCGACTTTTGGCCGTATACGCCGACGCTACTTCCGGTGCCTAACGGGACCGCCGCGCCGCGCCTCGCCTCGCCTCGCCCTGCCCATACGGAAGCCCGTCGCGGCGCTGCAGCGGCCGTCAAAGATGACGAACGGCCCGGAGACCTGCCAAGGCTGCGGGCGCAGGTGGCGAGAAGGCGCAGATCGCGTGCGGCGGCCGCGGAAGGACACGCGTGCCTTATGGGATCGCGCTGGCCGTAAACGTCACGTCTCGACACGCCACATCACGCCAGGCCCCGGCCGCCCCGCACCCCGACGACTCACCCACCCCCGAAGGCCCACACGGATGCTCGTAGGGATGGCAAATTTTATCAAAACATTGATACACCGATATTTCGATACATAACCAACAGGTTTTCGATGTCTGTAAAACATCGACATTTATAAAACGTCTATATTTATAATACCTATGTTTTTAAATATGATAAAACAAATGGTTTGTCCCACCCTGTTTCCATTTTTAATTAGAGTACTAAATGAAATGATAGTACATTTTATTTTTTGTTAACGTATAAGTAAAATGTTAATAATGTTTATCGAATATGGTGAAGGAAATAAAAAATAAAGGAGTTACTGATTTTGCAATTATTCACTTTCATTCATAAAGCATCGAAGTAAAACATCCTGTATCTAATATATATAATACATTGATACGTAAATTCTAGTTTAAAAGCACTTTGCCTCCTTAATTTTTTAATCAATATTCTATACAGACAATGTTCAAAATGCATTTTAACGACGTAACACGTACAAAATCAACGAAAAAGACAGCATTATTTTTTTTTAAACATTGATGTTTCTGGAAAAATATATCGATGTGAAGAAAACATCGAAAACAAAACAGGGATTAATCTATATCGACGTTTCTGGTGAAAAATATCGATGTTTTAAAAACATATATGTGTTTTCGCCACCCCTAGATGTTCGTCGTATCCCCTACTAGGGGGGGGGACGATTTTTTACGTGCGGACAGAATGTGCAATATTGGCTGTTCAAGAATGAAATGAGAAACCTCTAGGATGATTCATGGGTAGCTATAGCGCAATAGCTTCCTCTGATGTGATCCCCAGTTCCATTCCCGGTCGAGGCAAAATTTGAGTTGTAGCTCTGCTTTAACATCGGTTCAGTTTCTATAGCTGACTGACAAAGAAAAGCTTCAGGCAGGCGGAGATTGCTACTTGTGGTGAAGGGAATATATCACGTTCCTCACATGTCTCTCTTACCCTTCAAGCGTGGGAATTAAAGTAGGCCCAGATATGTGGGACACCGTTAGCTAATTGGCAAAGTCGAACAGTCGACCCAAATACATAAAAAAATTAAATGAGAAGAGTGCAATATTGCACATCTTCCAACTATGTGGCCGTGCTGTCTCGTGGAAGCCAACTTTGTTTCAACTTTGGGCATTCGCTACACATTATTTCTGGGAGGAAATTTTACAGGGTATTCAATTTGATCTCCTTGTTAATTGATGGACGAGTTTTTTAGCATTATTTTAAATAGTATTTGAATTTTCTTAACAAATTCTTATGAATATTCATGATTTATTATGACATAATCGAATATAAAACTCCTTCATTGTACTGCAACAAGCAGAGATGTTTACTTTTGCATCAAAATGTCATTTTGGTCATATGGATTATAACGTATGGCTTGAGGTGAAAGTTTGCTCACCTTATTCGAGTACATTCTAATCTTTGTATTGGTTGTTCATTACAATGAACTCCGTATACGGGTATTAATCTCTAGAGATCCATTTATTGGTTATCTTTTTCACATTCGCCATTCTACAGTAAGATAGTTCCTCTATTTAATATTTCTATTAAATCTAAGAAGCGATTAAATCTTTCCACACAACTTTACATAGATGAACTTTAAAATTCAATTTTATTTAATGTTCACTTAATGTCAGATGTCGTACCTACCTCCTACATTTATCCGAATAATCTGTTCGAAAAATAGTATCTAGGTATATCAATATATATTTGTGTTCGTAAAAAGCTTACTTGATGAGATCTATACTACATAGAGTATATGAACATTCTCATCGTAGCTTCCAAAGAACAGCAGCTGCTGTAACACTTTCTAGCATCTGTTTAAGATGTGTGGAACCTCAAATACGAACAAACAACTAGTTATTACGATCATAAGAATGTTTTCGGAACTATTTGCTTTAGTGATGCGATTTACTAATACATTCGCTACTTTCAGAGACATTACAATTTTAGATTAGGAAATAGAACTCAAATTTGGACTAACATAAAGATCAGAATTGGCGTTTATTTAACTTCAAAATCATTACTGAAAGTTTGTGCAATTGACGTTCCGGAAAACTTCAGTCAATCAATATTATTGATATAACTATAATAAGCTTATAAATATTCTAAAGAAAAGGTAAGAATTCAAGTGAAACGGTGTTATCTAATTTTAAAATGATTAACGATATTAATCATTCTTCCCTATACTTTTCTCTGCAATTCTAAGGAATCACCAATGTGTACGGCAAAATGCAACTACAGAATATCTTTCGTACACAAATTATAAATGTGGAAATGTCCGCAAGATAATCTCCTTCACTTTTGTCAACAGTGAGTAATATCTGAACTCGTTGTGTATACTTTCATTAATTGGCCATGTTTGGAAAGTTTTCAGGAACGCAAAACTTTGCGCGCAGTTCATGACAAAGTAGATCTAGAAATTAAACAACTTTTAAACAGAATATAACCTCAAACTCGCTTGATTCGAGAGAATGTCCATTTAGAGTAAAGACAAATAGACATTAAAAGATGAGATGTCATGCAAACTTTCATGTTAAACTTTCATATAATGGTACGTTGCTTGATCTCAGATTAGTAAGACATTCAAAGAAATTGGACAAAAAAAACAGAAATACGTGACCTACCTATCGAGTTTCATACTTCAAACGTTACCTGCATGCCATGGATTTGAACAATAATCAGCGAGGATTATTCTCTGATTAATTTTTCTAGGAAAAAAATTACGTTGATAAAGGAACAGGGTGATTTTGTAGAGATGATCACATATATTGTGAAGCATTCAAAGACTGTGATTTTAAAAATAAGCATTATTGATATTTCACCATAAATCTTAAATCAAATTCAGCTTCGGAGTTGAGAGTAAATTCATGAAATGTACTCCTTAAATTATTTATAACATCTTCAGTTCATTAAAAGTAATGTATCATCACTTTTGCGCGTCTTTCTCTTATCAAAAATGTCAATAATTATCCCCTCGATCTTCTCTATACATAATATGCTAAGGATATATATAATGTTTTGAGACAATTTATAAAAGACCATCGTCTCAAAATCTTATAAGTGTGCCACTGATGGAAAGGGAATTACACCTTAGTGGTGTATCCAAAAGATTTTAGGCGAAAAATCGAAGTTTGCAGAAAATGACATGGAAAACAAACTACTGCAACACACTATAATAAGTACTCATAAGTACGATACGATGGGCCCTAGGCCCTTAAACAAGGTTTTCGTGGAGACTCGCGGGTGTGGTGTTTTGGTATTTCTGAAGGGACTTGCGGGTGTGAGGACAGGTAGGTGTTGTGAGGGGGAACAGATGGGGAGATGTAGAAGCAGTGGCGAATGCTGAACATTATTTTAAGCATACCGCACTTTATGAAGAAGCTGCCTCTAACGTTGTCTTTTATTCCGAGCTTTTCTGAAATCCCAATACTATGAAATTCCGTTCTTAATAATTGTTCTATAAGACAATTACACAAACCACTAACTTCTAGAATTCCATTAACACATTCCATTTTCACAAAAACTTGAGAAAAGCGAAACTTACGAACGACCAGAGAAGGACTGTTCTCCGCAATATTTTGCGGTGCCTACCGACCGCCCAGACGCGCATCCTCCCCTCTCCCCGCCCTTGAATCATGCAGAGTCCTAAGTTATCGCAGCTGGCATGCGGTGCCTTCGCCTGCTCTAGCGAATTCTCTGGACAGCATTAAGAACTGTTTGAAACTTCTCATTCTACCGCACTTCATAGCGCTTACGGATGCGGAAGACTGACTGACTCTCGGTAGCAAAACTTCTTCGCATCTGTTTTAAAGCTATCAAAATCTCTAATTTTTTTTAGAGAACTACCAAACTTGAAATATTTATTATACACTTCGAATTACTAGGTATACCGGCGGTATACGCGGTGTATTGGAGAATCCGCCACTGTGTAGAAGGCAGATGTTGATCATGTGGAAAAAATGAAGGGAGACAGGTAAGGATCAGGACAGGTAAGGTCAGAACAAGTAGGACTCGGATAGTTTCTTAGCCAATATTATCCCAAATGAAAGTTACTTTAACTTTGTTTAACAGATTTGGATATTTAGTTTGTTGGGGTGCCCTAACTCCATAACAAGAGTGGTCAGAAAGTGCACAAATTCGAGATCTATATAATGTTAAATTAAAAGGAAACATTTTACAATAAAATTGAAGGAGCTATTTTATCTTCTGCGCAAATTTCATCACAACGCTTCTAGCAATATTAGAGGTTACTCTCGCACTACACCGTGTGCATAATGCTAAAACGCACAGTTCCGCTGCTGACCATTCGAAGTTGGATTCAGCTGAGAAGAAATTTTCAATTGTATACAAAGTGCGGAGTTTTCGCACGGGTCCAGCTAGTAAGCTATAATACTAAGAAAAATGTGGGTTTTGAGCAATTTATAAAAATTCGTCCGAAAACCTCGGAAATGTGCTACTGTTGGATAGGAAATAACTCCCATATATTTTTTAAGGTGTAACACTTCTGGGTACTTTCACCGCAGAGCACGGGAAGCAGAAATGCAGAGAATTTCGAAAAATAGCTTTATCATTACATTGAGTATTTGATAACCCACACTTTTTAATAGCACTAATCTAAAACATTCTCTTCGATAACAAGCACTGAGCAATATTAGAATGTTTACCCTGGCATTGTCTGAGGTCTGTATGATGTAACGCAGAGTTTATGGTCTAAGGACAAGAATACGGGTTCAACTATGAAGCTACTTTTACTTTTAAAACAATGATTTATACAGTGAGGAATGTTTACCCGGGTCGAACTAATTAATAAAGCAATTTTAACTGATTTTAAATGTTTAAATCTTTTCAAAACGCATTTTACGATAGGCAGTATAATGGGTAATAAGTGATTAAATAAAAGTGTGTCATGAATTCATGCACCTTCTGCTACTATTTAACAATGTAGAAATTAAACATCATCTTAATAACAGTTACATGACATTTATAGTGACTTTACGTATAAACCTTGTCAACCCTTGAATGCTCGGGGCCTTTCCAAGCCAAAGCTCATTCAGAGGGATCCGGCCCGTCAGAGCGAAGAGCCGCTCGTTAAGCACAACGCGGCGCGGCGCGGCGCGGCGCCTGGAGGCTGCCGAGAAGTCGTGACCCGCGCGGCACGACGCGTGCCCGGCGCGCGAGCGTGCGTGCGGGGCGGGGCGGGGGAGGGGGCGGGCGAGGTGCGGACGCGGTGCCGCCGCCAAATGCCAAGGTCGCTCCGGGGAACGCACTCGCGAACGCGCCGCTCCGCTCGCCGCCCACGCGCCCCGCCACGCGCAACGGACGCGGCACGCGGCCTCGGCCTCGGCCACCGGTCAACCGCCAATCCCATTGCGTTCTATGGAGAACTCCTATCGTAGCCTTGTCCGGATAACGGCGACTCACTCACACGCACATTGTTGTACTTTCTCGTCTTACTTCGTAAGAAGGGAAAAGTATTGTAATTGCGCGCGATCTTCCCGGGATATAACGTACACTACACTTACGGGAATAATGACCAAAGCAAATGACTATTCGAAAACATATTTAATCAATCGGGTTATCCATGGGGTTCCACTGCACTTCCCCCGCCGTAAGATTTAGGAAAGTTTTTAGTAATAAAAACCGCTTAAAATGAATGTCTGAATTTCCGGTTTAACTTGTGGGAAAACATGCTGTTAACATAACGAAAAGACACTTGCGGAGATTAAGCAAGGAAAATGTGTTGAATGTTTGGGAAATGTGCCGAGGAAAATGGGGAGGACGTGCGGGATAACAAGGGAAAAGGTACTCTCGAGTTATGTTAATAGGCTTAATCTGAAACATCCTTCGCCTATTACATTTTTCTGTTACATTTGTTACATCACGTCTGCTACATTTCGTGAGAGAATCGTCTGTTACATTTTTCGAGGTTTTACATACTCCATAGCTCAAGTGATCACAAAGAAGTAGAATCTTCATGTTTTGTACAATTAAATTGACTATTTGATATTCTGTGCAATTTAATCCCACATATCTAAGTCGTTCTGTTTGTTTATGAACCATTACCAACATTTGAATGCTCTCCCACCTGGCATATAATGTTGTAACGCACAATCCAAGGTCTGGTGCGTCTAAGTTGGGTTCCATTACAAAGTTATTTTCTCTTTTAAATCTATTGTTTACAAAGTACAGAATATTCGCACGGTTCCAACAAGAAACTTTTAACTTCTTTTAAATCATTGCGTGTCATAAATCTCGCGAGTGGAAGTAGTTTAAGAAAAAATTTATTCTCTTTTTTAAAGATCATTATTAACAGAAAAAAACGAGTTTCGGAGACAAAATGATATCGTCACGAATGTTTTGCATGATGGGCTACAACTTGAAATTAATTTCCAGGACAAATGGGATAAAAGTTTCACTTTTTATAACAAAAATAATTATCTGTGCAAACGGGTAGAAACAATGCCAAAAACGTCAACTCTTTAAAACTCACAGTTTGAGAAGTGTTTCAAAATTAGAATTTACTTTCAACTAGCAAACCATTTTTTTTATAAATAATAAAGTTTCTTTGTGAAAGGCGTAAAATCCCTTAATTCCTGCATATCCCTTTCCATCCAATCGATTCTCGCGTTGTAGAATTACAAAATAAAACTAGTGATGCTGCTACAGCACACACTTTCTTATATTATTTGTAACCCTTATGTAATATTATGACTGAACACAATGTGTGGTGGTGACAAGGGAAGTTGATTTAATAAAAATGAGTGGAATCATGAATACTGCGCACGGTTCGTGGCATTGGTTGACATTGGGCGACAAATGAAGACTTGGCCGGGAATGTGTACAAGCAAGCAACGTTTCCATGGCATTAAATGTACTGTTCAAGAGGGAAAGATAATCATACAGAAAGTGCTCGCTGAAAGCATCAAAATCGGGAGCTCCGATCATGGCAGAGAGGCGCATGTATGCGAACCGCATTGAAAATGAAAAAAAAATAGGCATCTCAGAGGGAGATTGTTTATAGACAATTGATGCAAGAAATGGAGTAGAGTTAATGCACAAGTATTAAGGAAAATATTACGGCGACGAAGATTTAAGGGGAGAACGACACGAAAAAATTTTTAAAAAATCAATTTTTCAGATTTTGCGACATTTTATTCAGTCTTCTCCTGAATATGCATATATATATATATATATATATATATATATATATATATATATATATATATATATATATATATATATATATAGTGTTGCATGTACGTTTTAGTTCCTAACAAAATATTTAATGGAACTATGCAGTAGTCAGGGCATTTAAAGAGTGGACGGAACCCTTGGAGGAATCTACAATGGTAAATAATATTATTTTTTTAGATATTTGCAAAGTTGGAGATTCATGGCTGCACTGTTAATTAACGTCTAGCGTGTACCCTTTGTTTGTTCTAAATAAAGCGCCTATTGTTGTGAATAGAAGTAATTGCATTTTAGTTTTATTGTTGTGAGTAGGTCTATAGAAGTAATTGTATTGAATAAAAATAGGAGTGAAGTATTGTTCTGTAAATAAAACGCCTATTATAGTGATGAAATAATTAGGAATGGCTGTTAGAAGAAAAACCAAATATATCCTTCAACGCATTGCCAAGCATGCAAGCTAGTGCGAAAAAAATAAATGATCTCCTAAAACAAAAACAGAAGAATCGGGAAACGAAAAGGAAAAGAAACAATTAGGAGATTTCGGATGACCCAGAATATGGAACAGGAACGCACTGAGTGATTGAGTACATGCAAAATTTAACGCCAAAACATTCAAGTCAATTTACTCAAATTCCTGTTTTTTTACTATTGGAACATTTATTTTAGGGAAAAATAGTAGTACATCCCGCCTTTTTACAGCACTGTCTACAATGTTTGTTAAGTCATAATCAGCAACAAAACTACCAAAAAGATCAACCATTTAAATGTAAAAAAATTATAATTCAAAAATGTGTAATTTTTCATAATTTAATAAAATTTCTTGTTCAAAAACGAATGCTTGTTTATCAGATTTTTGAACTGACATGCATTAACGAATGTTAAATATAAAAAAATCATCACTATAAATAAAATATTTTTCGAGATATCTTGAGTACCTAAAAATCATAAAATGAACATGGGGTAGATAGGGATGTCCTTTTCCCCTTAAGACGAGACTAGTAGGTAATATGGTGACATGAAGTCATTTTTTTAAATCATTTAAACCTGTGAACAGACATTATGGACATAAAAATATTATTGGAGTGTAGAGAATCAAATTATGATTTTTCTGCTCTACATTAGATTACTAGTTAGGTTAAAATAATTAGTGTTTAACAATTTCTGAGATTTTCTTGATATATTTTCATTTCTTGCTTGCTTTTCAACGTCATATTAAACAATTGTTTTTGAAGTTCCATGTTGGTTTTTCTTTGAAAAGAATTACTTTCAGAGGTTTCCTGGAGTACCTATTTGCGTACATGTGGAAGTCACCGGATCTTATATTTTGTATAACTGGTAAATAATATAAGCAGGTTGTCGGTTCAGCACAATATCAAAATACTAGCTGAACCCTTCGCAAATTTTCGAAAATTTGAACTTGGACTCGCAACCAGTGACGCGTTACTTCACTTGCCAATCTCCCTATCGACACAAAACATGCCTCTGCACGTGTTCCCAACCCGAAAAAGTGTTTTTAGAAGCTAGGATTTAAAACTCGAAAACGTAATTTTCTGCCAGAACAATAACAATTCTGACAATACATGCATATAAAATACTTATCTTTAATTTATGAAAATACACTTTTTTTAAGAAAATTTCACTTGCAACAAATAATACAGAATATTCTGCTGCCTGGTTTCAAATATGTGAAAGAAAAATATTGAAGCCGCTTTTGAAAAAAATCTTGTTTACATACCTATATTTGTGCACAAATGTCAGAATTTTACTCAAAATTACGCACTTTAACACAAAACTAATTCTATACTGAAACAATTACAACAAAATCATCTAAAGATCTATTTTTTTAGTGTACCGGGAAAAATCTACAGCACAACTCAACAATTTCACGGGGAGGCTGGTAGTTTTGCGCCTGGTTGTTATGCAATCCCGCACGACATTCCCTTAATTTTAATCCTACCCCTTCCTATCCCTTACATTCTGCTTTTGCTTTGGCACTCATTTTCTACCTGATAAGCACAGCCAACGATGTTTCCTATCTGTTTGGTGTCTCGTCGCACAACAGCTACTGTATCTTTTTTATTTATTCAAGGCTAGCCTTTGGCCCTCTGCAGCTGCATAAGACAATTACAATAAATACAGAATATTTATAAGATATTATATGATACATAATAAACAAATTCTATTTTAAGATAAATAACGATTTGGGGTTTAAATAAGTAATAAATGAGAAAATACTCATCGGTTTGTGTCTGTGGGGGTTCTTTCTCTGGGCAACTTTCTTTTTACTTTTTCGCTATGGAGTAGAGAAAATGTTATGTAATGCGGCGCAAAAAAACCGCGAATTTTCGGAAGTTAAACTCTTATTAGTAGGCCCTCGTAATGAAAAAGTGGATAAATCCATTTTTAATGGATTATTAGTTTAGAAAAAGTCTTCTATCGCGTGGTGTAGACAATTCAAGTTTTGTGGTCCTCGATACCGAAAAATCGAATGACGGCAAAACGTCTGTCCCACTGTCTATCAGTCCGTCTGTGAACAAAGCTAGCGGCTAAACTGTTCAGTCGAAATTCTCCTAAATTGATATTCCCCAATCGATCTGTCGATGTCGCGGCCCCTTGAATTTGAAACCGATATTTTAATTTTGGGAGATATTTACATGAAGCAAAACATTTACAAAATTTTCAAAAAATTATCTCCATCGTTTTTAATTAAATTTTGTTGTTTAATAGTGAGAAGGACATTTAATAGAATGGTGCAGGTCTCATGTTTGTTGAAAACCCTAATTTTTCGAAAATTGCAAAAGTTCAACATTTTTTCAGAGTCTCCCTACAACTAAAATATTAAAGAGAGATATTTTTCCTTTAATGAAATCTGTTCCTTAAAGATAGAGTTTAAAATAAGGTCATGTACAATTTTTCGAAAATTAGAGTACTTTTCGCATAACGTAAAGTGAAAATACGGGCCAGAAATTACGTGCTGTTTTAGCACCACTAGTTAACCTTTTGCCGTGCATATTCTGCTTACCTAGGTGATAGTGAAATGCTGAAGGAATCTATAATACTCGTATTTTAGAATATAATTTTATGGATAGGAAATGAGTAATGCCAAGTTCATTTTGTAACTGTGTATTCGGAATGTATCAGGGAACTTTTGTGATAGTGCGTACGAATCTATTTTGAAAAATATGCATATTGTTGATATTTGTTTTGGCTTCGGGAGCCCTGACTGAAGAAGCATATGAGAGTATGGGACGGATCATTGATTTAAAGAGATGAATGGCAACATGTAATTGTAAGTGGGATGCTCGTTTTTAGAATAGGATATAGCTGGTTGACTCTACTAGTGCCTAGTGCTATTCGGTGTTGTATATTTTGCCACCATGTACGTCTTTTGCCAAACAGAACTCCAAGGTATTTGACTGTTTTTTGCGAAGAAGCCCCGAGATATTTTGTCTGGGATGTCTGGTCTACGCAGGGTAAATATTTTTGCCTGTCTTTCATTTGGATTATATCAATGTGCCATTTTTTAGTCCAGTTGGAAAACAATGTGAGGTGATGTTGCAGATCTTTTACTGAATAATCAAGATTGCTGTCGGTGAAATAAAGTTCTGTATCATCAGCAAGTAGCTATTGCAGTATTTTGGGCAGTTGGTACATTCGATGTACGTATTAAACAAGGTGAGAGAGAGGGTAGATCCTTGAGGTACTCCTGCTATGATAGTGAAAGGTTTCGGGGAGACGCACAGAAAATATGCGCTTTACCAGCAAACCTTCTATGATTTCTGAGATATAAAGTAGAGCATCGATGCTGCGGAGTCTAAAAATCAACCATGGGTGCCAAAAGATATCAACGACTTTAGCTATATCTAGAAAGAATGTTGCGATGTGCTTGTTGTCATATAATCTTTCTATCATATGTTCTGTTATGCGTAAGATTTGATGATATGTAGATTGGAGGGGTTGGAATCCAAACTGATGTGGTGGTATAGCTTTGACCGAGCTGAGGCAAGAATTTACCCTAGAGAGTACACATTTTCCGTGAAGGGTAGCAAACTAATCGGGCGATAGCGAGTTGGATCATTTTTACTTTTCCCGGCATGTGAATGGCAATAATATGTGCGTGTTTCCATTTATCAGGGAAATGCGCAAGTCGCAAAGCTGCATTAAATATTGCTGCACGTTACACCGCGCGAAATGATACAGTGCGTAGCGCACTGACTTCGCAGTCGGAATGTCTGGGTTCGATCACTGAGCAGGCCGTCCTGACAGGGTTTTTTTGTTGTTTCCCTCGGTAATAAGGCGAATGTTGGGATGGTTTCAAACGGCCACGAATACCTGCCTACACATCCCATCTCCACCTCCTCCCATCTCAACTATCATCTCATAATTCATTAATAATAATAATAATAATAATAATAATAATAATAATAATAATAATAATAATAATATGCGCCCCTTCTGGGAAAGGAACAGGAAATTACCCTAATTAAGTCCTCCCAAGAAAATCCACTAGGTCACCTAACCTCCGTCTATGGAAGAACACGACCAAAGAAGAAGAAGAAGAAGAAGAACGATACTGGTACTGATGTAGTATTAATACTAGCTACTACACATCTGGATTCTGCGAAAAACATTGTTGCTTCAATGGTTTAACGGTAAACGTATTGGACTGTTTTACCCAAGGTCGCGGGTTCAAACGCGATCGTAGCTGTGGACTTTTAAGAACAAAACAATCCTTCGTAGCCCTTCCTTCGAAAGGGAAGTAAAGCCAGCTTCCTCGAGTTGTAGATTTACAGATCCTCATTAAAATATCATCAAGCTTAAAAGAAGCCTCTGAGCAAAATAAAAATCGCCACTTTGGTCGCCCGAGAGGCACCTTATTTTGCTGCTACAAGGCGGAAGAGGCCAGGCGAAATCCGCGTGGACAGGAGGAAGAGTAGGCCTACTAGCCTGAGTCTTGCCACGTAAAACAAGGCATGAAGTGAACTGAAATGAAAAACATTGGACCGCCGTTTCGGATCCTGGCGAGCGCTCGGAGTAAGAGCAGAGAGGTCCTAGCCGCGTGCGCCGCTGGTTTGGATCTCGGAATCGATCGGGCGACCGGCCACCAGCCCTCGGCGCCGCGCCGTCGCATCGCGTCGCGTCGCGTCGAGTTGGTCGCGTGGCGCAAGGTCGCCCGCTCGCAGCTCTTTGAGAGCATTCTGGAAGCCCATGAGTCTATCCAACTCACTGAAGTACATTATCCATCAGCACGGTCTTCGTTAACATTCACTCAGCAAGAATGTAATGAAATTGGCAGAGAGAAAATAGCGTTCCAACCATGCAGCACCAGAACAAATTAGAGAATTATAATGGAGAGGAAAATATGGAAAGAGCCCGTGAATTTGGTAAAACATTTCTAATTAAACAAACAATTTTTTTCCACGATTTTGCCAATTTTAAAATCTTTTCTACCTTAGTTTTGCAGGTCTATAAAGGATTAATTGAAGATGGATGTAAGGAATCCTCTATTATGCTTTTTCCAGCAAATTACTCAATTCCGTTGCCCTCTTTACCTTTAATGTACCGGGACGACTCTATAATGTCTTATTACGACAAAGAATGAGGAGGGAAAATGATGATGCAAGAACCGTGGACATTTTTACTCAAAATTTACTGTTAATTTCCAAAAAATATCGGTACTCTTTTGAAGAGAGGTTGAGAGAACTTCAAGACCGCCCTCAGAATGATTTTATTTTGATTTCATTTGAATTAGAATGTTTCTGTAAAAACGTATAACAATTACATAAAGACATATACTTTACGAAAATATATGTTTGATGACGCTTCGCTTAATTACTTTAAAAATAATATTTGAATGGAGGGACTAAAATAATGAGTGAAGAAATTATATTACATACTAATTCAATAGAGCACTTTACTCATTCAAAACGAGCCAGTGAAGAATAGCTGCAGGAATTGGCCGAGAGGAACACATAATTTAGTGTTGCAACGTAATGCATGATAAAAAATGTGTCAAAGAATCTGGAGATGCGTTTATTTAATAAAAAAGGTGCTCCAAGTAAGGGACTTTGGTGCGGGCAGCACGCACAGAGAAAAGAGCGAGCGGGAACGGTCACTACCGCTCCCCCGAACGTACTCGACCAGCAAAGGTGGCTCAGGACATCTGACCTTTCTCTGGGAGCTCCTAGGTTTCGAATTCTGACATTGGGAGGATTTTCGACTTTCGACACGAAAGCAGGGTCGAATTGAGTCGCTGTCTGGAGGAGACTCCTAGCACCCGACCGCTCTGAACGGTAGTTTTCCGTGGTTTCTCCGATCAACACCAGGCGAATGCCGGAGCAGTACCTTAACAAACAGGTCACGGATCGTGCCCGATATTTTCTTCTTCATTGTCCTATCCTCACTCCTTACTTTCACACACTTACACTTACATATACTACACTACCACACATGCCGGGAGATCGGTCGGGAGCTTAGAGTTTGTCCCGGCTGAGGCGGTGCCCCGCTGGTGGGGGAAAATCCCCTCAAGCCGACGGTAGGTTGGGCAATCTAGAGGGGTAAGATCACCACCACCTCCCACGATAAAGCATACACTAAAATTACGGGACTAATGACCTTAACAGATAACGCGCACGAGATCACTAATCAATCAACCGAATGTGCTCGACCGGAGGCAGCCAGTTGCAGAAAGCGCTGTATCGTCTACTTCTAGCCGGTTGTCCGCTAGCGGTTGTTTTTCCAGTTAATGCGGAGCTCTGTAAGTTATACATACATTTTTTCATTATTATCTGCCAGTGTTCATTGCCTACAGGTTTGTGGATCATTTACAAGAAGCGGAAGTGAAAGGTATCGAACTATGAAAATAATTAGTTGGTAGGAAATAATTCTGGGAGAGGTTGATTCCATGCGCTTGCAATTGACGCGCATGGGTCGCGCAAACAACAACAAACTAGATTGTGAACTCACATTCATCCTCAGTGACTACACTCGTATCATAGACAAAGCAGACAGCAGACATTAAGTTCGGCCGACTTCCCGCTGCAAGTGAATTTTGCACGGTGGTACCTCGACAACCCTCGATTCGTCAGCACAGTTTCTTTCTTGTAAAGTGACGTGGTTTATGAGGGACGGTTTCTTCAATACCGGTATCCTCCACATTTGGGCCGAGAAATACTCTCACACTACGCACTTCACGGTACGTCAGGAACGTTTTCTTGTAATCTTGTAATCATCTCTTCTGGTATCGAGCATGATTATCAGAGCGGCCCTTAAATATTTCCAACAAGTCTAAATGGGAAACATGAAGTTTCTTGAACGTGAATTAGCACTCCTTCAAGATGCTCTTTTGCCTGTGTATCCGCAAATGTGATTCCTGAATACTAGTTTGAAGTCGTAGGCTTCAATCCCGGACTGCCAAGATCATTCACATGAATACTAGTTTGTCAGAAAGTGTGTATTTTCTTTTTACGGGCTAATCAACTACTTTGATGAGTAGTAGGTTTGATTAGTACGGTGAGGTTTAGGGCGTAGTATTGCACGGGATGTGGAGCAGTTCACTCCTCACGCGAATACGAGATCCGACGCCTACTTACATGTTCGGCTTGCTGAGTTTTCCTCCTCCAGATATGTTCCCCCAGTGGTACACCGTCCATGTCGCGATAAGGTCTGAGATCCCGTCTGGACACCCGAGTGTGTGGTGCATGTAACAGTGTGTGTTTGTAAGAGGAGGGGATGGCACAAGGTTGACGCAGAAAAGATTACATGCGGCCAGTGGCACGTTTGTTAGGGAACTGCTCCGCGATTCACCCGATATTGACTGGATAAGTCACGGAAAACAACAGGTCAAAGATGTCGGACGCTAGAATTCTCCTACTGGTGTGGTTGGGTTCGAACTAGCAATCCGCCACCATCAAGACTCTAACCTTAGGACCTCCCACCATTTCACTCGAGGCATGTGACAATTTCTAATGAAAAATGTCCCGATCGATTGATAGGTAGAGGAGAACCTATTTCATGACCACCTCACTAACCCAATCTGACCCATTCTGATATTTTCATAAATGGTTTTATTAAGAGCAGAAGGAACACCACCACCTCCAGGCATACAAATATTCACTACACTAATGACCATAGAAGTTGACATACCCGGAAACATCAATCATTCATAAGTAAGCGGAAGATGAAACTTTTAAGAGCATGCGAGGTGATCAGATGCTTATGAGGGACATTCAAACATATGCAACAAAATACAATTAAATGATAACGCAAGGAATTCACTTTGAACAACTGGAACATGTGAAAGGAGTGATGTGGACAAACCAGTATAAATGTGACTTACGTGTGAGGATCGTGGGTTGTTTGATTTATCCAATCCCACGCGGCGTTGAGTACTAGAGATCAGACGCGCCGCATAGCCCTGAGGTTATAATTGGCTCATCACAAATGGGCGTTTACGAAAATCATCCTTGTGGCTTTCCCTACTCGGCGTTCAAGGCTGGCATTGATCATCTCAAAACTTACGAGCTGAACCGCGCTGCGAGGGAAGACATTGATTCACTCAACGTAGCCCCAAGAGAGCGGAAGTCATAGAGCCGAGGGAATTACGTAACCAACAGGCGTTAAAATATGTCTCCGCATGGAGTCATACGGTAACATGGTAAGTAATAGTTTCTTTATAAAACTATTCGTGCTACAACAGCATTCTCATATTATTTCTAAGTTTCGCAGTTTTCGAAAATTCAGAGTTGAAGAAAAAGGTCTGCACCATTGTTTTAAGTGTCTTCTTCTTCTTTCCGTGGACGTCAAACTGAAGAAAAAATTAGCCGTTTTCGAAAAATTAGCCATTTGTTTCTAAATTGCATTAACTTCAGGCAGAAATTACGCAAAAACTACTCTCTTTTTCAAAAAATTGTACATGATATTTTTTAAAGATCTATTTTTAGGATAGATTTTATTTAAACAGAAATCTATATCTTCAATATTGAACTTTTGCAATGTTAAATTTTCGAAATTTTCAAAAATACAGAGAATACGCCGGAAATGGGACTAGCGGCAATTTTTTTTATGCATTCGAGAAGAAATTTTAAAGAAAAATTTGGATCCTTTTTTCGAAAATAATTGTTCATACATTGCCTATATTTCACGTAAAATAAAAATTATACTCATATTTTCGAAAAATTGGACGTGACCTTATTTTAAGATATCTGAAAAATATATTTTATTACGGCAAAAATCTCTATCTTCAATATTGTGGTTGCAGAAAGACACCGAAATAATTTTGACTTTTTGCAATTTTCAGAAACCCAGGGATTTTAAAGAAAACGGGACCAGAACCATCTTTTAAGCGTCTTTTACATTAAACTTTATAACAGAGTTTAATACAAAAATGTGCAGTCACCTTTGAGAACATTTTCAAAAGGTTTTTTAAGCCTCACGTAAAATACCCCCAAAAATCAAAATATCCTTAAACAACTTGAAATGAAATCGATCGCAGAATATCAATTTTTGAGAAAATCGTCTTAACGGTTTAGATGCTAGCGTTGCCAACAGACAGGCAGTCAGTCAGACAGATACGGACGGACAGACATTTTGCCGTCAATCGATTTTTCGATATCAAGGACCTACAAAACAAGGATTCTGACTTCACATCGTGATATTGAAAGTAATTTATTACATACATAGGAACAAGATATTATCTTTATCGTTTTTAGGGATCAGGAATAAGAGTTTTTCTGTCGAAAAATCATGGATTTCCCCACACACGATTACAACACTCTTTCTTCTTATGAAGTAAGGGCGAGAAGGTAAAAATACTCATTTCGTCCTTCCTAACACCCCTCCACATTTGTTTACAGAGTTTTGCTTTACGCGTGGAAACCGCCCACTGCCTGGGTAATAATTTTAGTAGCCCGCTGCTTTGATCCGTCGTTTTCATGGACCTCAGGTCGCGCCCAATGCATCCCTCACCCTCCTGTCCTCACTCCTTGTGTCCTATGTGGATCCTCACCCCCATCCTCATGTAGGGCAATGATTTCCACACCTACATGGCACATCCCTCAAGATCTCCAAGGACTCCAGGTGCTGGGAAAACGCATTTTTGGTTCGGTTAGCATGCGCTCTGGGTTATCAGGCGAAAAGAGAGGGAGAGATGTGCAAATGCTCTTACAAAACAAGGTTATCAATCTCTTTATATTTTCTACCTACGAGAGAAAATTTAAAAAAAAGTATTTGGATTTCTGCAACAGTTCTGTAATAATGAGATAGAGTGTAATAAAACATTCAGAAAATATTGATTAAAAGATTGAAATAAATTAATAAATTACTATTGACTCATTTTATGTCTGTAATCATAATTCATTTAGTAAAATCAGTTCAACAATAATATTAGTCAAACGCTTGTAAATATGTTATAAATTTTTGCACTGATAAATACTTGATGATGTCTTCAAAACTTGTCCAAACTTGGATGAAAGAAATTTATATTTCAAAATAATACATAACGTTGCAAAAAAATTCGTGCGCATTCTGTAAATAATTTAAATAAGTTTTAACGTAATTGATTTGCAACAAGTATTTATCTAATCCCATAATATTGAATCGTTAAATGAATCACACTGTAAAACATAATTTCTGCGAATAACATAAGATTAGTCTCAGAGTAACCTAAAATGTGTTTCACTTTAGTTGTATTAATAAAAAAAATGTTGCAATTTGTAGACTCAATAAGCCCCCTTATGGAGAATGGAATTAGTGTACCCGGGTGTCCAGGGTTTCTTCAGTACCAGTTAAGCTCCTCGATGCGAAAAACGGCTGGTCCGAATCCTGCCCTAGGGGTGGAGGGTTGCTAGTACATCTGCAGGACAGGCTTTGCTTTCTGGAATCGGAATACTTATAACTTCGAAGCTTGGAAGTGTGTCTTGCACTTAGAGCACACTCAGCAAGGCTTACGGGCAATCAATTTAGGCTATAAACATAAAACTGAATAAGTGCTATAATCAAAATAATTGAGACTGCCAAGCATTAAGCTAGTACAATAACACATTTTGAAAATGCTCAAAGGAAAACTTATTTACATTTTGCAACACATCTCTGCCATGATGGTAATTAGTGCCTACCACATTATCCCTAACATAGGCAAGTGAGGAGGCTTATGCCTTTGTGTACTTCGCTTCCATCCCAATGAAGACTTCAGGGTTGGTTTGCGTTTTCTTTCACTGTATGTCAGATGTAACAGCGCTCACGACGTGTGAATGACCATTCAAGATATGGAGTGGGGATTCAGACACCATAAGTCGTGGTATAAGAAGTGAATCACGTCACCATTATATCGACGTCCCAGGTCTAAAAGGTAACAACTCAAAATTCTAAGTTTTGAGATATTAACGTTTTAAAGTTTAATATCGCTCTGAAAATGTCAGCTACATCATATGAATTTGAAGATTATGAAATAACAGTAACAAATGAAAATATATTTCAAATTCAAGTGATGTAACTACCATTTTGAGAGCGATATTAAACTTTAAAACGTCAATATCTCAAAACTAAGAATTTTGAGTTGTTTTCTTTTAGAACTGGGGTGTGGATATGGGAACGACACTCATGCCTTAGGCAGGTCACGGGCCCGCAGCTTTCGGTTGCGCGATTTGGGACGATGCCATTGCACCCTGGGATGATGACGCTTCATGGTGGGTGAGTGTAAACACGCACTACACTACCATATGTAAAGGAGACACGTCGGGAAGTTCGATCTTATCCCGACTAGGGCACAGTCCCACTGGGGGAAGGTACTTCGAGAAAGAAAATCCGCAAGCGAACGTGGAGGTCGGCAACATATCTCACGTTCCAGTGGGAGATGCCACATGTGTGGATATAACATGCAGTACACTCACAATACTACTGAGCGCCGATCCGATGGCAAAAATCGTTAAGACAGTCGTGCTGTAACGATCTCGGACCAGTGGATCGCGGGTTCGAATCCTACCTCGGGCATGGATGTTTGTGTTGTCCATACGTGTTCTCCCTTTTCCTAGGGCTTTTATCCAGCCGACAGCCGGTTGCCCTTTACGTCCCGAAGGGACGCATATTTGACCATATACTAGACAAATACTTGCGGGCTCCTCTGATCTGGGGTCAGCAGAACGCGAGGCCCTCCGCGACAACACACGCACACAAAGTCACGGGACAAACAGCCATGCCCAAGGCTGGACTCGAACCCGCGACCCTTCAGACCGAAGCGCTGAGTCGGTACTCGCTCTTAGCCACCTCGGCCATCCAGGTCGGCACGTCTTTTCCCTACAGTTTAAAAATGAAAGTGGTCGCTATACGACCTAGATGTTGAAGAGCGATATTAAACATAAATTTAAGAAAAGACTACCGACCTAAGTGTTTTAGGCTCCCGGATTCAGTAAATAAACGCATGATGTCATGAGCTCCGAGTACACGGACGATGCATCAATCCCTGCACTAGTGCATCATCATTCCTAAACATCACGAAATATCTAAAGGCTTATAAATGTGTGTCCTGAGGCACATGCATCGTTTACACAATCGCCTGGAGGCCCACTAGCCATCGCTGGCGCGCAGGCTTCCCTTCCCGTGGAGGGCCTACCCACGGCGCTGGAGGCGAGTGAATGGGCGGCCGGCGCGTCCTCAATCGGGCAGGGACGTCTTTCGCACCGCCGCGCCGCGCCGCGCCGGGCGGCGTCGCGTGGGCCGGGCGCCGTGAGTCACGGCGGCGGCGGCGGTGGCCGGGAAAGGCCTCCGCTCGGCCACGGCGCCCGCGACGCCCGGTCGCCCGCGGCGCGCAAACGCCCATAAGCATCGCGCCCGTGACGCAATCCGCCGCCGCTGAGACAATGCGCGCGCAGCCATGAATATGCAGAGCGCCCGCCACTTCCGACGGCCGCGTTGCGCTTGTACGGGCAATTCCGGCACCCAGCGCTCGAGTTGTACGCTTGCGAGAGCACCGCGCACACGGACGACGGCACCAAGTGTCGCACGTGCCAAAGGTCATTGAAAGGAAATGGATGCTACCTGCTTAACTTAACGGGTTCCAGAAAATCCTAATGCCGCCCGGCGCGGCGGTGCGAAAGTTCTAATGAATTGAAATGTAAAATGTTATGCTACAAAGTGTAAATAGCGTATACAAAATGCGTTTACGTTGGATTGGTTACGTTAGCGAATACAAAATACATTTCGTTGGATATTCAGGAACACGTATGCAATCCAAAAACGATAAAAAGAGTTTTGATTTTGTCTAAAAATGCTAATATTTGAATGTGTTCTTCGCCTATTCTCATACTGCGCGTACCCACTATCCTCATTCTCAGCGCGACTGCTTACTACACAGCTGGCGTCATGCGACGACAAGGTTTCAAGGAAGAGCCCGAACGCCATTAAATATTTGTTGTTTACATGTTGTGTTTTGAAACAGCAACATTTTGATATTCTTGGTATATAAAGACTTTTACTGCTGTACTCTGTATACTCCTATACTACACTATGTTATTGCAGTATTTGTGAGGGCGGTTTTTGTAAAAATATTTAATTTATTGCAGTGTTATATGAGAGCTTTTTATTTGTTGTTCTTGAACGTGCTACATTTTGTATGGTTGTGTTCAGCTACATTTTTGCCGATGCATGTCACCGATATATAAATATGCATATGATTTTATTTATACACGGATGGACGCCACTTAATGTTATCACTCCGAAACACACATAATATAACATTACAAATTGATAGTAGACGGCAAATTCGAATTGAAGGTTATCCAAGGAAAAATAAAGCTACTTCTGAAGTTTACAGACGGGAAAAACAATCATTGATAATAAAATTCATTCTTGTCTTCATTCAATTCATACCTACAGAATAAAAAAATATTTTAATTTAAAATCATATTGCAATGTTAGGTACAGTTTCTAAAATTTAAAAAAGTTCTCGATTAAAGTCAGCTTCTGGTTTTCTCTGACAAGTATCATTTATTTAAATCTCGTACTCGCAATGTTTCTGAAAATCAACTGATGTGCGCTGAACACCATGTCGCAATGTTTCTAATGCCTGCCTCTTTTCAGCCGTCGTTGGAGGTTAATATGTATCCACAGTATCGTCGTAATTTTCTTCTCTACACATCGCTATTGCCACTTGTAAATGTGTAGAAGTACTGATTTTACATAAGTGGTCTTCTGTTTGTGCAGCAGTTGTAATGATGTTTTTATCCACAACCATCCACACCCGAAATTCGTTTTCTGTCGATTTTCTTGGTGAAGAGCACATGTTTTCTTCACGCAAGTATCAAATGGTACTGCTTGGTCTTTTGCGAGTCGCTACCCATTAGATCTCAAAACTGTATATAACTGATATGTGTTTCCAAATCACGATAAAACGAATTATGATCATAAAATCGGCGTTTTCTTAACGGTGTAATATCAGTCCGAGCTGGACATAATAAAAATGATAAGAAGAGATCCGATACTGATGACATGACATCTTTGCATTGGTGCATTCTAGACGTAGCTAACTTGTAAATTAATATTTACCACGACATATAGGTGATAGAAATGAATATTTATTGGATCATTTTTTGGCGATTTTTAATTTTGGGGGGAATTTGTTTGAACGTTTGCGTCATTTTTGGCATTTTTATGCATTCTGTAACCTTTTCATGTTTTTTGTTAGTGAATGTTTCATAAATATACAATGACACGCTAAAACAAAGGTTTTATTGCATCGTCAGTTCATAACGAAATTCACTACTGAAGTAGACATTTTTTCGAACTTTCAAAATTACATGGATCTTCGGTAACTTTCTCGACTTTTCAAAACTGACAGTTGGAAGATCGGAGCTTAGGATTACATTTTCTCCTAAAATAAAGACATAAATAAATATAATTTTTATGTACGTAAAATTTTATTAAAAATTGTAAAATTCATTGAATAAATAAACATTTTAATACAATTTTTTTAGTATTTTTTTTTCAATCAGTTATTTTCCCCTTGTTTTAAAGTAATTCTATAAGTAATTTTCAAATAATTTTTAAGTCAGAGAGAGAGAGAGAGAATTAAATTTTGTTTACATTTTTAGAGAGCCCTCCCTAAGGGACCTTAAGCATACGCTTGGTCTGTTTATAAATTAATCCAATCCTACTTACTTTTTGTAATATTCCATTTGTTAGAACTTGTGATGTTTTTCTAGTACATGCTGTTGAGTAAGGTAATGAATGATATTATAGACACTACAAAAGTAGGGCAAAACGCAAGACACTACAAAACTAGGGGAAATTCATTGACATGAAAGTTAATTTCAAAGAAATGGCTTCCCCCAATGCATAATATTGTGCAACTAAAAATAGAAGGTGAAGTAAAGTACGACCGCGAAGGAGAGTAGGTTATTCGCAAGAAGGATTGTTTGAGTCATCCAAGTTTCCTCCTTGTATTGTTACTGACCCTGAAGACGCGGTTTAAGTGACCTTGTTATGGTTTCTAAATGATATTCACAACCGGAAATTAAATTCATGGAAAATTTAAAGAAATTTAAAAGATATTTTTACAATCAAAATACAATTTCATGGCTCGAATTTTCCGTTAGAGATATTGATAACACAAGCGTAGATTCAATTAAAAATAAAAATGTAATAAAAATGTAACATACTTTGTAAAGGTCCGGTTAAATCAGATGTAGTATATATCGTAGCCTGATAATTTCTGCTGTTGTGCATTTTCGAGGAGCTGGATTAATTTTGAGGAAGATAAACTCTAAAAGATATTTTAGTTTTATAAATATAATTGTTCTTGCTGTCGTCATACATGTTAAACTATTAATGCGTTTCCTTTAAAACAGCCCTGAGATCTAAGGCAAACTTACTCTTACCAGAACTGGCCTATTTCAACGTTTAACCAAAAAATCCTGGAGGAATTTATATTTTCACAAACTGTAATTCTGTTTCCATTCACTTAAGGATGAACTGACTTTTTTAACCCTTTGTACATTCATGTATTGCAGGTACCATGCGCTTAGGATCATAGGACGTTAGAACTCCTCTATATTAAAACTGTCAGTATTTGTTTCCCCACTTTCAAAACTATCCCTGAACACATCACGGGTCGTAGGCGATCTAACTGACGTTTTTGGAAATACGGAGAAGATGGCATAGCAAGCGCTATGCTTCATGTGCATATTTGCCCAATATTTACTGTTAATAAAATCAGTTAATATTGGTACTCATTTGGAAAGTATAATGAGTTGACCTCAGGCTTGCCCTGAATAAAGCATAGCTGGATAAAAATCCCCAGCAATTCTGGGGTTTGAACCCGGGCTCTAGGTAGCACTGATTATAACTTATTATTAACTTATTATAATATATAAAACTATATTATTATATAATACTATATTAAATATATTATAATATATTAACTTAACAGATTATAATATATAAAAATATTTCCTTGCTCTGGAATTCATTTTAAAACTTGATAGAAACTCGCTTTTATGTGTAATATATTTAAACGCAAGCCTGCTGCATAGTTTCTCGTAGCCACGTCCCTTGTGAATGTATTTGATTCCCATTTGAAAGATTATCTACAAACTTTTGTATAATGTACAAAAAAAAACAATAAACACAAGCATCCTGCAGAGTTTCCCGCCAATAAACGATTATACATATTATAAGCTTGATCTACTCTCCTTGTTAAAATATGGTGAGTAGTTCAAATGATTGTGGAGTATAAATAAAATTAACATAAATAAATAACTATTAAATAATGTTTCGTGTGAGTACTTCTACATCAAGCTGTAATAAAACTTTACAGACTTTCGAGGAACCGCTATCATGTTTCAGTCAAAAAAAACTTGATCTGTTGATCAAAATCTCATAATTATTGTCAAATGTATTTTTTTTATTTTAAATTATATCATTCGTAGCGAACTACAAAACGAGGATGCTTCATCAAGAAGCTTCATTACAGCCATTGCGACCTATCAAGGCTAAACTCATAAATCTCCTGTACATAAACCTTTTGGTATTACATAAAGTAACAACTGTATTTTATTAATGATTTTTAACATAGCCCATTTTACATTTTTAGTATATCTGCAGCCACCAGAAAAAAAATCCATAAAAACTGGGTTTGATGTTTCATATTCAGGCTTTCTTCAGTTCCAATGAAAACTCCGTTTTATTGCCAAAGGAGAGAGCATTATATCTGGGCAATCATACTGACAAGGCAACCTCTCCCGTCCGCCGCCAGAGGAACAAAAACGATCCTTGTGCTCCCGCCTTCGCCCACACCGCCGTGACCCAGTGGCCACGCACCGACGCGACGCCGCGCACTGGGGAATCTAGCTTGATAAATGGAGCAACCAGTGATTTACTGCCGGTACAGTTTACAACTGCTATTTTTAGCATTCAATACTGGTTTCGTGATCAAGACAGATTTTTATCCACAGTTGTGGCTCACGTTGTATCTAAATTGAGTGATCTCAGTACGGTACCTTGAAAATAGCATGCCACTTCGGGATAACGCGTTTTAGTTCAATAATAAAGGTTTAGGCATCTCATAATTTAATACTAGTTATCGACATTTTTTTTAATGCTTCTCAACCATCGGAATCAGTTAGTTACTAGAAACGCTTTGTATTTTAAAATCCAAATAAACGAATAATTAGAAATGGGGAGTACTACATTCAGAATGGCACATGTTCCATTAAAAGGTCAATTTCTGTGGCAAATCTCAAGAGAAGAGGCAAGGAAAATAAAATTGAGAAAATTATAAGTTCTACTATTAGGATAATCTCTTCGGAAAGTCTGTATCTATTAATGTCAGTAGGTTCTTTTGATATTTCTCTACTACAAATTAGGTAATGACTTTCAATTAATATCAATTGTGATATTGGGAGAAATAAATTACGTGTTATAATTGACATGTATCATTCAGATGCTGTAACGCTGAAAAAAACAACAACATAAATTTGTAAAACTTTAGAGGCCAACAGCTATTTTAATTTCATAAAGGCAGAGTCACAAAGATAACCTTTGTTCATTTCACTCTGTGGCCGTAACTGTGTTCAATTGGAATTTCATGGATATTAAGTATGAAAGGCAATAAACTTCATGTACACTACAAAAACTTCACTTTATCTAATAAAGACTTTAAACATTTGACGAATGAAGTAGAACGAAAGGCCGGCAACGAAATATCTATTTGAAGACATTATTTATATACATCATACAATAACCCAAGACATCTAAGAAAAATCAGGAAAACGTTTATACCAATTTAACAAGTCTAACGACAATAGTTGTGTGTCTATTGCAGCAGTGTCAGGAGCAAATCACACGTAAATGAAGTAAATAGGAATAACAAAACACCGTTTATCAACTAATTCATGTAAAATTCGCACTCCTGAATATTATGAACTAATGAAAATTTTACTATCGTAGACATAAATTACTTCATTAGTATAGAAGACGTAATGTAAATTATTATCAAGGGGAACACAAGCCGACGGGTTAAGTGTACTTTTACATAACAATCGGCAACTAAACAAAATGCTCAAAGAATCAATTTTGAAGCTAATCTTTTGAAGCTGTAACTTTTAAGCTGTAAAATCCAAACACACATATATTTTCAAAAATACGTGTTTACGAAATACAATTTTTGAACACAATCTCCTTAATAAATAAACAAATAAAAGTACAATAAATGCATAAAACGTATAAATAAAAGCTGTCCTTAATTGGTCTCGAGAAAGATTCTTATTAGAGAACATGAATGTCTTCATCCCTGTTTCGATATATGCTCTCTTAAGAACAAAGTAGACATTTTCAAGGATAATCATCCATAAAACGATTTATTTGAAAGAAAAATAATAAGTTTTTTAAGATCGTATCGTTATGTCACTTATTAGACTTTCCTGAGATTCTAAAGAGCATAATATTTCCACGACCATGATACAGACCATAATTATTTCTGTTACAGAATTGAGGCTGAATAAAGTACAGCCCTCAGCAATTTCAGCTTAGATGCTTTTCTGGAGAACGTGACTTGCTCACAGCATTCCTTAGATGCATTGCAAGTGGCGGTAATGATGGAGTAGATGTCTGTCACACGCAAAGAGGTGTCAGGCAGGAAAACACCTGCTGTAGCACGTGGTGTCAGAATTGTATGATGGTTCGTCCTGTACGTGAAAAAATACTACAACATTGAAAGTTTGTAGTAGTAAAACAGAAATCTTTCTATTCCTTTGCTATCATGTAGAAAATATACAAAATAGAGCCTGAAGAAGATTAATTTTTCTTGAGACTTACAGTTATCTCCGCATCCTGTATCTCCAATGCCTTTAGGAGACTTTTCACAATCATAGAGAATGGGCCGTATGCATAGGTTAGGGAGAGTGAGGGATCATTCCATCGGGCAGCGCTACGGATGGGGAAAAGAAAATAGAAAGTATGTGGCCCGTTGTTTCAGATACTGCTCCATCCTTTGCTTGGAATAGGTCGAAAGAAAATATAGAAACGACGGATCAAAGCAACTGATGTCAAGAATAAATCGTATGTACCCTGTTCAAAAATTAAATAGCTTTCACGAAAATGGCAAAAATAAAACTACAGACTAATCACTCTACTTGCATTTGATCAAAGTCTAAAATGCTATTGTGAAAGTATGTTTAAACATAAAAGACAGAAAGATCGAACTATGATTATATTTTCCTTTTAAGTCTGATCTAGACACCTGGTGGTTTCATCGAACCTTTTTAACAGGTGTGGAAAAACAGTCACTGTCGGGATTCGAATCTAGGACGTTTCGGTGTACGAAGATTCTGTTAAAGTCTTACAAGTACATACGTTAACGCACCCATTCATAAAATAATGCATACGAATCTTTTGAAATGTAATGATGCAATAATTGGACATAGAGTAGAATACTATTATACAGCGTATTGGGAATATTCTCTCAGAGAGCATTCTCATTCATGTTGGTTTGTCTTGCTTAGGTCGTTCAGGCGGTGAGATAGTTTCGTGATTATTGTATGTCAAGTTCTCATAATTCATTTATTTATTAGTGCTTTATTACATTTAAACTATGTTATTAAAGATAATAACTTCAAATTCTTGCTAAAATGTAGAAACTGTGCGAAACTATCAATATACTTTTACGATCGTTAAGAACTCAAGGTAAGAATGTCTACAAACAAAGACCAGTAGCAATTGAGTTGTAAATAAATTAATAATACGTTGAGTACGTGAAGAAGAAAAAAGATTCACAAAAAGAGTGAGCAAACAAGTTAATTAAACATTACATAAAGAACGTGATTAAAGGACACACCCCAGCGTCAAGATCCAAAATTTAATAAGACGTTCCACTTCCGCGACAAGCGAAATAATAGAGGACGCAGAGGGTCTACGAATGAAAAGGTCACTCCAGAGGTCCAGCACAAAAAGCCACAGCCTCTGGGGGGACTCCGCAGGTAGAGAGAGACAGAAGCGCATTGGGCGGTGGAGGGAAGGAGAGAGAACTGGAAGTCGACGAACAGCTCGTCTCGGTTTGGAGCGGCGCGGAGTGGAGCGGAGTGGAGTGGGAGCGGGCGGGGAGCGGGGCACCGGAGCCGGTTCCAGCCCAGCGCGCGGAGCGGGGCGGGAGTCGGGGCGAGTGGGCGATTGTTACTGCTGCATACGGGCATCGCCGCAACAATCTGCGCGGCCGCCGCGCCAGGGCGCATGCGCCGTCAGCCCATCAAACCAGGCGCCGCCGCCGCCAACCCGCTAGTCCGCCGTCGACCGCCGCCGCAGACACCGCGCGCCGCGAGTGCTCCCGCCGCCGTCGCCCCGCAGCATTCGGATACGCCCCCGCCCCAGCGCTCCTCCTCCGCACGGCCCCACCGCCCGGTGAGTACGCCCCGCCGGCCACGCCACCAGGCTTCTTGCTCACTTGTTCATCACATTGGTGCGCGGTGAGGATCAGTCGTAGCTTTCAATACAAATGTTTCATGAAACGTCTATGAACTTAAGCTTGAAAAGTGTGAAGGAGGCAGTTTGCTTGAATTCTTGAACTGCTATAGCCTGCAGTTTCTTACTGAGTCCAAGAATCGCTGCTCTAAATTAAAACTAGCATTGTACTATGTAGAATATTTATGATTTGACAGGATACCTAGCGTCGCAAGGAATTATTTCTGTAGGAAAAGAACTGTGAGTATTGTTTATTTATTTATTTTACGTCAAAAAACAGTTGAAACTGCGTATGACGTATTGGATAAAAAAGACCCGCCAACGAACGATTATATGAATTATAAGCACCAAAGTATTCAGAGTTTACATAATTATTCCGAGAGTATACAAGTAATTGTGGAATTTAAATGAAATTAATAATAATAATAATAATAATAATAATAATAATAATAATAATAATAATAATAATAATAATAAATTTTAAATGATTTTTGTGACGAGTATGAAGCATACGATAGACGTCATATGTACCTTTTAGAAGACGAAAGAGTAAAAGTACGTTAGCTTGATTATATTTATGAAATGTCATAAAATAAATAATCTTAATTCAAATTTTTATTGAGAAATCTTTCATTTCATGGCATCTCGAGCGCGAGATTCTCATTCTAACACCTGCCATTGAGAGACGTTTTTGATATTCACACCCCGACCTTTCACACGTCACATTTCGTGAGACCATTTTTTCTCCAATTTGACGTCCAAAGTGATTTACGCTACTCGACTCCTCGTCTGATAGTCACGATCCCCATCACGCAATTGTACAAGGACTCTAACGTTATTTGAGGAATACATCTTTCCTCTTACCGAGACGTAATAATTATACTTCAATTATTCAACCAATTAATACACCTTCATTAATTTTCCTCTATTACTCTTGGTATGATGAACAAAATTAATGTCTGGCCATCAACATAAATGATGGCCAATGAAATATTATTCTTCCGGGTGACTAATAACATAGACAATATTTACTTAATAAAACAACTGTGTGTCTCAAAACGGATTACTAAATTAACTTAAAATTTCCTTGGAAACAACACATTTCTTGTTTTGTCTGCATTCATATGCATTCTTATGTCAAAATAAACCCAACAAACAAAATTAAGGATTGCAATATTGATGCGAATAATCTTATCTACCCCACGTGATACACAAAAACATCCTGCTATGGAAAATTTCAATATACTTGTACAGCATCTAGGACTTATAAACAGCATTTATTGTTCTTTCAACAAGTTATCCAATTGTATATTGATTAAAATTTAAAGATTTTTGAACTGTTTCTTTAATAACTGTGTGTATTGCAACGCTCAACACAAGTTGTAGCTCGAGATATAAAGGGGTTCTCCAGAAACTGAACTCGTTCTCAAATATTCTTTTTTTTTATCTGGGGCTTTATCCAGCCGATAGCCGGTTACCCTTTACGCCCCGATGGGACGCATATTCGACCATACACTAGACACCAACACACTTGCGGGCTCCTCTGATCTGGGGTCAGCAGAACGCGAGGCCCTCCGCGACAACACATACATACAAAGTCAAGGGTCAAACAGCCATGCCCAAGGCGGGACTCGAACCCGCGACCCTTCGGACCGAAGCGCTGAGTCGGTACTCGCTCTTAGCCACCTCGGCCATCCAGGTCGGCCTCAAATATTCTATTTGCTAATAATACTGTACTACATCATTCTTAGTCAAAATTCTACCTATTCTAATTTGACAGCGATAAAGACAATTGTAATGAGTAATAATATAAAGAGTTTCATATGATGTTTGCATAATATGCACCCACGCGTAACTCGAGTGCATTTAAATTATTATCATGCCTGCGACATTACCAATTTTTTTTCGTACAACATATCGTCCAAACTCCGCAATTTCCAATAATATTTTTTATTCTCGTATGTGATATACGGACATATTCACTCGTTGCAAACTTATCGGCAGTCGTATAGGGAGTTCACTCTAAATCACTTGATACTATTTCTTCTCTTCTTTTAATATTAATATTTTCTTCGTTGAACTATTATTTCCAAATAAAGTGAAAAGGATGTGTGTGTAAAATAACTAATGTATGTTGTTATTTGTCGAGACAATCATTAAAATATAAACCCATTTAGGAAGCAAAGGAATTAATCATTCAATTCTATCAACATCACTCATGTTTTTATGGAAACAATTTTAAGCAATTGTGCCTGCCCCGCCTTAATTGATTCAAAATAACCTTCAGAGATCCACAGATTCAGAAACACTGCCAACGAAATTGTAGGTCTTGCTCATTGATAAATCCTTCTCGATGCTCTAAGCCTGGGGTGACGTCGTGCAGTCTCCTCAACCACGAGCGGCCGACGTAGTGAGGTCGAGGCGGCCTTTGCGGCACCAGGTGAAAGGAAGGTCCCGCGCTCGAAGCCCGGCGCCGCAGAAGAAACACGCAAACAACTGCAGTAAACGCCCCTTGCCACATAGGCAACAAAAACCTTCATAAAAACTTAGCCATAAAACGTTTCGTCTCATACATCAAAAATGTCATACATTCTTCCAAAATATATTCAGAGTTTCCAAAGCAACCTGTTTTAATCTAGGGGAAGAGCATCCGTAGAATCTCGTTTACGCAATCGACCCCACTTTCACATCTTCCCCCGTAATCTGGCTGATATTAGATAATGAACACTCCTCCCATTAACAATCAACGTTACGCATTCTTCCTTCTTTAAAATCCTGATTGCCTATTTTTTAAGGGAGTTTGCCATACCCACCCCTTCACATCATCATCGTCAGAAAACGCTCGCTCCTTACAGTAGAGACGCAATACGGCTGAGTGTTTTACTGTCACTAAGTTTTGCAATAAATTAAAAAACACGCGCAAACGAGCGGCCGTGGAGCGTGCTGCCCTCCGCGCCGGGGCGCCTCTGGCCCGCCACGCCACGCCACGCTCCGCCTCGCCCCGCGCCGCCGCGGCGCCCGCCGCGACGCCCTCCTTGTGACGAGCTGCCTGGAAGTCCCCGAGGACGCGAGGAATAATTACAGAATTCGTCACGCACTCACGAGACAGAATACGAAGAAACGTCCTGGAGGCTCGCTGGTTGGCGAGGACGAAGGACAAAAACTTAGTGGTTGCGCGCCTACAGTGGAAACGAATGGAATAGGTGGTCGGTGTGAAAATCGGAAGGTTGTGTATGCAATGCACTGCTTTGGATTGCTCTTACATCGAGAATATGTAATACGTATGAAACACACATGTCATCAATCGTTACGCATATCAAACATTTGTAACTCTGACAGCTATTTGACAGTATTTGTGGAGTTTTATGACATTCTCATAAAAGAAAAACATGTTTTATTACTGTAGAATAGAGGTTATGACGTGACATACAAGTAATTAAGTATCGGGCTAGTATCTCAATGTGTTGAAAATCTATTAAATATTAATGACATGAAAATGAAAAATTTCAGAAAATTGAAAGAAAAAATATGATCGCTAGTAAATAACTTGCATAAGAACGAGTTTTCATTGCTTCGGAACGAACGTGTTGAGATCCACAACGTCTTCGAAACCCATGGATTCGCTTCTCAGGCGCTGGGGTCTGCAGTGTGATTGGTCCTCGACAGAACTAGATCTTCCACTTTTTACTCCGCGGTATACGAGCGGTAGCAAATACAGCGTGGTTTCACGTGAGAAAATTGCCTCATAAATATAGGCCGTCGAACCAACTAGGTAGTGAAAGCGAAACGGAAAAACGTGAAGAAAACGAAAAGTTGTTTTGCTTTAGGAATAATAGCTTCAACAAGCATTTTTCAGAAATCACCTTCGAATAATCATCAGTAATATCTATAAATTACAACACATTCATCGGAATTACATGAAAAAATGATGCTTACAATTTATTTAATCCATTTCACAGGGGATACATTTTTTCCTTAGTAGTCAACCTGTCATATCGTGTTATATTAAATGATAATTTAAAACAGAAAACACAAAAACCTCTTCAATTATAAGTTTATTAGTTTCAATTAGAATTGTAATATTCCATTGTATTAGTTAGTGCATTCTGAATGTGATAAATAGGGAGAGGATTTTTATCCCCTAAAAAATCTTGAAATATACTTTTAAAAATTATTCTAAAAATTCTGAAATATGCACTTTAATATGTAATTCAAATTAACAATATTTCATTTCTCTACAAACCTTTCTTGATAAAATTCTGGAGAAGTATTCTTGGAGTGAACATTGTGTGTGTGTGTGTGTGTGTGTGTGTAGGTGTGTGTGTGTGTGTGTGTGTGTGTGTGTGTGTGTGTGAGCGAGAGAAATAATTGAAGTAGAATATTCACCTCAGTGAAGTACAACGTGTGTCTTTCATTGTATGTATGTCTTCTGACTGGTTTAAAAAATTTGTTATCAAGAAATATCTTACATTTGCACAAGTACTTTATCATCTATAGAAAATAAAAAAAACGCAAACTGTGACAAGCCCATTCGATTCAATGATTGCTCACAAATAAATAGATTCTATGAAAATAGTGAGATCGTACTTTTGACGGGTTTACGAAGTTTGAGCTCAAAAGCTTTTAATCTAACAGAGTTATGCTTAACACATACTATTTGCGTTCCTAGAGACATCCCTATTTTTAGTACACAACAGCACTATCTCCTCGGTACCTGCATCAATCTTAACCCTCTTTAAAGTAGTACTAATATATCTTACTCCTGGCATGTTTGCAAAGTTGCAGCTTAAAATCACTTTAATTCGACCAGAAAATTCGAGAACGAATTGCTGAAGGTAATCCAATCGATTTTTTCCCTCTACTATGGTATAGGAAAGGATAATAATAAATAAAGTTAGACAAAAAAGAAGACAGTAAAAAAAGTTCAAATAAAGAACAGGAAAAATTGTTATGTGAAGAATTATATTCCATTTTACAGGACAAACGGTTTTACATTATCGTGAGTAATGGCCCTCACATCATATATACTTTTCTGCCTTTAATAATTAGACTTGAAATTGCGGGTGATATTCAATACTACCAAAGTTTTTACTACTTAAAAATAAAAAAAATGGTATAACACATGTCATTTACTTATACCCCCACATTCGTCAATAATACCAGCAGATTCTGCCTAGTCTTCCAAAGACATTGATTTAAAAACTTTGTTATCAAGAAATATCTTAGAGAATGTGCTGAAAGAAATGAATACCGGATTTCTCATTATAAAGAACAATAACACACACGAACTACACTGAAGAGAAAAAACAGAATAACAAATGGCGTCGCGGGCGTGTCGCGTGGCGTCCGGGGAGGGCAGTGGGGCGCGCATCGCTGCTTCGGCCTTGTGGCCGTCGCGCTCCGAGGGCGCTGCGAGCGGAGCGGGTGGGTGGAACTGCCAGCACGCGCCATTGACCGCCTTCAAAGTGAAGTGCACGCAAGACACTGGCACAATCATGTATTTTCTGACAGGAGGACCTACGTCTGAGTTTTTGCCGTCATTGTTAGGGACTGCGATAAATGTTGGAATGAGATTAATGCCAAATATCTGGAAGGTGTTGAGATTTTCGAAAATGATTCTCTGCACAGTTTGTGTCATATTTTTTCAGGCCGTAGTGTGATTTTTGTAGGAATAGTCGTACTTATGGAAGCGTGTTTCGTAAATATAAACTTAGTTATAAATCATACATAACTGTCCTGTTTCAACAGTTGTCATAACTAATCTCCTCCTCTTAGAGAAAATTTCCTACCAATTACGAAATTTTTACATTTGAGATGGTGTATATTTATTTTCGTATTATATATTCATCTGACAGAGTCTTCTTTCTGAAAACGAACTTACTGGTACATGTCGTCCTTGCTCTCCAGAATTGGAGGTGGAGGAGATAGGTCGTAAGTAGCAGTCCAGGGTGCAGGCGATTTTCCGTTGCTTTGCGATATCGTCTCCTGTCAAGCAATATTTACATCTCGCGAAACCAGGTCGAGCGTCCACTTGCACCTGCCCTGAGGAAGAGGGGAGAAATGACGTCATGGGAAGGGACCGTTCAGTGGGAAAGACTCCGGTTTCGTATATACTCAAACATCCTGCAATATTCATGTTACCTCATAAATTGTCTTCCTGTAGTTTTCATTAGAAATTATTATATTCTAGTGACTCTCTCCCCCTCTCTCTCCTTTCTCTCTCTCTCTCTCTCTCTCTCTCTCTCTCTCTCTTCCTTCCTCCCTCGTTCTCTTTCTTTTCATTTAGTAAAGTTTGCCGTTGTCTGTGAACAGTTAAATGTGTTGTTAACAACATATATTGCATCAACAGTGGCGCAGACTGTTTTTTTCTATGGGGGATATAGTGTTTAGACAACACATTATCGCCTTAGAAATAATATTTTCATTTATGTTGAATTTAAAAAATATTCTATTTGTTGATTTACTGCTTTTATAACGAATTCAATTGATATATTAAATAATTTTCATACTAATAAAAACTGTATTTGTAAATAAGTGACATCGGCTTTTTGGAGAGGGTGCTGAATCCCCATTGAGCCCCGTCCTTACTGTGCTGTGCATTGATTATAACAATCGGTGAGATTTTGAGGGTCGACTGACCCAAAGACTTTTCCCGACATCACGCAATTCCTTTCCATGACCAACACTGTTGGCTTTGTCTGCTTGGACTCTGAACACAACGTGTCACCACCACCGCCGCCACCACCACTGAGGTGGCTCAGGGCATGGGCTGGCTGAGATGGCTCAGGGCATCAACTAATGTCACTGCAGTGTCTCTGAACGGGATACCACGGGGTTCGAGACCCGTCGGTGGCAGGATTTTCGATACTAGCTAGATAGCTACGTCAAATGACTTTGACGTAGCCTCTGTCTGAAGGAGAATTCTAGCGGCTAAAATCGGTATTTTCCGTGGTTTCTCCGATCAATGTCATTACCGCCACCGCCTCCCGTGTTCGCCGCCTTCCCCGCCGCTCGCGCCCCCGGGAGAACGAGTTTGGTGGACGCGGTCGCCCGGCGCGGAGGCGAGATTCTTCCGCGAGCCCGTGCACTTAAAAGGAACGTTGCCAGCTGGTGGTGGCGGCCAGTTCCGCGAATCCGCCGACCGCGCCGCCGTTCGCCTCTTCCGCATGGGCTGCTCCGCGTGCCACCGCAGCCGACGGCGGGGCACGAACCACCATGGCACACGTGCTCCATGCCCTCGGACCTGGCCCTTGACAGGTTTCAACCGCGGGCTACACAAAGTTCTTCGAGTGCCCAATCCATATTATGGCCACTCAGAACTCATATATGGTCTTCCTGAGATGATGAAAGACGAGGAGAAATGTTATTATATTACAGATTATTATAATACGAGTACAATAATATTCCTCACCCTTCATTCAATTTTGTGGATACGTAGTGATTTGCCTTTCCCTACTTATCACACTCGTTTTACAGGGCGGAATAACTCGTGCTCTACGTGAGATTGGAACCCTCGGTCCTAGCGCAGTGGTTAGCTCTTTGTTGTTTATGTTTGCTGTTGTAAAATAATAGTTTTTTATGTGACCAGTATTTAAAAGATGACATTATAGCCACGTCACTATCATGGCAGGAAGTTTAATTTTTTTATCTCATTTGATTGTCTTTTTAACATTTTGACATACTTTCTGCTGTATGCACATTTGATTAATGGTATTACATTGAATCGGCAGCTCTCTTTATTACATCTGATATAATAACGAGTAATTTAATCAACTCCTAACATGTAAGTAAACAACATTTAAAAGCGATTGGGTAAAATAAAAAGTATTAAATACTCGTATAAAATGAAAAGAGTGTCAAGTGGCGACTAATAAACGTATTTTCCTTACAGTTGGTTTTAAATTAAAAAGTAAACACAGTTATAATAAAGATAATATAGACTACAGAAACGCCCTAACAAGCATCTGAGAGGATGAATTTATGTCCATTCAACAGATATTTTTCAGCTATTCGTTTTTCAAAAATAAATAATCAAGAATATGTTTACATTTGATTAAATTACTATTCGAATAGTATCTACAGCCAAGAAGACATAGGCGAAAGTACCCATCCCCAATGCACCTTTCATCTGAGAGATTCCCAGAAATTCTGATAAAACCAGTTGTTCCTTAACAGAATATATGGACTAACATGTCGAATTCATACAGTGAGTTTTCGATTGGTCCCTTTGACATGACCTGTTTTTAATTAATGTAATTCTGGACATGAATCATTAAAGAATATTTTCCACGCGCATGCCTCACTTAGCATGTAAAATTTCAAAACAAACATGACAAGAATTCACAGACAATGTCCCTTCACGCAAACGTGAGCAAATGCATACTCCTATTATTAGTTCCGAAGCAAAGTGAGCGAAACACGATTTCACACTCCGTTTCAAACTATCTGCCTCAGACGAAAACAAATTCCTTGCCGACTCCCTGGATTCCATTCCATAAAAAGCTTCGGAGATAGCAGAAACCAAAGTATTTCATCGTTTTTTCTGAGAAGCTGCGTGGTAAACATGACGTCACCGTATAGCGTACAAGGCCTCGCGCAGCGGAGGTCGTGTGGATGCAGCCGCGGTGAAGGTCCTGCGCTGGAAGCCGCGTTGGAGTCACGTCCTATGCGCGCGCCGCGCCGGTTCCTGGAAGAGGCTTTAACGCACCGCCCGGCTCGCACCTCCAGGCCCTCCAACGGCATGCAGCCCGCGGAGAGGAAATCAGACACCCAGTGGTTGATACAACTGATATGCTAACGTCTATTTTTAATATCGTCTGGTGACAAGCATCGACCTTTATTAACAGCCTTTATGAAATAAATAAAATTATTCTTTAATCATCATAACATTTCGACACAGGAATTTTGGCCATCATCCATCTACAATATTAGAGAAAGTTAATTTACATTAATATACTATAATGTAAATAATATAATATTGTAAATTTTCTATAATAACGTCAATTGTAGGTTTGAACGTATCTGATGATGGCCGAAATTCCTGTGCCGAAACGTTGGGATGATTAAAGAATAACTTTATTTATTTCATAAAGATTGTTAATAAACGTCGAAGTTTCTTACCTCAATTGAAGGAATTCAATTGTCTAAAAATATTTGAAATCTGAAATTTGTGTCTCTATACATTATGGCTTCAATGTAATTATGAAAACTAGTTGACTTCTCCTACAACAAAACCATTACATCAATCATTACAATCAAACATAATTTTTAATGGATAATCAAAACTTTACTAAACTTTGTTAAACTTAATAGAGGCAGCAAGACTTACAAAACTACTACACTTTGTTAAAATTAACAGAGGCAGCAAGAGATTTTCTCTTCAAATAATTGATCGTATTTTAAATTTTATTTCATTCACGACATAAATTCATTAAACACATTATCTGATAAATTGCATTTTTATGCTCATTCTGATATGAACTAAATTATATATTTTGAAATTAAATATTTATATGTGAGATATATCTGCAACTCACAAGAAACGTAGGATTTGTAATTTTGTAATTTTTTAGTAAAGTGAAGAAGCGACTTTAGAAAATAGTCAATTGTACTATTACAAAATGTCAAAGGTAGTTCACAAGACAGTCGGTTTGAGAGAGTAACATCATTTGTCTTGGGCGGTAAAAGAATCACTTCTCTCAGGTTAAAACAGTTCTTCTGCGAAATGACAAATTTTGAGATGTCCCTTTGCTATGGACCGGCAATATGCTAAATGGATAATTACAATTTGAATAAATATAATCAATAATATCACTCAAAATCTTTTAAAAGTAGTGTATTAAAAATGCATATGTATTCCATCGTTCAAATCTGCATATTTGGGGAATCGTTTAATTTAAAATCACATGTTAAATGTCTTAAATCGAATTTGTATCATCTCACATTGTTCATACAAATGTTTCGTGAATCACTCGCAAGAGACAAATACGGAATCCTCTTGGGCTTAGGAACTGCAAAGGCTCGTGGATGCTTCAGGTGAACCGAGAACCTGCAGCGGGTTTCGTCATCGCCCGATTTATCCCAGTTGGCACCGGGCCTCACCAACCTCTCCGATTCGCCAACGGCCGCGGCGACCTTCTCGCTCAGGAACCTCAACATCTTCACGGAGCCTAGCGGAACCAGAGTTTTTATATCGTTCCAGAAGACTTACATTTAAAGTATAAATCTTATCGTCTGAGAATGACCGACTATAGAATATCGTGCACAAATATCCGGCTTTCAAACATTCGAGAAATAAATTATCGAGATAACAAAAATTGAAATGTTGGTAACGAAAGTTAAAATAATTACACTCACCGCTCGCATTGATGATATCCGTTGAAGAATAAAGCGAAGTGAAAATGTAATAATTACACAGAAAACATCGTTTCTCTTTGTAAAAAGGCCTCGTACTAGGATCGAAAATTTCATCTTTATTCAAGGTGAATGAACTCATTATTCATCATTCACGCCATCACTTGAACTTTGCGGAGAGAAACGAAGAAACGATGACTTAACGAGGCTTGAAGCGTGCAGATGCTCGGTTATTCACTATCATTTGCCGCTAGCGAAGAAAGCATTTTGTGAAACGTGCATTTAAAACTGCCTACGTCATGTTGCGAGAACACTTGTGGTTTAAGAGACATTGAATCCCGCTCCAGCGAGCGGACAAGAGCCACAGAAATTGCCAGTCAGATGAGTGCATTTCGCGCTATTTGTGGTTATGATGGCTGAACAAGCTTATGCCGTTCAGTGATGTGCAAATAGTAAACGTTCTTGACTCCTCTTGAAAAATGCGACTAGATTCTGAAATGTGTTGGGAAACTAAAATACACAAATAAAAATTAGAATAATGTAGAGTTGGAGCTACAAATAAGCATTTGTATTTTTATCCTTTCTGAGTAAATAATGTTTTATTTCTATAAAGTTAGTGTACCCCCGAGGTACAACTTATTCATGGTTTAAAAGTAATCGTCACCATGCGAATATTTGATGAATCAATAAACTTACGTAAATCAATCTAAAGAATTTTATAAGCTGTATATATTATTCAATTTCATTTACAAACCACCAATTTGAAAATTATAGATATTCAAAATAATAACACGACAATCACTTCGCTCTGGAAGATATTCTCGTAAGTCAAGAACACGGTTTGCTCATCGTGATCTACATAGCGACCAGAATGAAGCTGTGGAAATAGCCAGTCACTGCGTGCGTGACAATAATTTCGTTAACGGCGCGAAGTGAAGACCAGCGCTCCAGACAGCCATGCCATTGCCATTTTCACTACTCGGTCCGCGCTTATATTACCATCTCCTCAACACCTGCCCCTGCCATTACTATCTCCTTGGACAGCCTCTGTTCTCACCACCATTGCTATAACTCGCGTTATTTTTTTATTGCCGCTGCTCCCACTTTCTGCCTCCATCGCCGCGGCACTGTGCACCGGAGGCCTTTACCCGGGGGATTGGGAATAGAAAATTGAGATGATAATGATGGTAAATAGCAGAATGATAACGCAGAAATGGTGAAATGAGGGGCAGTTAACACGCGAACCCGCTTCCTCCACCGGTAATCTCACACAGAGTGACCGAGATTGTCAGCCCGAGATTTGAACACAGACGTGGCAAGCCAGCGCGCCGCAACGGGAAGTCCCACCCACACAGTTGTGCCCGCAATGTTACCTTCGCAACTACTCTTCCGCTGCCGTAGCCACCGCTAGTGTCGTTTCCGCGGTCGCCGTGTCGCGCCGTGTCGCGCCGCGCCGTCGCCGTCGCCGTCGCCGTCGCCGTCGCCGTCGCCGTCCTCGTGTCACTCCCCGTCCCAGCCGCGGGCCGCGCGTCGGGGTGCACGGGAATTCTAGCTAGAGAGGAGTCCAAACTCAATGTTACAGCTCAAAAACTTTTTATGCAGAACTTACAATTAATACATCCTGGAGCTCTTTTTCAACTCACAAGCACAGCTTGATTTCTAAAATTTTGGAGCACTCCCCAATTTAACAATTAAATAGAAACAGTTATATATTTATAATATAATTTCATAATTATTCCCAAGGTACCGGAACGCCGTTCCGTCGCGTTCCATCAGCAATCAATCAAAAATATCGCAAGTTATAGTATAATTAGTATTAATATAGTATTTGTTAGGTCAATTCTTGAAACCAATAAATCATTTTAAATCTAAGAAATATAATATGTTCGTAAAATAATTTGATTAATTTGAAGTTGTTATATCGTTTCTAGATTATTTAATTAATTGTAAATTAACTTGGATATTTTTAAGCATAAAAAACAAAGTTTGATGTTTTGAAATATATTATTTGTTAATATATGTTGATATTTGATGTGAGGGAAAATGCATTGCATTTCAGATCGGAACTCGGAAGTTCTTAAGTATTAGACAGGTAAACAGACGCTGTTGAAGTTTATAAACCGAGTCAATGGCCGTAATATTAAACCCTTAACCGACTTGTAAATCCTTATTGAGCACCGACCGTTAAGTAAGGCCTTATTTCCCTCTGACTGCTTTAAAGCGATATAACGGAAATTACGAAATAGTTATTTATGCGCCAAAGGCGTGTTGTAAGGGTTCTAATGATCGAGCGGCGAGAAAAAGTCAGATGGCCTTTTGTCGGAGGGATTTTTATCGCCCGACATCATTAGATCCAGTTAACGCCCAAAGTATATACAAAACTTAATTTTCTACCTAATTTTAATGATTCAAGTTTTCTTATTTACCAATTAACTAGAAGTTATATGAACTTGGTTTGTAATATATTGATTTCCATCTGTCCTTTCATATACCATTCCATAATTCCCTCCATAAAAAAAGATATAGCGTCATTGAACTGTTTCCGTTTTCCCTCGTCACCACGATCCTCACGACCAGATATGTTATATGTATATCGAGCTCCGTATGGAAGGCAATAACAAGCAATAACGTATGAGTAAAAAATAAAATCATTAGTGAGGTTCGCGATGGAAGGGAGAGGAGAGCCCCGCCGCGGACGCAGGCAAGGGCTGGCGGTCGGCGGCCTCCCGCCCGCGCTCCCGGAATACTCCGCCGCGTAACGGGAACGGCTCCGCGCAGGCAGGGAACCTGCTCCGGCAGACGCGCGCTGGCCTGCTTTGTATGCGGCGCGCTCAGGAAGCCCTCGCTCCCTTTTCTCTCGCTGCAACTCGCGAGCGCACGGTAGCACATGCGAATGAATGGTTGCCATGCAGAAAAAGAAGAGCTTCGAATATTAATGATGCGATTAGTGAATCACAACCGCCGATTGCCGTGGCCTCATTACGGGCGAAAGTCTGTAATGTAAAGTGAACGGAGTTAATCAATTATTGAAGCAGGTGCCGAACATGTTTTAGCTTTCAGCTTCCCGTACAATTTCTACTTTATGATGTAGTAATTTTGGGTTGAGAGCAACTTTCTGCCTCGAGGGAAAAAAATTAACATTCATCTTATTAAAGGAAATGTAAAAGTATTATTTTATTGTACAATAATAAGTGTTCTATTTACAATTTAATAAATAAATAAATAAATAAATACACTTAAAAATTAATCGAAATGTACACCATACTTAACCCTAACACTTCTGTGTTGTGCTCTGCTGTGTAGTTTTATGTTTCACTTCCAACTAATTTTTATTGCTAATTTTAGACTTGCAAAAACTATTGATTTATGCACAAAATTGAAATTGAGTAAAAAAGTAAAGGCCAGATGATTCGGCATTTTTCTTGCCTTGTCAGGGTCTCCAATTCATTGTCTACTCCAACAGAAACCTTTGAATTGCGTTAAAAACTAGAGATAATTCTGAAAAGCTTCCAAGAAATTTAATTGGTCTCGTTTCACAACTTTGGAATACATCTCATTTCTGTCTTGTGAAAGATGTTCCAGATATTTGAGAGTCAATCATCGTTTGAACATATTATTGTTTCTTGTCTCGTAAAACAGCTGCTTTTGATGTGTTTCCCTCGAAAAACACATTACCTGTCACAGACTTCGAAAGAGGCGGAATTCACCGCTTGTTCTTCGAAGTGTGAGCCGCCAATCGCCTTTCTCCCCAAATCGGAGCCTACGATGCGGCCACGCAACGGACGAGGAAACGGAATGATATCGCTCAGAGGCAGGCGTCAACGTCCTCCGAGGCGCCGCAGAGCCGGCGGCAACTCGATCGGCCTCATACTCCCCCCTCATCTGCCCGCGCGCTCATCAGCTCTCTCGAACCTTCCTCACCCCACTTTCACACACCCAACCTCGGCGCAGCGCCTGGGAGCCCCTGCAGCGTAGGCAACCCCGTCGCACAGTAATGGCACACGGGCAGTCTACGCGCGGGCGTTCATCCTCACGGAGTGAAGGGACACGTGGATGTAATAGAATGATGTGTTGAAAGCAGCCAAAACTAATCCGCAAAGTTGTTAATTAACTATACTATTGTATGTGAGGATTATTTTTTTCAATATTTAGGCTATTAGATAAGTCTTCTTCCATTACATTGATGTCAAATTAATTGTAACATTACTTCGTAACTTACAAGTGTTATATATTTTTATATCAAATGCTCTGTGTTGTTAGATTGATGAAATATATAGATCGTTTAAAACAAAAAAATTGCTTATCCCTGCAAATAACTAACTAACTAAATAAATAAATAAATTCAATAAATAAACGGTATTCAAAAACATCAAGTGTGGATTAAATCAGCGGCTGCATATATACTGTAATTTGTGAAGAGTCTCACATTTAACAAATAATATTTCTTTCAATTCAATTCGTAGGAAAGGAATAGATGTTAAGAGTTCATTGTATCATACATTCACTGTATCATACATTTTCGTTATCTAATTTGTGCCGTACCCCGTATAAGTCAGTATTATTTTCATATGTAATTTTATTTTCAAAAAATTTTCTACATTTTAATGATTAAAACTCAATCACATTTCAAATGAAAGTAGCAACCTTGGTACTTCAGATAAGATTATATTTAAAGGATGCTGAAAACTTCTCTGTTTTTAAAAATTGTCGTCTTCGGAAAAAATGTATTGATACACCATATTGTGTGCAATAAAACTCCGTGTAATCTGTTTATTGGATTAGGCATTCTTTGAATCTCGAGACAGTACTTACAACTCATAAATACCAAATGAACAAAACTAAATTGACAAATAAAATGCGCTGTCATGGTATTATGAAATTGAACAATGATTCGAAAAAACGGTAGGAACGAAAAACCAAATATTTAGATTAAACATTTGATCAAAGGAAGCAACATAACGCGAAACCGCGAATTCTTCTTCTTATTTATCCTAATAATAGAATATTGGTATAAACCGTTGTCTTTCGTTAGGATAAATCAAAGAATCTTTATGAGGATATTTTGATGTATGTAGGTAGAAATGAAGATTTATTGAAAGTAATTTAATGAAAGATATTCCAGTGCAAGTATTGTAGAGACAAAATACTGTAACATGCAATCATAAGGAATAGAAATTGGTTTTACCTTCGAACTATTAAAAATTAAGCCAGATAAGTTTTATTAAACCTCAACTATCTAATTTCCATCGAAAATTTCCATGTAATCAAATTGAGAATGTGTGTCATTACCTTGACTGTACATTAGAGATAATGTAACAATTTGTCACGAAAGAACCAAGAGTTTCTCTTTAAAGAGAGGCGATTTTCTGTTGATCACGCTAAGGTTAGTCACGCCATTCCTAAAGCACGGTAATATGGTATCCGGAAAGAGCCTCCGAAACTAATTTTAGGCAGCAAATCAATAGTCTACAGAAATTGCGAGACTAAAGGGGCATTCTAAAATTAGAAGTTAAGGAATGCTATAAATGGAATACGCACGCTATTTTTTTGTTAATATTTACATGAATATAATAATTTCTGCCAAATAATATCACTTATTATCCCAAATAGCCAAACCACACCATACATCACCAAATACTTTTAGCAGTTTTCTTTAAATCATATCGGTCTCTTGTTGTTTGTCAGTGATGATCTGATGAGGAAAAGATTCAGATGAAGCGAGGATAGAATCAGGAAAACTCTCCTGTTGTTCTACTCAAACACCCGCTAATGAAACCACTGGGTCACAATGGCGATAGCCGCAACTTGATCTCCCTCTGAGGGGCGTGCGGGGGTCCGCGTAGCGGGTGTGTCAGAGCGCCACTCAAGGCGGCCGCGGAGGCGTGGGCGGCGGCGGCGGGAGCGGTAGCGGGGGCTGGCGAGGCGCCCGCGGGCAGTGCGAGCCGGACGACGCGACGCGGCCGGGACGCTCAAAGCGCCTGGGGTCACCTAACGGGACTCTGGCGGCGGCGGCGGCGGCGGCGGCGGCGGCGGCGGCGGCGGCGGCGGCGGCGGGGTGACGGTGGCGGCGGGAGGCGGTGGCGGCGGGAGGCGGTGGCGGCGGGAGGCGGTGGCGGGGCAGGGGCGGGAGGCGTCGGCGGCAGCGACGGCGGGTGGCGGGCGGCGGCGATGGCTGGCGGCGGGCGGCGGGCGGCGGGCGGCGGGCGGCGGGCGGCGGGCGGCGGGCGGCGGGCAGTGGGCGGCGGACCGCGGCGACGGCTGGCGGTGGGCGGCGGTGGGCGGCGGTGGCGGGACGGCTGCGGCCGCATGTGCCTCCTCGCCCGCAACGAGACGGCGCGCTCGAGCACGTGGTCACGGACACACCCCCGGCTCGCAACCCACCCGAGCGCTGGCGAACCATCAATCCACTCGAGGGCAAAGCAGATACAATCACTTAGGAGATCAAGCTTGAGTGTAAATTTAAAGTTGAAGTAATAATTCTCGTCTTCCTTTGTCGACAAATTATTGGACGACACAAAAGTAACCAACATTGAAAATAAATAGCAGAAACGATAGACGTAAAAAATGTGAAAAGGGTGAATTCATGAAATGGCTCTGATTCGCATTAGAGAGACCTTAAGTCGATTTTTCTCACCTCTCGACTATTGAGATGCACTGTGTTGAAAAAGCATCTATAATAAATATACACGTAGTTTATAGCAGTAAGATTTCTTGGCTTACATGATTCGTTAAATAATGAATAAAACAAAAGAAGACCTTCAATATTTTGCAAAGTTTTCCTGCAAATATTTTGAGGGCGAACTCGATTCACGCTGGGCGAACATCCCCATGCATCGGCGAATGATAGCTTCTTCAGTCATAAAACACGAAGTGCACATTCACGCAGGGGAGTGCAACTGCTCTGTTCCACTTAACCGCCTCTCTCCGCTCTATTTCCCCACACTAGCCCGTTCCCCTCTAACTATCCGTGGTGCCGCCGCAGCCTCGTGCACCATTACCGGAAGAAGAGACAATGTAGGTTGCGTGCATTTCCGGAACATACAGCCTCTCTCGATTCGGTATTCCCCTGTAGTTGCCCCACGGACGCCTTCACATTTCATGCAACTCAGCCACTAGTCGACCGACCTCCTCTGATTTATGAGTACAATAGGTAAATCTCTCCCAAGTAGTGAAGTATAAAATGACTGATCCTTTGTAAATGCATGAACGCAATCCTTAACAAATAGTTTGTTTATTAAAACATTTCATCTTATTTCAATACACATTATACTAACGTATTCAATTATGAGATTCTTTGAGCATTAAATTACATAATTTTATGTTTAAATAACTTTGTAAAACAATCGAACCATAAACACGACACACAGTATATTTACGTCACTTTTTCTTTGTTTACTTATGAAACAAAATTGCCGTACATTATTATTATTATTATTATTATTATTATTATTATTATTATTATTATCGTTATTTTATTATAATTTTTAGTATTACTATTTTTATTTAGCAACCATATTGAATCCTGTGAGATGGTGTTTCTTGCAACTGACGTATGCAGGTTATAATGCACCTGGCGTATACAGGTTAAGAGAATGTCACAATGGCTGCTTGTACCTACTGTATACAGGTTATGAGAGAAAGGTTCAGAACATATCAGTATTTTTATTCCACGGGGTCCTAGGCAGGAGTTGAGGGAGATGGATGGAAATGTAAGAACGATCGCAGTCAGTGGTGTTTCTGGAGGAGTATCTTACCGCATTTACCTGGAATCAACAAAGGAAATCTAACGGAAACTACGGATATGAGCAGCACGTTCACGAATACGATTTCTTTTAGCATTCCAAAATCGCTGAAGTTTAAAAGATCAAGCAAGCACTGATTGGCTAGCACTGCCTTGGATCAAACCCATGACTTTTCAGACTCCGCAAACGTCACCCAACCGTAAAGCCTTTTCGCTTGCCGCTGTTGATGATGGTTCATTTCTTCTAAAGAGTTATAAATCACTCGTGATATGCTGACCACATGAACTCACACTGAGACTCCATCATGCTGCTCCTTTCACAATCAAGACGTGTCCCCGTTGCTTCATCTACAGCACTTCAAAAGACTTCCAGACTACATAATGAATGATTCAGTATACGCTTTGTAAGCTGATCCATGGGCAGGTTTTATCCAACTAATGTATCTTTGCCATTCAAGCTGTCAGGTTGACTTTGATTGGGGATTAAAATAATTCGGGTTAGAAGCAATCATCTACGCCCCCGGTCGATCGTGAAAAATTAAGATCGTCCATAAACGGTGACACAATTTCGTAATGACCTAACCTATTTCGGACTAATCGTAGTACATTTCTTCATTCAATATCCAAGAAAATGTTTCTTTCCCTTCGAAAATTATTTTTTTACGAACTAAACACTTTTTAAGAATTCAAAAAACTTAGACACAATTTGATACGTTATAATAAAATCAGCAATGTATTGTCCTTTAGAAGAGCAATATGTATACTAGTATTCCCTGATGTTCGGTCTTGACTTCCTAGTTGTTTCATATCAATAAAAAGTATCCACTTATAATTTAACACATTAAATTCATTGTTTTAAAAGTAATCAAATTCCTGAAGAAATGAAATTTTCATTTCTCTTTCAACCCTGTTCTCTGTTCAACAAAGAAATTTCACTAGATCACAGTACCCTATCGTACAGATATGCCTTGTGATTTAAGTATGTAAAAGAGAGTGCCTATAAGAAACATAAATTTTACATTTCCTGAGATGGAAACTTATTCAACGGAATGTAATGGCCTCCAGAGATATGATGAACAGCATGAATCCTCCTACATCAGGGTCTCAGATGAAGAACCGAATCTGTTTTCGAGAGTATTATGGAATCAACCTTGCCTTTGCATAAATAGACAATTCAACGACTCCGGGCCGTTCCGGAACATTCCGCGCTAGATTTCCGGAAGCCCCTCCGCGAGGTCAGAGTTATTTGAATACCCGAAGGCAGCCGTCGGGGGAATCGATGGCTAAATATAAATCAGGCCGCTGCGCCGCAGCACGTCTGTTCCGCCTGAACTTGACCCTCCCCGTCAGTCCCCTCCCCGCGGCGCAAGGTCCAGCGAATTCCTGCGATTCTATCCTCTCCGGAGGATCAGGAAAGTTAACAATAAATAGTACATTAATGAACATTACGGTATTTTCAGTATACAATACACAATATTGTTTCGAACTTCAAAAAAAAACTCATTGCAAATTTTTATTTAGGATTCTATTTGCACATTCTTATTTATAAAACTCATGTGGGGATCCTGGATAATTACGTAGTACATAAAAGATAAAATGCATTGCTTTTATAGGCTATTGAATTAATTCCTTCTTTAATCGGAGCATTAGAGCTGTTTGTCTTATCTTATTAACCATTTCTTGACTTATATTGATATTGAAATAAGGACGATTTACAGTAATACAAACATTACTTTTTCCTGCTAATGAAATTTTCCAAGCGAAAATTACATTCTGGGGAGTGGTTTTTTGTTGTTTTTTTTCAATCACATAATTAAGGACGAAATGACACATTTTATATTTGGATTTACTTTGATTACCTTTGATTTACTTTGCTTATCATTATACACACACACACACACACACACACACACACACACACTACTAACACGCTCTACGGAGCTCTTTAACGAACAGCACAAAACGTCACTCAAGTTTATTTTGATCGCGTTTATCAATGCAGCCGTTGAGCGTCGCTTGGCCGGCCACGTGGGCGGCGCGTACGGGCGCGCGCCGGCAGTCGGGGGCGGCGACAGGCACCGCGCGCCCCCGCTGCCGCCCCCGCCGCCCGCCGCCCCCGAGAATCGATGGGCGCGCCCCGCGCCTGGCACGGCGGCGGCGGCGGCGGCGACGCGCGTGAAAACCCCGCCCCGCCCGCGCGGCGATCCGCGAACTCGCGCCCCGCGCCCGCCCCCCCTCTCCACTTCCCAGCGGCGCCGCCCGCCCCCGCAATTGCGGAAGAGCATGCGTGTCCCGCGCGGCGGGGCGCGTGGATTAGGCGCGTTCCTGGAGGCGTGGAACACAGCGCGGAGGAGGAATCGCAAATGCTGCATTTAGCGAATGATAATGGGCATTGCGAACTGAAATAGTCAAATATCATAATAAATCATCGTAATATCGTTAAAAGAAACTTATCCAAACCACAAATAGATACTTTCTTGTAATGATATTTGGAAATTACCAGTTGGTTTTTAAGTTGAATAAATGTATTTGCATTTGTTTAAGATATGCGTACCCATTCCTGTAATATTTTTTCGTGTTTTCTTTTTTTATTTTTAATGTGCGTAACTTTCACAGTTAATATTGGAATCACGAATGGTAGCACTTACTCATATTACTATCTATTTTACACAACCAGGATAGTATCCGTTCATGAACAGGAGTGCACAGATAGTAATATTAAGTAAATATATTCCCTCGTGTCATTTTTATCGAACAATACTTCAATTTATACGAACTATAACATCTGCATTTATTAATAGTATTTAATTATATCGTATTCATACAGTCATCACGTTCATTTACAGTAAACATGTTACCCGGCTGGAACCACGTGATACATAAGGCCTGTACAGAATAACGCCAAATAAACTCATAAATGTTACCAACAAATGAGTATATATGATTTAACTATGCTTCTCCTTTAACAGCATGATTTATCTCCATCAACCGCAATGTTTTACAACTTATAATTAAACCAGGATCAACAACGTGACCTTAGTCTTTCGTAGGTCTTCGAGAGCAAGCTAAAACGTGTTGCACACAACCTTCTCTACTCATCAAGAACTCAACTCTTACACACAATCATTTCATTTTATCATTTCATCAAGATTTTTCCATCACTGAACTATTCATCGTGGCGTCTCCGGCGGGTATTTTCTTATTAAAAGTATTATTTGTGCTTTACAAGTTCATAATAAAAATAAATTTCAAACATTACAGTTGCCCGACCGTACTTTTTTGAGAACATATGTATAATGAAACCTTAAAACGTTTTTTCAAGAACTCTTCCAGCATATTCCAGAGGGAACGGGTAAATAATTGTACCAACTGATTTACCTTCTCGTGAGGAATCGAATACGCTACTGATCTCCTCTGTATGTGTCGTAAGTCACCCAAAACGTTTTAGTTGCCTACAAGATAAAAAAAAACTGCGTTTTTAGATAAATATATTAAGAATCCTCTGAATAAATCCACAAAAATTATCAGTTTCCCACCAGGAGACAGATGCGTCGAATGATACCTTATTTGTCACGATTGGTAGACCGAAACAAACTCGTGTGTGACGGAGGAATTGACGAACGAAATCTCTCGAATACTACATTAGAATTACAGATGGCGCGTAGCAGCTCATATCTGCATTTCAACATGTGTTTCACAAACAAATGGTTGATTTAGTTGAAAGTCACTCTCAAATAGTTTGTTCCATTGCACTTATTTGAACCTTCCTTTCATTGATTACATGGACAGTGGTCAATAACAATATGGTTACTGAATAATGTGAACATGGGTCAATAATATAGACACTGGACAATTCGCTTTCAATAAACGCTCTCCAGGACTAGCTCACATGAAAGCGGTTACAGTTTTGAGCCACCCCACTATTTAAGTGAACCTTGTCTAACATTAGGAACAATGGCTTTATTATTTATTTATCTATTTATTCATTTACCTTCATATTTGCCATCTAATCGGTCTCTGCTTCAGTCTTTACTGTCATTAATTGAACGCCCCACGTGGCGTTTAAGAAAAATAAGGTTTTAGAATACAAAATGTTGTAATGTAAACTATTCGTTATGCACTAAAAGTAGAAAAATAAACAATTGCTTAAATTACTATTTATGAACGCTCACATTACTTTTAATTTAGTAGGCAGGCTATTATCACTAAGCCTCTATAAACTTACACAAGTCTGTGAACACGTATCACGACATATAAGAGTGTCAATTAGGGACAATATTTGATTTGATGTATTTGTCACTTCTTTATTTCTGATATTTTTCTAAACATCGACTATAATCGCAATAGACTGCACCCAATGAAAACGTTATTGAAACAATGTAATCACCCCACTGCAATAATTAAAACAGTTAATGCCGTGGAAACCGGCGACTAATCTTATGCTTGGCAGGCCGGGAGATGGCTGAAAACCCTTATTTAAAAATGAAAGTAGGCCAAAAAATGTAAGAAGAAGCTGGAAAAGATAGTAAACGTTTGGCGAAAAGGCCCTGTGAGAGCAAAAGCAAGTGAAAGGAAAAAATCTGAAATTGTAAACTTTCCCAAGGAGTTCGTGCACAAGAGAAGACATCCAAGATGGCGGACGCAGAAGAGTCGGCAGAGGCGGCAGTGGGGGAGTCCGTGGAGCAAGCCACTGAGGGTGAAGCGGGTGAAGCGGGGGAAGCAGGAGATGCGGGGGATGCTCAGCAGGAAGCTGAGAAGGCACCGGAAGAGGCCACCGACAGCGCGACAGGAGACGTTGAACAAGTAGTAGAAGAGGTGGTCGACACTGTGGTTGAGGGTGGTGAAGACGATGCCAAAGGAACGGCAGAAGCCATTGGAGAAGAGGTGTTGAAGACCGCAACAGGAGAGGAGGGCGAAGTTGAAGCAGTCGTAGCAGGTGTCAAGGAGAAACTGCTCGACAGTGTAACTGGGGAAAAAGAAGAGGCTGAAGTGATCGCTGAAGCTGCTCAGAAAGTCGTCCTAGAGCAGGCCGAGGGCGAAAAGGAAGAAGTGGAGAAGCCGCGGGACACGAGGAGCTTGCGAGTATCGGAGGCGCCGGACATGAAGAAGCCTTGGATGAAGGATGAGTACGGGTACGAAGACGAAGAACCAATTTATAGAGTGTACAAGAAAGAACCGCCGCGCCCTGGTTATAAGGTTCGCAATCTGTGCTGTCTTTGCATCTTTATGTAAATATTCATTCGAAACCAATATGATCAGCCTTAGCTTCTTTAGTCCTTTTTTTTACACATAATAATGTAGTTTCACGACTTCTCATCTTTTGGTGACCATTTTCATCTTAGTCTGGTTAGAACGTTCCCCTTTCCGTCTGTAAGGTGAGAACGTAAAACGAAGTAAACTCAACAAGGTCACTTTTCTCCAAGACCGTGTTCGAAGATATTGCGTTGATGCCTGATGTACGAATTCGAACAGTAATATTTCAAATTTCTATTGTTTAAAACAACGTTCAAATAAATATTATTGTATCTAAAGTACTCCCAATAAAAAATATAATTCCTAATTTATTTTCACCTTTTTCAATTGATTTTATCTTGCGTCATGTAATGTCTTGGGAGAATTTCTGTCACATGAGAAAGTATTCATAATTTCTCTACCAGAAAAATCAGGGACAAATTTCCGTCGTGATACTGTTGCTACCGGCGTCATTAATTTACTACTTGATAGTGATAATTTTCTACTTCACTTGAGCAAATTTCATGGATCATGCTCTATTTTTCAGCAATTTTTAATTTTTTGGCTACTCTAGAGTATTTCAAAGTATTTAATTTACCGAAAATACTTAATCTTTGATTGATTAATTATTGTTTCCGGGTGCATCAACGTCTTTAGTGCATGTTTTTATCACGGGAGATGGCAGTGTGTTCCCCTGCTGGAGGACCCATCGCCTCACGATAGTGAAATCCGGCGCCGACCTACGCGTTGGCTTGCAAGGTTTTCTCCGTCCAGCGGGGCACCGCCCTATCGAAACAAGCTCCCGACTGATTTTCTGTCACGTGCGACAGCGTAGTGCATGTGAAGTGTGTATAAGTAAGGAGTGCGAATATGGCACGAAAGAGGAAGGAAAGATCGCACGCGGGCCGTGTCCCGTTTGTTAGGGTAGAGTTCCGGCATTCACCAGGTATTAATCGGAGGAACAAAAGAAATAGAAAACTACCGATCAGAGCAGCCTGACGCTGCGATTCTCCTTCAGGTAGCGGCTGACTTAGCTATCTTACTAGTGTCGAAAATCCTGTCACCGTCCAGAGGCGAACCCTAGGACCTCCGTCAGGGTCAGCTGTGGCATCAGTTGTTGCCTTGAGTCATCTCAGACTGTACTTTTTCTGATCATACTACGAACCAGCATGTAATTGGCGTTCTTTTGGAGTACAAAGCATACCTCATGCAATGCATACCTCCCAATGCATACTTTTAGGACAGCCAAATAAAGAATACTCGAATTCAGAAATTATAGTCCAATATAACTTATATCAGAGGAATTTCTGGAGACATTCGCATCACATGAAAATAGCTTTGCTATAATTTTTTTACCATTGAAGTTAAGCATACCCCCTTGCCAAGGGGTAGCCTTACCCCAGAAAATGACAACCCGGTGTTTTTGTTGCAGCCCGCCATGGGAGGCATCACGCAAGTTCCCTGGACGCCCACGAAGCGCCGAGGGCCAATCGCCGCCGAGTACCAGAGCCCGGGCCCAGCGTGCGTGGCGCTGCCCAACCTCACCGGTAAGTGGCAGCCCCCGGCACACCGCATTCTTCAATAGGGAGGGTTTGCACGGCGAAGCGATTCTGGCTCAAGTTCAAGTTTCGCAATACTTTTGAGCATCTGCGCATGCGAAAAGTCGATTACTGCCCGCTAAGGCGTGCAAAAACTCCCTCATCTCAAACTGTAGACATCACCACTGTCATCGTCATCATTCATTTTAATGTATGCTTTAACAGTCGCATACCAATGGGGAGTGGGGGAGGTCAAGTCTGGGCGCAGCTTAGTTCTTTTTTTCCTGTATCTTTATTTAGGCAAGGATTTATCTTTTATCGTTAAGAACTTTATTGGTAGAACATTTCTTTGCCCTAAGTTATAGTTTCGTCATTCAACGCTTATCGATATTAACAAACAAATTCGAAAGCATCTGTTGATGTTCCACTTGTCGATGTTGCACACTATGACGAACACATGGACCTTTGAGACTTTACCATCAGTTAGTGCACAATGGAAAACGCATAGTGACAAATTTTTAAGTGCCTTTTTTACCATTCGGACACGAATTATTAACAAAAATATTAAGATTCGCACGGTCGCCATAGGCCATTATGCGGGTACAATGGGCAGGTGGATGCCGGGAGCGGGCACTTCTCCTGAGGCGAAGGGTCAACCCAGACCAGTGACAGCAGCTCCTTACCAGCTCAAGTGCGACAATCAGCTTTCACATTAGTTGGCTGGGAAATAAATCCAATGCATGGGTGTGCTCCCACATAGAAAACCGGAATGGGCTTTCAAGTAGGAGCATAGGATCAAGGTTCCCTAGGGTACAAAAGGCAATGGAATGTTGAAACTGACACGCAATACTTACTCAGATTTTTATGAAACTTCAACAGCAGTTAGTATAGAATCAAAAATGTCTTCTTCTGCCTGCAGGGATTAGGTTTGCACCGGCTTCTGCATCCATCTTCTTCTTGGTCACTTAATATCTCTTACCTCTACGTTTATAGCTGAAAGTTAGTTTCGGCAATGTACAATTTGTCATTCTTCGGACATATTTGTCTCTGTTATTTGTCTGATGCCATTTGTCTCTGTTATCCTCGATTCGGGATATTAAGGTGAATATATTTCTTTCCTTATGTCGTTACTCATTATCTTGTGTCTTGAACATCTTTTTACCGACCTCAGAAAGACAATTTCTGAGGCTTGTACTCTTAATCAGCCCTGTTTCCTTGATTATTTGGGGATTAGTACCTGAAATATCACTATTCTGATGCTGGTGTTTGATTTTGTTGTTTGTTGATGTTGCTGTTTAGCGGGATTCAAGATCTCAACTACAGAATATCTACGTGGGAATTACACACCTTACATGCTTATACTTTGCAGTTCGTCATGCAGTTGCATGGATCGTTCTCGCCCAAACGAGACAACTCCTGTTCGGATCAACAAACGTGCTGCCGAGCCTCTGAGAACGCCGTGCGCGTAAAGATAGCCCCAAATGCGTTATGCGTCGCACGATTGAATGACTTGTTAATTGATGTATCCGGGCATGTCAACTGATATAGTCATTAGTCCCGTTAGTATTGTGAAAGTTTTTAATACCGGGGGGTGACGGTGTTCCTTAGTCTTTGGATAATGAGATCTGGCGCTGACCTGCACTTGTCTGGCACAGAATGTCCCCTCCAGGTATCTCTTTCAGCGGAGCACCACCCCAGTCGCGACAAGCTCTAAGCTATGGTCTCCCGACATGTGTAGTGGTGTAGTGCATGTAAGAGTAAGTGTGGGTAAGGGGAGAGTATAGGACAAGAAGAAGAAAATGTTGCGTCCGGTCTGTGGCCCGTTTGTAAGGGTACCGCTCCGACATTCGCCTTATATTGATCGGAGAAAAAACTATGGATCCAAGCAGCCTGCCGCTAGAATTCTTCTCCAAACATTAGCTGAATTCGACGTAGCTACCAGCAGCGTCGGGACTCGAACCCTAGGGCCTTCCGGTCAGACTCTCTGCAGAGACAGCTGCAGTGCTGGCTCTAAGGGAACCTCAGCCGACGGGAAACACGAGAAGTCCTCTCTCCTTATCTCAATAATATCGAAGTAAGGCTCGCTGACAGTACGATTGCGAATATACGATATTCATAGTGTTTCAGATTAGTGTTATGTTTTCGTTACCCGTGAGGCTAATTTTAGGTCTGATAACCTCATGGCAGGCAGGCAAGGCTGGCAGCTTAAAATATTAATGATATGTTATAAATATGTTCTTTACCAATAATTGTTTAAATTTATTAAACATTGTTAATTAAAGTACGGAAGGAAGACGTCAAACCATCCACTTCTTTTGAAAGCTGTGTTTAGTAACTTCTTTCCTTCAGCATCTTCCGTGTGCCAAATTTTTACTTTAATCGTGGCGTGGCACGTTTGCCGTCGAGCAATAGATAATTACTTGTAACTGGGCGCAAACGGTCACTTGTGAGTCTGAAGAGCTCCAGCCGCAGCGGCCGAGCACTTGCTAGACGTCCCGGTCCAGGCCCAACCGCGCGTACGACCCTGCAGCGCAGCGTCCCGCGGCGCCGATTGCTGCAGCGAGTTCGCGACTGGTTTGGGGTCGGCGACCGGCCACCCGCCCGCCGCATTGTTCCCTCCGCCGCCGCCCCGCGCGCTGCAGGCGGTCGGAGCCCGTCTTTCGCCCCGCGAGGCGCAGATGTTCACAAGCGAACGCCCGATTTCAATGCAAGGAATGTCAGGAGAGAAAACGGGGGATCGTGGTAATAAATGATGAAATATTTCTCGGTAATTGGTGTCGAAACTATGGCGAATCCAATTGTTAGGTCCAAACAATTACAATATCCTTCTGAAGCACCCTTCTGATGTATTTTCCAATGATTTGTTTAACTCTATTATCATGCATCAAATGAAGTATAGAAAACCCTCATTCCCATGTTCTCGCTTAACAAAAGTCACCGGAGTACGAACAAACTGTGGGTCCTTCCACAGAAACAGTAATTAATGGGTTATTTATTCGGTAAACACGAAATTCTCATAACACGAATTACGAACAATGTTTAGTGTCAGGCATAGTATTTAATTCATTTTATTCGAACAATGAAACGAAACATCTTGCATTTGAAACTCAGCTTCACAGTGTGACGGCCCGTCTCAGTATCATTATATCACATCCGAAAATTGGGAACTCTTTTTTGGGGAATTTCCAAAATGCTTAAATCATTACGTGCTTCTCACAATGCTTCACATGGACAATGTGGCAGCTCATTAAATGGGATCGCTAAAGTTGGCACACGTTAAAGTAAAAATATTTTCAGCAAACGTAACAAGAAGACTTCAACCTTCGAATGAAGGAATAATTTCACTCACAGTGAGAAACTGCCGGGTGATGATTGTGCGGACTGCGATTGGCGCGGTGGGAAACAATTCAATCTTGATGAAGTCCTTACTAGACATTCGCAGAGCAAACGCGCAGGTTTGGTATTCGGTGCCGGCAGCTCACGTACAGAGCTGTTTGAGACACTAGGTGTGCTACAGCAGCAATACTTTCTCGTCCGTAGTTTCACGCAAAATTATGCGAAAAGTACTCGAATTTTCCAAAACTTGTACATGATCTTATTTCAAAATTATTTTTAAGAAAAAGATTTCATTACGGGAAAAATCTTATCAAAAACGATGTAGTATGATGTCTTATCAAAAATTTAATCAAAAACGATGCAGCCATTTTTTTGAAAATTTGGACAATGTCGCAGGGGCCTTTTGTAAAGTACCCCTATATTTTAACTTTAAATTGAGTGTTAAAGTGGCCTGTATTATCGTTTTGTTCTATTTCATTAAGTTTGAGCTTAGATACACGTCTTGACTCCAGCGCCATTGTGGTGATGCTGTGCGGTTCTCAATGAGCGTGGCAAGGTAACTTTGTTTTTCGAGATTTTACCCAAAAAAAAAACTTTGTAAAATTATTTTCGATTGGACTGAGTTGAAGTCAGATTTTTTTTAAAAATACCGGCTAAAAACGTACTTTAAAGAAATTTCAAAACTTCAAGCTGATTGTGATAGGTACTGTTTTTTGTTTTAAAAAACTGCTTAGATGAATATAACCCTTCTTTGTTAATTATTTAGGATTTTTTCAACTGTTTGTATAAAAAAATTAATGCCACCCGAATGGATAACAAATTTTGTATGTTTTGAATGGATGACCGGGATTTGAAAACCAGTATCCAGAAGACTAACGACTGATCGCCTCGATTACTTTGGAATCGCGTTTAATACATCTCTATAAACAATTAGTGTTTCCAGTTTTACAGATAACTTGCTTGTGTCATCCTATCACTATCGGCCGTTATTCGCAATCCTTCCTTGTTTAGCGAAATCGCGATTCTTATTTCAGCGCAAACGCTTTTTCACCTCCGTGTTCTAGTGTCCGTATTCTAGTGTCCTTCAAGAAGAAAGTCGATTCTGGTAAATACTCGTACAACAACCAATTTTTGCAAGATTCAAAACAGGGATATGGAGGTATCGACTTGTTTCAGTTCAAGCGAGATTTAAATTGTGATCTCGTTTGTGTGTCAATTAGCAAAATAAATAAAAATTCAGAATTATGAAGAACGTGTCATAATAAAAATGATTTAAAACAAATAAATAAGTAGAGGGTAACATAAAAAACACGACTGACGGGATGACAACCTTGAAGGGGGAAGACAGAGCTTCCTGCTTTCGCTCCAGAGGAACTGGCGCGCAGGGCGCACGTACGTGCAAATTCTGGGAGCTAATTCCCATACACATGCTATTTTATTCCGAGAACGCGATGAACCTGAATGACAATAACAAATATCAGAGGAACTAATTTAATTCCTTCGTGGTTCGTGACGACCAATGGCAACATTAGAAAATAGCCCAAAATTTCCTTCCCTAAAATAGCTTCGCAGTTCCTTTGAGGACTGCCGGTCCCAGTATGAGAGACAATTATTGACAATACATGAAATTCTTAAATGGAAAAATCTTCAATTTTAGAATTAAAGAAATTAAATTGTGAATTGAATTGAATAATTGACCTATTATTCACTGTTATGAAATATTAATATGAGAGTTTGGTTTCGTCCAGTCAATTTTGAGAGGTAACCTCTACTTATATATTTTGTTCTTAAGAAGGAACTCATGTGCTCTCTAGATGCTTCCGATAATCCAGACACTTTTTCACGAAGACAAATATATCACCAGATCCTTACCTTTGCCCCGTAGAACCAATGAGCAAAAATCTTTTCTCCGAGCTATAATCGATGCGGGTCCTTCTAAATACCATGTAATCGTACAGAAGCATGAATCGCGAAGATGCCACAGACGTTGTATAAATAAGTTTTCGAAATGCAATCAATATCAAATGCCTCGATCGAGACTCGAAGCCAAGAACAGTAAACCCTCATTAACACTAATCTCAAGGGGCCGAAATATCGTTGTTTTTTCTCTTTCTTTTTTCTTCTTCTTTCTTGTTCATGTGCGATTATTATGTAATCGTTTTACAAAGTTTCCTTACCAGTGCGCGAATTTTGTTCGTGTAACAAAAAAATTATTGTTAAGCGAGTCGTGCTAACGACGATTCACTGTAGTACTTACTAGAAATTGGAATTTTACTCTCTTCTACATAAAATTTTCGACCATCTTCAGTTAGGTGTTGTCAGTAGTTCTTGCGGGTCGCCAAAAGTTGGGAGCTTGTCTAAATGTGTTACTATTCCTTGGTATACATTTGAACGCAGTTTTTGAACTGTGGTAGAAACACAGGATAAATGACAAGATTCACAACCAACCACATTGGCCTCTTTTTGCGTTCATGAAGACGTATGAAAGCAATTCTATGTTTCGTGGGGTGGGAGGAGGGGGGGGGGCAGAATTCTACCAAATTTCTGGATTGCTAATATTGTTTCATCCAAACATTAGTCATGAAAAGGAATCATTTCATTTCTTTAAAACGTTTATTAGTTCGTGAATTTACATAATTTCATTAGTTCTTTATTCTTGAAATCAGTTATCATTTTAATTTTTTATGAATTATTCGTTTTCTTCTTTTGCAATGCTGCCTGGAATGATATTTTACATGGGGTAAGTTATATTTGTGCGCAATTCTAAAATTTTTTATCACCAATTTCTTACACAAATAGGATATGATGTAACAGTAACTTAAATATATTACAATATTTGATATATTATTATCTATCAACTGTGATGTCTTAAGTGATTTAATGAAATCCTATAATGTATGGTTCGTGTTGCTTTCTTACAGGAGGCTCTAGTGTTCCTGATTCCAAACGTAACCGAGCACCAGCATTCAGCTTTGGAAGTCGGTAAGATAATGTTTCTTAATTAAAAATTTAGCATTTCAAGTATTTCATATTAAGAGCAAAATCATGAGGATATTTTAATTTTGCAGATATTTATTGTAGAATGTTTAAACACGCTATTAGTCATTATTATTTCATATTATCAAATGAACAAAATTTCAAAAGATTATTATTTATTAATATCTCTATTTTATTCCAAATACAAACATGTGGAAAGTTAAAAGTTTCATGAATAATGTTTCACACTCAATATGCAGGATAAAAGAGATCTCTATGGCAGCAGTTTTGTTATCTAAAAAAGGACTTTTACATCAAATAAAGGGCATAAAGTGAAAAAAGATGATACATTTTGAATTTGAAAAGGAAATATAATATAACAAAAGAACAAATCATTGTTTATAATAATTTATCACAACAGATTCCATGATTACATAGGATCTTTCATCAAATTCAAAAATGAGAAAAAATAAGCAAGAGACTGTGTATACCTCAAGTACTATCTGCAGATAATAAAAATGAAAACAATTTTATATACTGGGGCATGCATTGTGTCCAATAGCATGTACAACTTGGGAGGAGTCAGACTTCACAGACAACCTCAATACAGCACAAATGCTCAAATGTTTTCAAATGTGGCCTTCTGCTGAAAAATATCAAAGTATTTAAAGATAATCTTCACTGACCTTCTCATTGTGATACATGCAGTGTATGTAAATGTTAAAGAGAGGAGAACAAAACAAGAAGAATTCTTGTAAATTGCTTTATATCTGTCCCTATGATCATAAAGCCTTTTAAAAAAGGAAAATTCATTATTTGCTCATTGTCTGTATATAAGTAAAAATTAATAATGTTTTTGGCAAATTAAGTGTTTCCTATTAGACAAGTCAGCAATCTTATTAAAAATGTATTTCCTCTATCACGTAGGTCTGGTGGTAAGACTGACAGCCCTGGACCAGGTCCTGGTCAATACAATGTCACCGGATTGAGTGCTAAGGGTATGTAACTTGCAATACTATTTTTATTAACTTCTTTTAGAAAACATTATAATTAAAGAGAGCAATGGGGGACAGCCCTCTCCTCTCCAATCCAACTTCCATTTTTTACTGAATTTATTAAAAATAATTACCACTTATAGATCACATTTCTAAGAAGTATTGCCATTAAACTCGACCAGATAAAATTTCAAAAAGAAATTCATTTTTAAAAAAAGTGTTATTTTTTTAACCAATTTGTTGGGAGGGATCTGCACTGAAATTTTTCTCCCTCCCCAAGAAGTATTTTTTGGATCCACCCCAGTAATTGACTTCATGAAGAATGCTAGATTTGTCTACAATAACAAGTCTGAACTTGTTTTCATTCATTAAAATGTTCAAAAATATTCATTAAAATGTTTTGGAATGCAATCATAAATAAAAATGCTATGAAAATCATTTGAAGAGAGACAAAATATTTTAACACAAAATAAAAAGTAGTTAGAATCCAATGTGGAATGGAATTGTATTAAAACATGGCAGGTATCATATTCCCTAAATATTGTACTTACTATTCTTGTATTGATTTTGTGGAAAAAAATTCTGGGTGAAGTGAGTAAATATATAATATAAATTTCAAGAAAGGAATTAATATCTTCTTTCTAGTTATAATTGAATTAATTTTACAAATATTTGAAAATAATACATTCCTAATATCTACCCAAACTTAACCAAATTATTCTCTTATAGGAAAGGATAATCCTCCAGCTTCCAGTCTACACAGCCGACCCAAGGAGATAAAATCTGCCCAGACCCCTGCTCCTGGAGATTACAATCCAGAGAAATCAGATAAGATTGTTCATGCTTCACCCAAGTTTACATTTGGTCTGAAAACTCAACCAGGCAAGCCCAGCACCACCCCAGGTAAGTTGCCAGGATATTTTAATGTGACCAGTGTTGGCGCTAGGCATGGGCAGACCAGGCGATTGCGCCAGTCCTCACAAGTAAAGGGGCCAATGATGAGAAAAAATAGTAAAAAATTGAAAAAGAAATTAGAACTCAAGAAAATTGTAATTTTATAAGTTGTGGTACAGTAGTCTGATATTTCATAAAATTTTCTATTAATTTTTTACCTTAAATAGTTAATTATAGACATGACTTGTAACGAAAGACCCTATGAAATCAATCTAATAATGCTAACATTAAAATAGGTTCTACTGAAATTCATATTTTTTATTTCATGTATTCAGCAAGTAATTTAATTAAATACTAACTAAACACAACGGATTTTTGTAGCTTTTAAGCTCCCCATGAAAATAGTATTAGTTCATCACAAAATACTTTTATTTAAAACTATTAAAATATACTTCCTAACACTTTTTTTAGCTTTAATGTAATTTTTATTAGTTGTTGAAATAAGATAACTTGTATAGTTTCTTTATAAACTTTCACATTTTGAATTACCACGGGCCCAAAATTGTCTATTGTCGAACTCCGGCACTGAATGTGACAGTATTATTCAAAAAGGAAGTGTTAAACAATGGAATTTCAATTTACAGCTCCAAATGTATACAACATACCAACAGTACTTGGAGCAACAAAGGAAGGCAATAAGAAACAAGCACCAGCATTTACAATTTCTGGGAGACAAAAAGAAAAAATGGATGATCGCATTAATAATCCTGGACCAGGCTCTTACAATGATGCAAAGGCAGACAACTACAAAATCAAATCTCCAGCTTATTCCATCAGCTCCCGATACCAAATGCCTCAGGATCCCACTCCTAAACCAGGCCCAGGAGCTCATTCACCGGAGAAGGTAGAGAAATATATTACACGCAAATTCACTGTGAAAATGAGTTCCAGTAATATTTAAATCAGTCTCTGTAAAAAACTAACTGGTGCTGGTAAAGGTTTAATGTAACAACTACTCTTAACATCAAAAATTGTCAGGGAGTGGTTTTCCTTTTACTGCTACAAAAACTAGATACTGTCTCTAATTACTAACCTTGATAAGCAAAATGATCAGAAGTAGAAATTAACTGAAGCATTTGTGAGGAATCATCTGTCTATATGATGTGAGTAGTGGAGCAAATTGATAAAAAGGTTGTTTGGTGCCATGAGAGGCTGACTTTTGCTTAACAATCAATAATGACTGAAATAATATAAATAATGGCTGTTTCACCTCACCTTATTTACCACCCAGAACTCATATCAATATTTATATTTACTAACATACTGTCTTGATTTTCAGTAATATGCTGATCAAATACTAACATCACCTACCCTTTCTCCTTCCCTGCAGGTCAATATGAACTTGCGCTGGGCTCCTCACTATTCCTTTGGCATTAAACATTCCCAGTTCAAAGGTGACAAAGGTTTCTTGCTTGTACAAGATTCTTCAAAGTCAAGATGCACTTGCACGTGCTAAGTAAGGAAAAATATTATATTACATATGTATTATATAAGTTTTATCTAATGCATTTCTTCATTAATTTACCAAAATAATGCTTCTATTTACAACTGCATGAAAATAAACATGTAAAATTTGTTTTATATTTTCTTGTGTAATTTTTTATTTTATAGTCATCAATATTAACTGCATGTTAATGAACTACTGAAATTGGTGTACTAATGATTTTTTGTTAGAACTACAAAGGGCAAAGAACAAACTACTTTCTCATAAACTGTGTTCGTATATTGTTTTCTTGTAATTTTATTATATTATTTTTTTTATTATTATTATTTTACTCGTGAAAATAGTATTTAATAAGTAGCTCTCAAATGTAAATTATGTAAAAATATTTTATGTTTGATTCCAGGTCCGTTTGGATACCATTCCAGCTCACACATTTGGAATCAAACACTCACCGTACATGGGTGTGCTGAAAGCTCATATTTCTTAAATATCTTACACATATTTTTCCTGAAGTTTCTTTCAAGAATATGGCCTTGCACCCAGCTGTCAAACAAAAGTGAAAAAAAATTATTCATTTTAAAATGATCACCAGTAAATCAAAAAAAGAGAAAATTTGTTGCAATTTCATTTCCTACTAAGTAATTGGCTATTGTCTTAGAATATGGCACATATTTTAGGATAATATCACTGAATATATTTGCAAAGAGTATGGCCCCATGGATTCATTATAATTGTTCACTTTCTCTGAGACATGAAGTCTAAAGACAATGAAGTGTGATTATGTTCTATCCAGGGATCTGTATCTGCAATTACTAAATGTCTGAATCTCAACAGTATTACGATTTTCTTACAAATTTTGAATCTTTATCAGAAAGTTCTTAGCATTAGGATTCTCACTGATTCACAGTGGGTGAGACTGTTTATATTTAAATCAAAGGGGCTGAAAATATTGCTCTTTTCTTGTAAAGAATGTTCACAAATGTGCATATTGTTCTAGATATGAAATTTCAATAAGAAAAGAAAAAAGAAAGAAGAAGAAAAAAAAAGCAGGACAGAGAGTAGCATTCATACATTGTAATTAAACTTTTTACAATGTAGTGTAATTGCTACAGAACCTTGAAAGCTCATGTGGAGTGTAAAACTGTTGACTCTGAATTCTTTATCATGTATTTATTAGAAATGTAAAAATAATGTTAAGTTTGAGTAAATCCTAGTTCTGTTAATTTTGAACATATTCACACATCTTCTGTGCAGCAATAGCAAACAATTAAAAAGCCACACAATACATATAAGTATATGCTTATTAACATCCAAATTAATTGTAGCCTACAAGACAGTTCTGTTGCTTCATAAATATGAAAGCTAACATAAGGTGAGGGATTCTATAAATTTTATTCAGTAAAGCAACATATATCTAAAACAAACATACAGAAGCATGCATGTGAAATGAAGTAGAATAAAGCAAGTAGAGAAGAGCTTTGAAAAGATCTACGTGTATCTTAAGTTTCTGTAACAGTGAACTTATGCACAATAAATACAAATTTATAAAAGAAGTCTTAGTTATTAAAAAAAAACTTGTTCCCTGTATATCATAACAGTATTTCATACTCCTCAAAATACAAAAGTGCAATGTGCCGAAATTGAAAAAAAGATATTTATCAGTATGAAAACATAGTAATAACCATACAAAAACTGAAAATATAATAAGATATATACCATTTCCTCCTTTATGAGATGAATCAACTGTATGGTAAACAGTATCATCGAAAGTTGATTTTGGCCCATTGTATCTTAATATTTTAAAATTTCTTTTTTGTTTTTCAATCTTTATATGCATATGTTTATTTCTATTTTTAGTTTGTCATTACCTGTCAGACAAAACTTTTAGAAGAATACTGAATTAAAATCTTCTCTTCATACAAACATATAATAAACAAAAGAAAGTGAATGATTTTGTACTATTTTTACGAAACCATTGACAGCAAACTCTCTAAGCGATCTACTGCTGGATAGGGAATTACCTCTCAGTCCTACATCAAACAGATTTGAAATGAAAAATAGAAGTTTGTAGCAGGGAGAAACAGGCACACATGCAACCTGCAACACACTTTTCAATCATACGTAACTTCAAAACAATGTGCCGAAATCGCATTTTTGCACCTCTAAAGGGACACAAGTTATGTTTCTTAGGCCATAATCTACAAAATAGAACTTTTGTGGACATTTTATTTGTTTTTGGATCTCCATTCTGTTCTCAGAAACATTGGAAGTAGGTTTCCATTGCGAAGGATTTTCACTTTCGATATAAAAAAGGGGTGATCTTTTTGCAAGCCACACATGTGGGAAAATGTGGTGTGCATTTGAGGAGCATGCAGGAGTATATGTAGGCTAACATGCAATGATCATGTGAGGAAACATGGGGAACACGTGACTATACATACAAGGATAGAAACAGGGTTACAACTGGGAAACGTTGAAGATCATGTGAGAAACATGCGGGAACATGGGGGCAAGTACACAGAAGATGCAGGACAAGCAGAGGGCAAGTTTGGTCTGCAATTTTTTTCTTAAGCCATTATTCTACAAAATAAGACCTTTTGAACCTTCTTTTACATTGTTGGAGATTTAGCTCTTCTGGGATACACTAATTCTATGGCAAGGTGGCCAAAGGCAAGCAGAAACTCAAAATCTATGTACATTAAATTGAAGGAATAGAGACAGAAATAATTTTTCACAATAAAATTAAATTGACTATTTGTGTAATCCCAGTAATGAGTAATTTTAAAATATTTACTAACCTACAGTAATGAGTAATATAAGAAAATTTACTCACTTACAGTACCTGGCGAATACACCTGTAATGCACTGTTCAGGGTTTGGTCATTCAAATTTGCACTGCTATTTTCCCTTTTAAAACAATGATTTACAAAGTAAGGAATGCTCACACAGGTCCTGTTAGTATTATTATAAAGCCAAGAAGAAGAGGTTAATCAATGAGAGAGCAACAGTGAAATTGAAAATAAACATTGTAATGGCACTAAATGCTTTTGCAATGTACCCCACTTTACTCACCCAATCAGTAGCAGATCCAGGGGGTGGGCATAAGGACCATGGCCTCCCTAAAGGCCAAGTGAGAAATAATATTTAAAATGGAAAAAGGTACAGAAAGAAAAAAATATAAATAAAAATAAAAAATAGAGAAAAAAGCAATATAAATGCCATAGAAACACTGAAGAATTTGAAAGATATTCCAAAAATGTATCTATACATCAGTTATGCAAACACATGACAGTCCAAATTATTGCACTGTCATAAAGTGAGATTTTAGTCTTATTTAACTCCATTTAAAATTTGATATAACATGTGAATATCAATCTCTAGTTTTTCAGGTTTTGAGTTAGAAAAATGGTTATTTTAGGAACCTTTTCTAAAGCCTTTTTGAAATGTCATTCAAGATCCACCAATAACTATCGACTATGGGACCTGTTTTGTTGAATTCTTGGGGGTACATGTATAATTTTGTCCATTGGGTAAGACAAGACAGAGTATACAATTTGCCCAGTCTACCTAAGGTTGCCAGGTCTGCTTCCAAAAAATAGCCAACAAGTGAGAGGAGGGGGAGATTAAGTAGTAAAAAACTTAAATAAAAAAAACAAACAATTAAATAATATATTTTCTTACAAAAATTTTAACACATATTAAAATAATCACTTCAAAACTTTACTTACAATTCAAATCATCAAATATAATATAACAATATGTCAAATATTAAATTATATTTTACTTTGGTGTCATGTGTATTTTTTATTTGACTGCGCAGCTTTGATCAATTCTTTGTCTTTAATTTTTAAGGAGTACATCTTTAATTTCAGAACAACATTGAGAAATATTAAAAAATATACAAGGTTCACTTCGAACCAATGGTACAAGCAGTCAGTTATATTCATCAGTTCACAAATTTCGCATGACACTGAAAATCTGTTTAACACTTGCATAAAACACAAATAATGGTACCCAAAGCTAGATATTGAATAATTAAATATTCCTTGAGTATGAGCAATATTATTTTTTAATCTTTATACTAATCGATTTCTTCTTGAAGGACAAACCATTGAAATTATTTGAACCATCCTACCTCCTATTACATTAATTTTTAATGCCTTACCCTCATTACGTCCATTAGTGTATATTTTAGATGAATCTATAGATCCTTTAATTACAATAAAAACAATCGGGCATCAATGATATTGATCATATGATTATATAGAATTTAAATATATTATTGAATTCGATTCATGCCCTAGACAATTTAAGATCATTTCAACTTCTAGGCATTGATAATCGAACAATCTTACCAATAAATACTCAAATTCAAACACTAGTTACAGCTGCTGACGTAATTCATTCTTGAACAGTACCCGCCCTAGGGGTTAAAACTGATGCAATGCCAGGTCGACTGAATCAAATTAACTTTATAATTAATCAACCTGGGCTATTTTACAGACAATGTTCAGAAATCTGTGGTACTAACCACAGATTTATACCAATAGTAATTGAAAGAGTAAGTTTAAAAAATGTTATTAATTGAATTAAAAATTATTCATCCTTAGATGGCTGAAAGTAAGTAATGGTTTCTTAAACTATAATATAGTAATTAACGATTACTTCTAATGAAAGAGATTAGTTAATTATAACATTAATAAGTCATATTAAAATTATTACCATAGTAATATCTCTTAATTCTACAAATTTTCTTCATTACTACATTAATAATAATGGTACCCAAAGCTATTATTATAAATTATTTCCTAATTCAACCAACTTTATTTCATAAACAATTAAATTTCAAAATCAACTCAATAAACTGAAAACGATAACTAATTTATTCTCATCATTCGATCCTACATCTAACATTTTCAACATTCCTATAAATTTATTAAGAACCCTTTTAGGATTAATAAACTTACCATCTTCTTATTGATTAATTCCTAATAGATGATCATTAATGTGAAATTTATTAATTAATAAATTATATAGTGAATTTAAAACCCAATTAATTGGAAATAAGAATATAGGAAGATCATTCATACTCTATACATAAGCTACTTAAGTAATTTCCCGTACGAATCAAAAACATAATAAAAAATGAATACTCAAAATATAAATCTTAACAAATAATACTTAAAATAATTAAATTGATATTCCTGATTTATTATTGTTATCTTATATAAAAATATAAATATTCCCTGACCTCCATGTTCCTTGCCCAATGCTCATTCTCATTCATTCTCAACTGTTGGCTATCTTGTAAAAAAAATTGAACGTCGATTGTGCGTAGTGTGCACTGGCGCGAGCGCGGGTTTCTGAAGTGATATTCGATTCGGAAAATCGTGGGAAGATTTTGGAACGAAAAACATGACCTCTCACTGTGTATGTTTGTAGCTTTAAAATAGTCCTTTTAAAATCTTGACAACTTAAGTATGAGTGCGAACAATCGTGGAAATCGAGGCGGCACCTTTTGGAGGGGAAAAGGACGTGGAAGAGGATGGAGGCCTTACAACAAACAACACAAGCCAGTCGGAAACAAAACGTTTGCCGGTAATAGCAATAATAGCAATGCAGATACTAGCATTGCCTCGACGTCAAACTTTTCACGAGGTAGCCAGCAACAAGTATCTGACATGTTTGAAACTATACCATGTCCTTATAGTGGGTGGAAATTATATCATACCAAAGAGGCTTATAAAGATGGTTCCTCTACTGTCATAAAAATTCAAGCTGTTGAAAGATTTATAAGAAAGAATATTAAGACTTACTCTGCTTCAGACATTATGGAACGGCGTGCATTTGCAATTGATGTGAAGATGTTATTAGCTGATGAGGATTTCAATGAATTTTGGCCAACATTTAAAGAAGAATTGTTTGAGAGGCCTGACTATACATTGAATAATCTTGGCTTAGCAATGCATCAAGTTGCTGTGGAAGAAATTGAAAATAAATTGAAAAGAAAGTTGAACCAAGACAATGTCCCTGTTCCTGCTGTAAATGTACCTATAATAAGAGCAAGAATTACTGGATATGAACCTGTACTTCAACTGAAAAATTTGAAGGCCAATTACTATAATAAAATGGTGGCAATTCATGGAACAATTATTCGTGTGGGAAATATTAAGTTATTGTGTGTATGGCTGGCATTTGAATGTATGTCATGTCACGGTCTTCAGTGCATAAAACAACCAGAAGGGACATATACACCACCTACTAAATGCAGAAGTGACAAATGTAGGAGTAGACAGTTTCTTCCTTTACATTCATCTCCTTACACTCAAACTGTGAATTGGCAGTCTGTAAGAGTGCAAGAAATAGTAGCAGATGATCAGAGAGAAGGGGGTCGTGTTCCGAGAACTATTGAGTGTGAATTGACTGAAGATTTGTTGGATAGTTGCTTACCTGGAGATGTAGTTACAATTATAGGTGTGATTAAAGTGCGCAATAATGAGGAGTTTAAAAAACAGAAGGCTCCTAGTATGTTTTTGTTATATTTAGAAGGAGTGTCTGTTATTAATAGTAAAAGCCATTCTCTTAGCTCAAGAAACTCTGCAATGGGAGTTAAACTAGATGGAAAAGATTTCTGTGCAATTAAGGAAATTCGTTCCCAGCCATCACTTTTCAGACTTCTTGTTCATTCTTTATGCCCCACAATATATGGGCATGAACTTGTGAAAGCAGGATTACTGTTGACATTGTTTGGAGGTTCACAAAAACATGCTGACAGTCGTTGTGATCCACATATTCTGGTGGTTGGTGATCCTGGATTAGGTAAATCTCAGATGTTACAAGCATGTTCAAGTGTAGCTCCCCGAGGTGTGTATGTTTGTGGAAATACTTCTACTTCCACTGGTTTAACTGTTACTTTAACTCGGGAATCTGGAGGAGATTATGCTTTGGAAGCAGGGGCATTGGTTCTGGCTGATCAAGGTTGTTGTTGCATTGATGAATTTGACAAAATGACAACACAACATGCAGCATTGTTGGAGGTTATGGAACAACAAAGTGTAAGCATAGCTAAGGCCGGAGTTGTGTGTTCACTTCCAGCACGTACATCTATTCTTGCAGCTGCTAATCCCTCAGGTGGTCATTACAACAGAGCAAAAACTGTTTCTGAGAATTTGCGAATAGGTCCAGCTCTGCTCTCAAGGTTTGATCTAGTATTCATTCTTCTGGACAAACCCAATGAACACTTAGATAGTTTACTTTCAGAACATGTTATGGCTCTTCACTCTGGGATGAAACATGCTCCTAACCAATCGCTTTCTCAGTTATCAGGAATGTCTAGAAATTCCCAAAATTCTGAATCAGATGAGAAACAGCTCTCACTTGGAGAACGATTGAAGTTGAGATCTGGTGAAGCAATTGATCCTGTTCCCCATCAGTTGTTGCGTAAATATCTTGCATATGCTCGTAAATATGTCCATCCAATTCTTTCAAGTGAAGCAGCTGAAGTAATTCAAAAGTTTTATCTAGAACTCAGGAAACAGCATCATACAATGGATAGCACTCCTGTTACCTCTCGACAGTTGGAATCTCTTATAAGACTTACAGAAGCTCGAGCAAAAGTTGAGTTGCGAGAAGAAGTTACAGTGAATGATGCTCTTGATGTTGTGGAGGTAATGAGACATAGTTTAGTGGATACTTATAGTGATGGAATAAGCCTTGACTTTCAGAGATCACAAAATGGTTCAGGATTGAGCAGCAAAAATCAAGCGAAAAAGTTTATTAATGCTTTACAAAAGCGAGCAGACATTCAAAATAGGTCAGTATTTTCTTCTCAGGAGTTAAAGGAGGTTTCTGAACTTGCTGGTGTCCAAGTAAGTGACTTTGGAAACTTTATTTCATCATTAAATGTTCAAGGTTTTCTTTTGAAAAAAGGTCCTAAATTGTATCAACTTCTCACAGTTGATTATTAAAATTCCATTATTATGAGGAAGACAAAATATTAGTAATTTTGTGGGTTTAATTACCCTAGAAAACCCAAGGTATTTCATCGTTTAAGAAGCAACATGACATAACTCCTTTTTTTAACATTTCAGGAGAAACAAAAAAACGTGTTATTTCTTTGGTGATGGTAATTTCAACCGAGTTTTAATTCTTCAACACTTTTTATAATTAAATACACAATCTATTATAAATATGTTAATCTATCAGTCAATTATGTTATGTTTTTTGTTAGAGTTATACCATGTTGATAGGATTGATCACAAGGTGTGGTTATAGAGAAAATATTACTCATACATGAATTTTTTCTAATAATGAATACTGAAAATTGTTATAAAACTACAAAATACCAACTCATTTTGTTTAAACAGCCTGTTATCAGTCTATAGCTATTACAGTGATAACAACAGTGTTTAAAAACTATTGGAAAGGACCACAATTGTAAAACAAATAGATGAAGAGCATAACATTTGATACAACCAAAAAATATAAACTTGTAACTTATTTTAATTTTTTATTTTCTTTTACTTTAGGATAAGCTTTCACGTAAGTGTTTTAAATTATCAAAATATCAAAGGCATTGTCTGGGCTGAGCAGGATAAAAATACTTTCTGATTCTTCCTGATTTGCACTTCTATCAAAGGCATTTGTGTTCAGAGGGGTTAAGTTTTGTTCACTGCAATTATTTGTGTAAATGCTGCAGAATTGTATTATCAGTGTTTTGTCAGTTTAAGGTAAAGTCTATTTCTGGACTGACGACACTAATGAAATGGTAATTTAGGAAAATAATTTATATATTTCTTTAAATGTTAGTGTCATATGGATAAGGTTTCAGTTATTTGAGAACTCTTGGTTTCATATCTCTTTGCTTGTTCTTTTTAGTTGTTGATTCCTAAATTGTTTGGCTCATTTCTTGAATTTGGTTTTCTTGACTACTGCAGAGGGTATAGTTTTTCAACCAATGATGGAGTGGATTTTTTTGCATCAAATGTGTTTAAAAAACATTATATGCAAAATGAGTTGTTGGTCTTTGCAGTTTTGAGATGGGACATGTATGAGACTCTTCTGTTCATACTTAAAGAGTCATATCTGCATCTACTTCATTGCAAGTCTGCCCCTAAGTACACAGTTAATACCTTTTTTGACCAGTGTGAAAAGTTCTTCATCTGTTAACATATTGTCATCCTCTAAATAAAATTGTGTTAAAGTTAATGCAATCAGTCCTGATTTTATTAGTTACGTACTATCCCTTTGCAGAAGAGTATGTAAACTTGAATGTCAAGGACCAATTGCAATTGTTTTCACATTCAATTTATAGAATTATTAATCCACCAATTGATAGCTAGAGAACTAAAAATTTATGCTGCAACATGGCATTAATAAGAGATATGCTATGATCAATATAACATAACTCAAAATAAGCTAAGATACATAACACTGCTCAAACTGGATTTAGCTTTGCTTTAATAAAATGAAATACTCTCAATCAAATAAAATAATGCTTTATCAACAAAATTCACCATCTACGTTAATGAAAAGTAAAAATGAAGATCAGAAAAGTAAACATAGAAACACCTCAGAATACAACCCTGTCACGGACCCTGTCATGGACTTCATTATGCCCTATTGTGTTATGTCAAATTGTTATGACACTTTTGGTATGTTATGTTGGCTTTTGGATTGTGACACTTCTCATGAATGAATTGTGAAATAAACAACATCATTAGATTGGGCACGGAAATTCAAAGATTCATGTAGCCAAAATCCATGTGGCCAAAAAATGAGTTATGTCATGCTGGTTCTTAAACAACAATTTGGCAAACTTAGAGCATCCAACATGAGTATGTGAGGCTCACTCTTCAAGTTAAATTCTGAAATCAACTTTTCTTTTGTGGTCATTGTCAGATTTGTCATTTTGTTCATTTGAATAACTTTGATGATTACGAAGTGAACTACAAATTATTTTTGCATCTAAATCTTTTCAGTTTAACATGAAAGAAAGGAATAAATCAATTTTCATGACAAATATGCATATTAACCACCTTCACCGTTACTGACTTCTCCCTAAAAATCTTCCGTGTGTTTTGATTTTTTTGCTTCCTCAAATTACCCAAGTATTAGATTTCCAAATATCTGCAAATATGACTCCATTTCAATTGGCTCGAATGGGTCTGTTATCATTGTCTAAGAGATATTCCTGAGTTGAAATCATTCTTACCAAAGAATACAATAGATTGTAATGTGAATCTGCAAAACTCACATTCAATAGAAAATTATTTTTTAATATATTATTTTGATATTAGATGTTGTAAGTCAACATTGAAACCAGCACCACAGTTAACACAGTTGAGGAATAGCTGAATGGGCACACTGTATAATTAGGAAGAGTGAAAAATCTTCAATTACATTGGTCTAAGCCTAGGTGTTCTAGGGTTGATATTTTTATTTCAACTTCATAATTGTCTTTTTCCTTGAATTGTGTTATTTAAGATATATTTTGCCATGTAAGTTATTTATCGATTAAATGTGAATTTTTAATAATACCATATATAACAAAACCATATAGTATATTTCACAGAGTGTAGTCAACACTAAACCAGTCTAAAAAACACGTCAAACTTTTCAATTATATTTTTTTCTATTGTTTTATTCATTGCAACAAAGTAAATGTTATATTTTTATAATAAGAGTATATTCAGTAGAGTTTAATATTAAATTAATCAGATCTTATTGTGAATTCTGTATAATCAAGATTCAGAGCAGAAATCACACTTTCTATTTCATTTGTTCTTATGGAGTTAATCAAGTTATTAGTTAACTTGTTGTTTATGTTTAATTTCTTATTGATCTTATTAGACAAAAATAATTTTATTTTTGTTTAATAAATATGTATGAAGGATCATATTTATGTTATTGATGCATAATAAAGAATTTAATTGGATGTAAGTTAGTGTAATTAATATCTTCTGCCATTTTCATTTGATCTTTTTGTAGTCTTTAGTGTTCTTTCAAATTTTCACTGAAATATTGAATGGTTTGTATTGGTACAACTATGACATCATCATCTTAGTAACAATCTATAATATTGTTTCTATGTACAATTAATGTAAATAGATATGTATTATCAAGAACTAAGATTTAATGTAAACCACGTTCATATCAAGTTCATAGGAAATTATTTCTTTAAGTTACTCAGTTCTGCATGTGTAATATGTAATAAAGTCTATTACAATAACAGTTTTGTCAGCAGTACTATCAATTAATTTGCCGATTCAAATAGTTTCTTTCTCAGAAGCAAATATTTTTTGTTCTTAACTATTGCCTAAATACTTCTTGTTACCTTTATTCATAATTCAGCTAAATATTGATAGAGACAGGGTAAGGAAGCTGGAACAAGAAAACTTGCACGTACTCTCTCTCCTCCATACTCTCATTCCTCAGTCTTGGCTGTCAGTTGAAATTTCATTGAAGTCAATGCTGAGTGTTGTGATGTTCAGCCTTTTTTTGAACAATCAATTATGACACATAATTCATATTTTTATTGTTTGGCCATTATCCTTATAGTGCACATTTTAGATATTTTCTTCATTTATGTACAAAACATAGATAAAGAAAAATCTAATCTTACCTTTCTGCTACAAGCTTGAGGCATCTGATAGAAATGACACACAGAATTACAAAACAATGGTGTCCTTTATTTCAGTCTTTGTATCATTGAAAACAAGTTACTTTTTAACAAATAAGTTCCAAACACTCCAACAAGGAACTCGTTTTATGAGCAATTCTGTAGAACAGTATTCCTCAACTTTCAGTTCTTATCTCTTTGCTCTTTGTTATAACAGACTGAAAGATTGAGAAGTACTGTTGCACAAAATTTGAAGTGACTAGAAAATAATTGTTTGATTTTCATGAAATAATAGATAAAAATTTGTACACGTACACAAAAACAGAATACTTAAAAAGGTACTTGCACTTGTGACTGTACTAAGTAGGAAGTTACAATTTCCATTTATTCTCCCTACTAAAGAATTCAGTTCAGATGAAAGGGAACTGCTTTCTAACACCAATCATTATAATATAGTTCACAGGGTCTTTATTACTTATAAGCCTTTACATTATGGAATATAATTTCCTGTGCATAAAAATACATTATCAAATCCATTATTTTGTACATAAATGGCTTATTTTATAATTCAAACCTGCTCTGAGGAGAACTTGCAACTGAATCAAAAATATTTCTTTAGGTAATATTACTACAAATATTTGTGTAAAATACTCTAGAAAAGCAGGGAGCTAGACATATTAATAAAGAATATAGTACACTGTACAATAGGTATCTACAGTATTCACAATTCACTCTACAGCCAAGACCCAGTCTACTTTTATTTGCCAATCTAACAATGCTCACTGACTCCCTGCTGGAGGAGCATTGCCTCTATTGTCATTACTGTCATTACTGGAAGACTGGATGAAGGCAGTAAGACTGTGTGGTATTGCATAGTAGTAACTTGTACAGGTTTTGTCAAGCCTTGGAAGCACATGAAATGTGACTTTTTAAGAGTATGAAAATTGGAATATTTTATGACTGGTGAGTCATGTAACTTAAATGTCAAGTCATTTAAGTCTTAAACTTTACATATCATGTTTGGCATTTTGAGCATTGAAGGCAAGATGTTTTTAAACTTTTGCTCTTGTTCCTTGGACGAGTTCCATCTGAAAATCCAACGGATAAGCCTAGAACCTCAAAGGGTGGTGGTGGGTGGTGGTGAAGGTTTCTCCATTCCCAGCAATTCATCAAAGAGACAGCCAGGTGGGGTGCTACCAGCAGCTGTAGCCTGCAGTGTGTCCTGTGCATGACGCAGAGTAGCAGTCACAAGCTCTCCTACTGTCCAACGACGATCAAGAAGCACCCGAGCCACAGTATCCAACTACAAAATAAAAAGACAGAGGAGAAAATTAGTGTTTGAATTTCCTTTTTAATTATTTGCACCTTTGCAACGTGACTGAGCCCCTTCTGGGCATTTAGGACATAGTGTCATCCTCCTTTAATCGAGTCTGTCATCATTAGACATTGCCTTTTATCCTTATGGACAGGGGTTCAGTGCCATTATATCACAGAGTTCCCTGACAGTCACCTGATCAGGAACCCGTGAAGTCTTGAATTGCTTAACTTCTGTGACTTCATGGATTGCAGTTAAGGAATGCTAGCAATGACTGTAGGTAGACTAGTAATGTTAGCTTCTTTATGTATAAAACTTTCGTATTTTGTATATGTAAATGTGTAAGGTGAGAAAAGATGAGAAACTGAGAAGGAAAATATTTTGGATCAGAATTTATGCTCAGAACTTTTAAAATCATTTTGTTTGGAAGTACTTTTTTACTATCTTAAGCAGCACAATCCTGCAGGTAAATCTCAACTTTTTACGAAATGTGTCTGTGTTAGTGAAATGCATACAGAAAGTATACCTAAAGGACACTTGAAACATTCGTTCCAATGTATTAAGTGAAAAAAATCAAATTTTGAACAAAGAATTGTATTAAAATGTTTACATTTCACTGTAGAACAAAAGGTGATAAAGTCTATGCTAGTAAAGTTAAGAAAAGAATATTTGTACAAAGGACCTGGTACCTTGCAATTTTAAAATGTTACTGTATAGAAAACCCATTTCTGGATTTCAAAAGTGCAGAAGTCAATTTTCATTCAACATTTATGTTGTTGTTTTTTAATGTGTATTACATTTTGCTTCTATCCACTTTCTCTCTCAGGATTAATGGGTGGGCTGCAGTCCAGAGACCCCCACCAAATGAAAATGAATTTATTTATTTTTTCTTTTTCAAAAGTTCAAATTTAAGATGCTTAAAAAAATTAATAATACAATTTGAAATATTAAATATTAAAATCTTAACATGACATAATGTACATTAGTTAAAAAAAAGCTGAGAAGCATCCATTACCCCCATGAAGGGCTACAAAATTAATTAAATATTTTATCAATTTCATAATATTGTAATAGTATTTTAATTTAATGTGAGTTAGAAAATAATATTTTAATTTAAGTAAAATCATTTGTTTATAAAGAAAGTTTTAATTATATCAGTATAACAATAGCAAGATGAGGAAATATATTAACAGTTATTAAAGAAACAAGTTTGATGTCATAATGAAACTATAAAACACACTTCTGCAACACAAATCGTTAGTCAAGTGGGGCAATTATGGCGAAGATATGGTGGTCATAGAAGCCCAGCAGCATTATACCTGATTTTTAAGAAAGATATAATGTATTATTGAGTGACATATCGTCACAAACACCTATCTGAAATGTTCCGTTTTGACGTATAAATATATTAAAATATGTAGTAGTAGGTAAAAAATGTAATTATACCAAAATATGTAAAATGAAAACAGTTCCAATTCATTCAGAATGTCTTGTAAACTCTAAAAAATATTACTGAATGCAGGTATCTAGTTACAGGTATCTGTAAAAACATGTAATTACATGGAAATCCATTCCCTAGTTCTCAGTCATTGAGGCCAGTTTTCTGCACCGGAATTTTCAACTGTGGTTTCAGAACTTAAGGACATGGTAATTTTTAGGTCTTAATCTACTTAAGTAAGTACCCATCAAATAGGGTAGGATATATTCAAAAAAAAAAGTTTATTACATTAATGGAAAAAATGAAAACACATTAATTTTGTAGTATATGCCAATTTAAATGGATATTATATTTAGATATGCAGTAAAACTTGCTCAGTGTGGAATGTATAATGCAGAATTCTATCTAATGTGAACATAAATCTTGTTCCGGGCAAACAAAAACTACAGTATTACATTGAATAATGCGGAATCTTCTCTAATACGGAAAAAAAATATTGGTCCCTTGAGATTGCACATTGAGCAAGTTTTACTATATTAGATGTAACAATGAAACAGAAACTAATACTTGCTAATTTTGTGTTGTATTATTGATAGTATGCCGCGACACATCAATGGGAATGGATATCTGTAAAACATTTCACCTTTTCAAATAGACTTCTTTATTATTTTCAATTTAATTACGTTTAGATTAAATATAAACCAAACAATGTAAATTATTAGGCCCACATAAAAAAAGATTTTGAACAGCTCTAAACACACTAACGACACTGATCCATATGTTTTAACACTTATTTGCATTCGACTTTCTCAGAGGGAGTATGTTTTGTCTTCTGATCTCACCCCACGGGGTGTGGTAATTGAAAAACTGGAGTACGGTCTTCTTGCGTACCTTGAGCAAGCGACTGTGTCCGCAGGTGTAGTAGGCGAGGGCGGGCACGCCGGCCACGCTGGCCGCCAGCCACTGCACGATGAGCTTGAGCTGCGGGTCGCCCGCGCCGCGGGAGCCGCAGCCCCAGTTGCCCGAGGCCACGGCCTTCAGCCCCGGCGCCGCGCTGCCCTTGCGGCCCGCCGTGCCCAGCAGCGACACCTGGCACGGAACAACACACGTTGACGCGCTGCGGAGCACGAAGGGGGCGATTCCGGCCGTATCAACAGCTAAGGTCATTAGTCCCGTTAGTGTACTGCGTGTTTTTTTTTCTCGGGAGATGGCGGTGATCTTCCCCCGCTAGATGGCGAGATCCGGCGCCGACCTACCGCCGGCTAGCGGGGTTTCCCCCTAACCAGGACTCTCCCACCAGCGGGGCAATTAGTGTGACTAGAACCATCTCGACTGTTGGTTCTGCTAGGCCACTTCCAAGGTTCTCGAATTAGAAGGGTCTGTGCAGAGGCGCAGCTTGAGAGGAGGCAAGAAAGGCTCTGTCTACTCCTTGAACAAAAATATTAGGGAAAAAATTATATCAGGTGTGTATTATCTACATCATTTGAATTCTTCAATCCTGAGACTGTTTTGAAAGTGATAGCACACGTCGTCTTGCTAGATCAGTCCACTTCCAGCAAAGACACGGGAAATCCAAGTAATGGGCATCGTTAGATATGCTCTGATGTCCGATTTACTCGCTTCCTTTCGACGAAAGTCTTTCGGCGAACGTGCAGCAGGGACGCTGTGATCATGCACGCGCTCCATAAAACTCTAAATCGTCAAAAGAAAGCGTGTAAATCGAGTGTAAAGGAATTCAGCGAACGCATCGTAGAAGAGAGAGGGGCAGAGATGACTTTCTCGCCCGGGAGCGTTTCAGAACGATCATTCGGCTCCGCCCCTGAGTGTGCTCCCCCAGGTTGTCTCAAAATAAGGATTGCAAACGTAGAGAGTATGTGGAGGGGTTTTTGACAATGAGCATATCGTGGGAAATTTCATAAAGATGAATTACTTTAAGAAGGGACCAGTTTGACATGTCTGGAAGCAAATGAACGATACCTCGGACGATGGCATTGAAGAGAGTGATGAAGTCACAAGTGAGCTGACGTAAACAAACCCGTTGCCGAATTCAGTGCGTGGACATTATCTGCAGTTATGTTGTCAGCAATACCCAAGCAGTAGCTGCCAAACAGTTGTTCTTACAGCAATCTTTCTGTATAAGAAGTTACCCATATGACATTTGCCTTGATGGTTAGGCAACCTGCCGTGCACAAATGTTCTGCGGGTAAATGCAATCGCTTTGCGTGAAAACGTGACCTGCCAAACATCTTTGCACAATAAGTTACCTACCAATCGGGGGAAATGTCTCAGGCCGTTTCGTTATTTACAATTTTCCACCACACGTTCATAGGCATAAAGTTATTATTTTCGTCCCTGCATGCTTAAATAAGTTTACTGATGCGTTATTGTGTTCGATAAAGACTGCATAACTTACCTGGATCAAGAGGATCGTGGTTACGAAGGAAATATGAAAACAGTGGAATTATGCTACATATTCTCTTGTAATATGGAGATAATTGTGGGAGGTAAATATGAAAAGACAAATCGAGTCAAGTTGACATCTAGGTAATTAACAAATCAGCAGATCTGAATTATTAAAATTAACTAAAAAATAAAATCTTGAATGTACCACTGGCGTTAACTGATTCTAATGATCTCGTGCCACAAAATGCCCTCGGGCATTTTATTGTCGCTCGATCATTATAACCCTTGGTACATGAATAACTAAAATATCATGCGAACAGTCTCCAGGAGGCGAAATAACAAAAATAACACGGGTAAAACGGCTCAAGCACAAGATAGCTAATCTTATATGTGTTACGACGACGCCCCCCAAATTTAGTTTGGGACCCAAGTGTCTAAAAAACGCTCATATGAAAGAACAGTTAATAACGGTAGGCGGTTGTTAACAAAATTAGAGTCCGCCATCCGCTTAGAACAATCGAAAACATTGGCGTGTACACAGGGGAGGCCGTGGCCCGTCTGAAAATTTCGAAAACTAAACAAAGTATATAATAAAACATTTTTATTTCCGTAAATATGACTAAGTCCTGACAAAGTATTCGTACTTTTAAATTGATATCTTGGAGATTTGATACTCGATATTTGGGAAAGAAGTACTCCGAACCGTCAGGCAACACTGGAAATGATTCAACATAAAATTAATTGTATCATGAAATGAGGAGCTCCATTCCCTTTGTAGTAGGGTTTACCTATTTATTAGAGAAATATATAATTAAATTTAATGTACAATTCTATTCTCTTTGTAGTAGGGTTTACTTATTTATTCGAAAAAATGTATCATTAATAAATAAAACAGTTTAATAGAAAAGGGGGTCCAGAGGGGCACAGAATTGTAGTTGCCCCCTCTTGCTTTAGGCTGCGCACGCCTACAATCGATATAAATGATTGTAGTGAAAGATGGCGGATGGGTTCTCCCATTCCAAGAAAAGAAACTTATTATTTTTATTTTCTTATAAGAATGTGGTACAATAAAACTTGCTCAACACGAAATCTCAAGGGACAAGAATTTTTTTCCGTATTAGTCAAGATTCCGCATTTTGCAGTTTAATACTGGAGTATTTATGTTCGGCGGAATAGCGATTTATTTTCATATTAGATAGATTTCGGCATTATACGCGTTCCGCAGTGAGCAAGCTTTACTACATTATGAGAAGTGGTGAAGTAATTTGATTTATTTGGTAAAAAATACAGTAAACACTGTGTATGTTGTATGGGGGAGAAGACTATCTGCGCACGTTTTCTTGAGTAACAGAATCCCATCCCAACATTTTAACGATGAATAGTTGAAAGAAGAATGAAAGTTAAAATAATAATAATAATAATAATAATAATAATAATAATAATAATAATAATAATAATAATAATAATAATAATAATAATAAAATTTTAAAAAGCGCGAGATTAGCAATATTTGGAAAACTAGACATTTTCGCTCCCGAGTTATTGAAAAACTATTTGCAACGGTAAACGAACTGCAGATTTTAATATGTTTGTATTGTTAACAATATAGTAACTAACCCTCAGCTCTACTCCAACTACTACAAGCAAAAGGAGAGCTCCATTAAACGTGCACAGATAATGAAGTTACATTTACGTCCACAAGCAAATCAAGGGGCCATCTCAGCATTTGCTCAATGGAAGGAAACTTGAAAAAAGGGAGGAGGGGACGTTAGCGGAGAAGGAGGCGCTGGCGGAGACATTGGCAGAGGTGTTAGCAGAGGCGGTGGCGGAAGCGGTCGCGTCAGCGGCGGTGGAGAGAAGCATATGTAGCGGAGGACTTGGGCAGGGGCACAGGTTGCAGTGCAGGCTGTGGCGTCGGTGATAGGCGTGTTCAGCGTGGGAAGAGACGAAAATGTTAGGGGCGCCGTCTCTGCGGTGGTGGAAAGCGGCTGAGGAGGAAGGAAGTTGTAGAGCGGATTATAAGGCGGGCTGGAAACGGCGGAAATAATGGAAAGAGTGGTAGAACAAAAAGGAGCGGAGGGGTCGAGTAAAACCTATCTGTATGGAGCCGGGGGGCGGCACTGACCAGCTGCGCGGCGAGTCGGTGGTTGTGTCGCGCCAGCTCGAGCGAGAGCGAGCGCGCGACGGCGGCGATGCGGTGCGCGCCGCGCGGCGGCTCGCCCAGGTCGGCCAGGTCGGCGCCGGCCACGCCCGCGCCCGCCACGCCCTCGGCCAGCAGCGGCAGCGGCAGCGGCGCGCCGGCGAACGAGTCGCTGAGCGTGCGCTTGAGCAGGCTGCTGGCGAAGCGCACCACGGCGATGTCGCGCGCGTCCAGCTCGCGCTCCGCCCCGCCGGCCTCCGCGTCCACGTCGCCCAGCCACCGGTGGTACTGGTCGCACAGCTCCTCCAGCTCTGCGGGCACGCCAGCGCACAGCGGCAGCACGGGTTCACATTCATTCTTTAGTGTTTGCGGGCGTGTCAACGGATGAGGTCATGAGTCCCGTAAATGTAACCGGGAGCGGTGGCTCATTGTATCAACTTATAATAGTGCAGTACCTCTGACCGGGAGGTCCTAGGTTTGAGTACCGATGACGGCAGGATTTTCGACACTAGCTTTTCAGCTAGGTCGAATTCAGTCACTGTCTGGAGGATAATTCTTGCGGCCGGCTGCTCTGATCGGTAGTTTTCCGTGGTTTCTCCGATCAACACCAGGCGAATGCTGGAGCAGTACCCTAACAAACGGGTCACGGACCGCGCGCAATCTTTCCCTCTTCTTCCTTGTCCTATCCTCTCCCCTTACACACACACACACACATTAACATGCACTACACTACCATACATGACGGGAGACCGGTCGGGGACTTAGAACGTATCCAGGCTCGAGTGGTGCCCGCTGGTGGGAGATACCTCGTTTAGGAAAAACCCGCTAGTGGACGGTAGATCGGCGCCGGATCTCGCCATCCAGTGGGGGAAGATCACCGCCACTTCCCGATGAAAATATGCACTACACTTATGGGAATAATCTCAGTAGTTGGCACGCCCGGAATCACTATCAATCCGTAAGTGTAGTGCATGTTTTTATCATCATCATCACCACCACCACCACCACGCAGCTGTGGTGGTGTAGATTTTCCTCCGCTGGATGGCGACATCCGGTGCCGACCTGCCCCCTTCGCATGCGAGACGCTCCCATTCCAGGTATCTTCCACCACCGGGGCACCGCTCCAGCTGGGACACGCCAAAAGCTACCGATTGATCTCCTGCATGTTAGTGTAAGTGTATGTGTGTGTAAAAAGTGAGGATAGAACAAGGAAGAGAAGTGGAAGATCGCGCGCGGTCGATGGCCCTTTTATTACTGTTCCGTTTATTATTTATTTATAAAACGTCAAATGCATTTAAAAATCGCGACGTACTACGGGGAGAAGTGCAATATGTGCACGGTTTGTTGAGGCTGGTATTGATGGGAGAAATACTCATCAGAGCAGACGGCCGCTAGAAATCTCCTTCGGGCAGCGGCTGAATTCGACTTAGCTGGGGCGGTGCCCCGCTGGTTGGAGATACCTGCTTGGGGAAAGGTCGCAAGTCAAGGGGGGAGGTCGGAGCTCAATCTCACTATCCAGCGGGGGGAAATTACCGCCACCTCCCGATAAAAAACATAAATTACACTTACGGGACTAATGACCTCATCCGTTGATAAGTCATCTGTTACATCACAGCTTTAAAAAGTAGTGTCGAAAATCCGCCTCCGTCGCGAGAAGAGCCCTAGGTCCTCCCGGCCGGAGTGGCTGCAGTGGAGCTGCCTGGCGAAGGGGGCGTGGCGGTTGCTCACCTGAGCTGAACTCGGTGCTGAAGCTGTAGCAGGAGGAGGCGCCGCGCGTGCCGCGGGCGCCCGACCTGCGCTGGGCGCGCCGGCACTCCCGCTCCAGCACTCCCGCGTCCGTCGAGTCCTCCTGCAGCATGAAGCCGCGCGACCCGCCGCGCCGCACCCTGCCAACGACAGCCACGGAGGTTACAATTCATCGCTTTGCGCACCACTTGAGCTCGGGAGAGAAATAGAGCAAGGCAACGCGTAGGGCAGGGCTGCTCAAGCAGAGCGAATCGGGAGCCGGAGCCATGTTGGATACCGAAGCACGACACCGGAGTACGAGCGTTGCACGGCTTGCGATAACTTCTGGCACAGTGTCCCGATAACTCCAGTCGCGGAAACATAGAAGTCGACATGAGCTTTTCGCAGACCACAAAATTGAGAGAATCCGAATTCATTAGAGAACCGGTTCGTTTGTTCTAACCATGAGGACTAGTCACGAGAGAAAACCTTCACATATTCTGAAATTACAGTCCAGGGCAATAGTCACAGTCCGAAGTAATAGTGCTTAAATCGCCCGAGCGAATGCGAAAACGCATTCGCAAAAGGATTTCATACATAAATAACGGGAAGTACACATTATCTTACGAAACTACGAATTGAAATCAATCCAGGGGCTGCTCATAATGTGAACTACAATTTCGCGATGAGCATACGAGATGCTGAATTTGTTAATCGAGAATTCTCTCCTGACTACGCTCACGGTTCCAACCCGCGCCTCTTTCACTCTTCGGCGCATCTTTGGTAGATTGCTATTACGTGTTTCACATTTTGATGACGAAAATCACAAATATATATATATATATATATATATATATATATATATATATATATATATATATATATATATTTTTTAATGGCTACTTTCTAACATATTTGTCAAAAAGAATGGTGGACAAATGGATTCGTCATCCACATGTCTCAGAATCTGAATCGTGTCTACTGATCAAATGGAAGTAGCGGATTAAATGAGTTTGTAATTCCCTGTTTCCCTTTGAATGAGCTGTCTTCCACCATATACTGATCGCCATCCTTCGCACGGGCAGACAACCATAGGTGGTCTCACACCTTTTCCGTCTCCTGATATATCAATGGTTTACACACATATTGTATGCCCACAATTCCTAGTATCGAGAAAACCAGGTTTAAAAGTTTGTAAAGATGCAGTTACCTTTGGAGAGACAAAGTTTGCTTTCAGGAAAAAACAATCTTTATACTGTCATACAAACTGTGTACGCTTGGTAGACATGAACGTGAGGTCTCCAAGAATAATACAGTCAACTCTAGTTATAGTGAACTCTCGGTTATAGTGAACTTAAGTCACTGGTCCCGTTTCACTTACATTACAAATAAGCATAAGAAGATTCGATTATAGTGAACTTGAACCTCGGCTATAGTGAACGTAGGAAATAAATCCTGGAGATTAATTGGATCTCGCATGCTATTAGGCGTGTAAAAGGGCTTTCGGAGAGTGGGACGGTGTTCTAACAGCGCAAGAGGCATTGAAAGGTGCCAGAACTGCATTACAATACTTAGAGTCAGAGGACAATACAGAATCAAGTAGGGAGAATACACGAACTCTGGAGAAGGATCTGGAGAAATTACTAATGAAACACGTACGAAGCAAACAATTGAAATTAATTCATTTCTTTAAGGACAAATAAAGATATTTAAATTTTCAGTTCGTGTTGTTAGTGAATTTCGGGACGTCCTGAACGTGGATGTGCTTGTGGTGGCGCGTACCGGATGTCGCCGTCCTGCAGGCCGGCGCCGGCCACCGTGATGCCGACGGCGTAGCTGCTGGAGTCGTCGCTGGAGTCGCTGAGGTCGTCGGCGGCGGCCGCCCCGCGGCAGAGCGCGTCGCGCAGCCGCGCCGCGAACGTGGAGCGGCGCTCAGGGGTGTCCAGCTGCGCGCTGTAGCGCCGCGCGCCCGCCTCCTCGCTCTCTGCAACGATCACGCACCGGATCCACAAAGTATGTTCGGCCATGTTCACTTAAAATTATCGATGTATTTAACATCGATGATTTAATTTTGAGAATCAATGTTTTCAAAACATCGATGTTTACTTAACATTATCGATGTTTTAATTTTCGGCATCGATGTTTACTTAAAATTATCAATATGTTTTACATCGTTTTAATTTTGAGCATTGATGTTTAAAAACACCGATGTTTACTTAAAACTATCGATGCATTTAACAGAGATGTTTTAATTTTGAGCAACGATGTTTTTTTAAAACATCGATGTTTTTTATGCGACGTCGTATCTAGTGGGAAGGAGGAGCTATTTCGGTTTGTAGCCTCCTAAAAAAAATTAGAAACATTTTTACTTTCTCGTCTACTACACAGTTACGTACTAAAGAGAAAGTATTGTAAATATTAAAATTCTTGTCCGTCATTCTCAATTAACAAGAAACAATTTTTTGGCCATTCATCCTACGAAAAGATTCTTCAATAAAAATGTTGCTGTTACTATCCATTTTTTAACATTTTAACAATGCGACGTTTCGAGGCTCAAAAAAATATTGTTTCTGGCGTGATAATGGGGCAAATTGTGCCTCGAAAGGTCGCATTGTTGAAATATTAATAAATAGATATTACCTGCAACATTTTTATTCGAGAATCTTTTTGACGGATGAATGGCCAAAAAATTTTTTTGTTGAAGTCTCGTAATGTTTTTGTAGAAATTGTCGATTTTTTTACAGCAAAACTCATATTGTGTGTCCCCGATTACGAAGAAGTGGATAAGTCGTGCTACTGCACCTAGTAAATTACTTCATCTAATCTTTTGTGTAGTCAAAATCAAAGTTTTTTGGGTCCTTGATTTCCGAAAAATTAGTTTGTGGCAAATTGTCTGTCCGTTTACGATCAACAAGCGCACCTAAACCGCTCAGACGATTTTCTCAAAAATTGACATGCCCCGATCGATCTAGCCAAACCCAAGGCCTTGCGAATTTGAAACAGATACTTCCATTTTGGGGGGGTACTTTTTATGAATGGAAAACATTGGTTCGGGTAAGCAAAGAAAGATTACTAATGGTAAAAGAACGAGTTACCAATGAATTCTCAGACTCGAACCAGTCATCGATATTTTTGTTGAAGTGATTCAATGTTGAGAGCGCGTCATCGTGGTCAGATAAAGGCCACGTACAAATGAACCGTTTCGGCGTTCCGCTACGGCCGGTTTAAAATTTAATGGGTCCCAAACTTGACCAAATCTAATGGCACGTAATTGATATCAAAATATTAATCATGTAATATATGTAAATATTAATCAAATAAATGAAATGTATGTTTTTTCAAATTGATTTAAACAATATTTTACGTATTATATACATACTTCACGTATTATAAAATTATGTTTATATAAACTAAACACACATAGAATTTTACCATAAAATAAGGGTATATTGCCATAAAATGATATCAAGCTTAGTTATTTATTTGGGTTACATGTTTAACCTGAATATGGTCTCCAAACCCTTGACCGAAACGTAACAATATTATCATTTTTTTTTATAAAGAACCCTTTTATAGTAAATTTCTACTGTTTCATTACCTGTCAATATAAACGAAACGTACAGTGAAAACCAGAAATAATTCACAACTAATATAGCCCATTGACTGCCAAAGTCACAATGAAGGATATCACCTGGGGGCCGTATGCTATAGAAGAATGTGGTCTCGGGGGGGCGGATACCATTTTTTTTATTGGCGAAATCATTTTCTTAGGTACCCAGGGCCCACAGGTGGACCTCACGGCGCTTTAGTCAAACCGCGTGGGCCCATCCACCGTGGGGTCTCAAGGCGCTTTAGTCAAACCGCGTGAGGCCCACCCGTGACCCTCATGGCAGTCAATGTGGCAGAAACGCGTAATAGTAAGCGCGGGGGCGTACCGCTGTCGTCGTGCTCGAGGCTGGTGCGCGCGCTGTGGAACTCGTCGTCGGACTCGGACTGGCAGCTGGAGTAGAGCGAGCAGGCGGCGCGGCTGACGGGCAGGCACTCGCCCGACGAGCCCAGCACGATGAAGCGACCGCGCCGCCCGCCGGGCCCCAGCGTGGGCGGGCCCACGCCCACCACCGCCGCTCCGGCCGCTGGCGCAGGCGGCTGTAGCAGGTCCTTGCGCGCCGCCCCGGCGGCTGCCGGCGCCGTCGACGCCGCCGTCGCCACCGCCGCCGCCGCCTGCGGGCACGCGGGAATTCGTGCTGCACTTCGCCCCGCCGGCAAAGCGGTCTCAACTGATGGCACTACAGTGCCTCTGACCGGGAGGTCCTAGGGTCCCACTCCCGACGGAGGAACTCTATACTTGGGTTTTCATAATGTGGCGCGTGAGGGGATTGTCTTCAAGCTGAGAGATGGCACGGCTGTTAACGTCTTTCTCGGTCGTGCTGCCAGATGTCGCATCGAGTCGACCGTATCGAGCAGTATTGCAGATCAAGCGACATCTAGCGGTACGACCGAGGAAGACGCGAAAAGCCGTGCCATATTTCAGCGTGAAGACAATCTTCACGCGCCACGTTATGAAAATCTAAATATAGCTACACAGCTAGGTCGAATACAGCTATCTGGAGGAGAGTTCTAGCAGCCAGCTGCTCTAATCGCTAGTTTTTCTTGGTTTCTCCGATCAACACCAGGCGAATGCCGGGCCACGGACTGTGCCCTATGTTTCCTTCCCATTCCTTATCCCATCCCCATCCCTAACTTACACTTACACTCAAATGCGTACACTATCGCACTTGTCAGGAGACGAGTAGCGAGCTTGTCCCGGTTGGGGTTGTGCCCCGCTGATGGGAGATACCTGGTAGGGGAAAATCCCTGCAAGGTAACGCAGATCGGCACCGGATCTCACCATCACAGTCACCGGGAGGTCACAGACAAAAGTTCGAGCCCGGACGGTGGCTGATTTTGGAGACCACTTGTTGCGGGCTGCTCTCGTCGGTCGTTTTATGTTTTCTCCCATTAATACCACGAGAAAGCCGCAGAAGTTTAACAAAAAAGGCAGGGACTGCGCACTATCCTTCCTTCCTCATGCGTTCCCACCCTCTCCTATTACATACACACTGCCGCCTACAGGCACTTCACTAACACTCATGCTGGGAGACCCAGTCGGGAGCTTTTTGCTGGTGGACATGATACCAGAGGTCGGAAACCCGCCAGCCGTCGAATCTCACGTTCCATTGGGGAAGCAAACATACACCACACGTACAGAACTTAATAACCTGAGTATTTGACACTTCCGGAAACAAACCCCTTCAACTTTTTTAACTCATCACTTTTTCTCCATGGATTAGCCTCATGGAATAACTTCACATTACATCTTATTGAAAGTTCAACAAGATGTGGGGCAAGATTGTGCCATGCAAATGAATGACATACAGGTGTAGATTACAATACTTATAAGTGTGTTTTGTGTTTGTAACTGTGTACGCTGTGTGCTTGTGACTGGTTTGAGCTTGTAACTTGTAAAGACCCAATTCACACAGTTCAATTGCTTACTTATTTCTGTGTTATTTCTTCTTTGTTAACAAATGTACTTCTTTCTGTCAAAATTAATTAACATTTTACATGTTTTTGAATTGTAAATTATTAACATAAATTATTTTCTCATACAGCATTTTTATGTGCTTATTGCAGTGCAACCATTCAAAATTTAACAAGTGTTTATTGGACAAAATATGCCTAAAATTGTCTAAAGAGCTTATTTTTGAAGTGTATTGTTTCATCTTTTGCCAAACTTTGTACATGGACCTTTGCACAGTTGAACACATACAACTTTGCACAGTTGCACCTGCAAAATTGTTCCCTTTTTACAAAAATGAGTTAAGTACTCTTTAAAGAGAAAGAAACAAATTAGAATGGGCATTTTTTTGGTAAGAAATGTAATAGTGTATTAACACAACTTGAAAGGCCAAAAACAATTATTTGATAGTGTTTTTTATGTCTATTCTGTAAAATATCATTCATTTTAAATGCCAATATTTACACTCATAGTATTGCATTAATAGTTTAAATATTACATCAAACAAGAAAAAAATTACAAATCAGATGAGAACTCAAGGAACTGAATATCAGTAATCGAAGACAAAGTATAAACAAAAAGAAAAGATGAATTATGTGAAATAATAGAAATTGCTAGTCTTATACATGAAAAGGAAATAAAGTTTTTAAAATTTTTCCTTAAAAATGTTTGTAATTTGCTTTAATAAGTCAATTGGTTTGGAGTTCCTCTTTGACCAGACTCAGGGGGAACTGGACCTTTCTGGTATTCCTCTGGGCGATACTGGAAGAAAATAGAAAATCACTGTTTGTCTTGAACAATTGTGTCAGAAACATAATTGCGTACTCGACTGTCCAGCTATTTTTATTGTGTTATATCATGAGTATTTTTAATGTTGTGCAAAATATAGTGTCTTTGGTATGATCAAAGCTGTGCTGTTCTGTCTAGGATAGCACTTGCCTCCCTGAAAAGTGAAGAGCTGTACAGCAGGAGAGCTGATGTGCGGTGAGGCCAGATGTATTAGCTTGATTTGCTATTTAGTTGTACAGTTGATCAATACAGTTGATCAGCCTATACAGTAGACAGTTCAGATGTTCTCACTCTTACAAAAAGATATAAAAGCTCTATATCTTTCCCTTCTGTACCAGAATGCATTGCTGATAACCACCTCAATTATACTAACAATCTGTTCTACAAGTAAATATTGTTCAGAAGAATTTTCACTATTTGAGAAATGATCCCTCGTAGAGTCTACATTTTCTCAGAATCTTGATGCACATTCTAACATTTGACATAATTTTTGAATCCTTCAATATTCATCCATGAAGTAAATACAAATAAAAATAGAAAGTTAATTTAATAATGGATCAGGAACACGTAAATATTGTTTTTGCAACAATACAATAAAGTTTATTAATGGAAGAAATTATCGTCTTCACAGAAAAATAGTCATTTATATTTTTATAAGGACACATTAGTCTTTATTCCTTGTAGTACATTGTACATGCAATGCACATAAAATAAATTCTCACCTTTTCAGGTGGAGTCGAACTGAAAGACTCTCCTATAGGGCTGAGTCGCTTGCTTTGCTGCTGGCCTAGTGTTGATGTACCACTGGTGGTGGTGTTGCTAGAGGCAGTGGAAGTAGGTGGGGCATTTGGCGACAGGTCAAGTGTTGGAGTACTGGGATTGCGCTTCTGTCGAAAGCCCAGAAGAGCTTTGTTGAGCTCCCTCAACACATTATCTTCTTCCAACTGACTAATAGGTAAGGTAGTATAAATTTCTGCATCCATGCAGCACACACTCAACTGTAAATTCAAGATTAAAAGTCACTCTTAAAAAAGGCTTTTGTTTATTTAAGTTTTTGGTAATAAACCAAACTTTAAGAAAAATTATAAATAAAAATAATGCAACAAATTTTGATGAATTAAAATCTTTTCAGAAGCAAATTTATCAGACCAAAGGTGCCTATATGTTGTGAAAGATTTTAATCTCACTCAAAATAAAAATAATATTTTTAATCCTTTATTTTCATTGTTTCGATAAAAGTTAAGTCTTTTATTCAGCTTTCTGATTGGCACAAAATGTACATGAAATTCAAGAATTTCTTGGCTCATACGATCATATTTGGAGATGCTATTTATGAATAATTATCATTCTAAAATGACTTCCGTTCAGTGGTCAATGATAATACTTGTGTGCATGTGGGCATACTTACAAGAGGAGGCTTGGCAAGAGGGTCCATAGATGCTCGATGCCGAGGCCCAGATATTCTAGCCACTTGCATCACCCCATCTATGGCAAGTACTTCATTGTCTTCAAGAGCTTCTACACATGACAACATAGTTAGAAGTTCTGGTTGGGTACAGAATTGTAGGCATTCCTGATGAGAGAAGATAGTTCTTGAAACAAAACTGAATCCTAATATTTCATTAATCAAATTTTCACTGAAAATGATACATATATTATTGATCTTTTTAGCAAATTTCTGCATGTATGACACACCTGAGTAAATCCATCTGAAAGAACATCACCTCCAACTCGACTTGAGCTAAAGCAAACATGTAGAGAATCTGCTTCAGCTCGATCCAACCGTCCTTCATGCCTAACAAGAAGAGGTACAAGAGGAAGTCCACACTCCAGCCAATCTTCAATTGTGAGCCAGTCCTTACTGGACATTACCTGCAACAAGTGCGTAGAAAAGTTGCCCTTCCACCATCAAAATCTAAAATAATAAGATAATATTTTATGATTTAATCGCAATCCTTTTAGACAGTAGGTTTAAAAAACTGTTCATTAAATATTAGCTACATTATCAACATCGAAACAATTTGTCATTACAGAGATTATCTTTAGTGGAATAAACCTTATAAAATATAAATCAACACCTCTTCATTGATATTTTTCTTCTTGTTACAAAACCCTTATTTAGCACAAAACCCTTATTTACTTATTTAGCAGTCTATGCATTTCTAAGTATAAGGTCTAAGGTATTTAAAATGTTAATTAAAATATACATATTAGGTACTGAATCCAACCTCTGAGTAATTAGAAAGGCAAAGGAAATCCAAATAAATGGAGGATGCAAGTGTTATATATCTAATAGTTTAAGAAAGTAAATTGCCAACAAAATACAGGATGTTATGTTTTTAATTAAAATAGAAAAATTGATTTTCACTGATTTTCAATTATTTCACTGATAATTCACTTCACTGATCAATGAGTTGTTGGATGCACCTTCAGTTTTCAAGGGCAGAACAAGGAAGAACTTGGGAAAAGGTGGTGTATTTCACATTCCTTTTATAAATTCATGAAAAAAAGGTGGCTTTTTTTTTAAGAATGAATAATTTTAAGAGTAAATTTTTTGTTTAAATGACATTCACTTGAACTGAATGAGAATACTCCTAAGGAACATGATGAAATCAATACACGGCAAATTATTTTTTAATAAACTGAATAAAACTGGCAGTGGATTTGGGGGAAAAGGGATGAGCAGTTCTCCAGGGCCCCTTCTGTATCTGCCGCTAACCATTTAATTCCTTCATTTGTGTCATAATTCTTAATTAATTATTATTCATACATCAGCCAATAGGATTACATACTACAATCACAACAATATCATCATCATCATCATCATCATCATCATCATTATTATTATTATTGTTGTTGTTGTTGTTGGTGTTGTTGTTATTGTTGTTGCTGTTATCATCATCCTCATCATTTGAATTTGCTGCTAATATGGACTGAATTTTAAGTCAGCAAAGACTTCCAGAAGTTTTAAAGAATAATGTCCAAGGATACGTAGATAAATATATATTTCTCTTGAATTCATTAAATTAAGGACAGAACATCAATTTTTACTAATTTTATTACCTGTCTTGAAAATATCACTTTCTCTTCAGGAAGCCCTTCATTTTCCAAATGGTCAAAATACTGTAGGATGCTTCGCAGTTTTGCTTTCTGACATTGCCTTTAATATAAAAGAAATGTTTTTAGCTTCTTTTTAGTAATAATCTATTTTCAATTATATTACAAAAACTTCAATTTCTACTTACGTGTCTAAATGCCGGAAGAAATCAGAAAAGTTGAAGTCTTGAAGTGTAGGATGAGTCTTTGGAGTCCTTTTTGGAAAAGTTGAAAAGAAAGAATGAGCCAAGAGGGAAGCTACAAAACTCCTTTCAAGTTGCACCTTGTCCGCTGAAAAATGGTTCAGTGATCAGCATGATTAAATTTGAATAGGCCAACATATCTTAATATGTTATACTCATATATTACAAAGTGTTGAGTCAAGTAACTTTTAAAATTTTTTAGTTTATAATGTTTGGAAATGTAAGTTAGTTTCTCTTTGTTTAACCTTCTTCATTTATCCAAAAATCACTATTACTTTCCATTACACTTGTACAATAAACTAAATTTCTTGTTGACACACTTGTCTGATGCTATAAATACGAACCCTCCAAAGAACTAACAATTCAAGGGACCTATATTCAATTGTTACTTTATTTCCATTCAATTCCCGACATGATATTGCATTTTTTTATCATGACCAGTGAAGTAGTTGTAATTTTTTCAGTTCTGAAACATTTGATTTTGTATTAAAGCAGAGAGAAAACTCCCCAAAAGTAGTGCTAGTACTAGTTTTGGCACATTCCAATATCAGCACATCCCTGAAAATGATATATTTTTTAAAATTAAGCAAAATATTATATTCTATAATACTTCATTTGAGATTAAAAAATATTAACATGAATTTAAACACACAATATGGAAAAAAAAATGTAAGGAAAAAAAAATTTGTGTGTATTAAAAATTTTCACTGGAAATTAATACTGTTTATAGTATTTTGAGATATTTGGATACAGACAAATTATTGAGAATAGAGTGATATTTCATTTTACTTTATAATGGATATTTTTGAATTACTGTCCAGGTTTTGGATAACTATCCACAGTAGAGGTTTCATTACTAAAAGGAATTTAATTAATTCTTTTCTTTATGATGTTTGCTCACAATGCAATATTTCTAATCTTTTAAACACTACAAATACGTGGATACACATGCTTAATAAAAAAATTTATTTAGAATATTCTGTAATATACATTTTTGTTTTGTATAAGTGCGAGTCAGTAACACCATCAATGCCCAGGGTAAGACAACCTGTAGCTACACCTTGGAGGGTAGATACCATTTATAGTTGGTGCCACTATAGGACTTTGTTAAAGTAAAATAACTAATTTTGAAATTCAATGTTAATGAAAACCATTATCTCATTTGTATTTGTTCATTTGAAACAACAGCTAAACTCTGCAAACAACAATCACACCCTAACTTTGTTCTATTGTTTACATATATGATCATATAATATATGATATATTAAGATTGAACAAAAAGTAAACATGTTAGTAGTAGATAATACAATAAAAAATTTAACTCTTAATATAATGTATTGCATTAATCTCTGGAAATTGTGATTTTTATCAGGAAGCTGTTAATATTTCTTTCCATTATAGTATTGGTCTGTGTATATACAAATAAATATAAATCCACATACATTTTTTCACCAGGAATGCCTTTAGATCAAAGCTAGATTAATATTTTGAAGGGCTTAAGCATGACCACATGAAGGAGGCTACATAACAGTATTGAAAAGTTAATCATGTTTCATTAACATTTATATGAAAATAAACTGAACCTTTGTAATTTACAAATTTAAATTTAAATTATTTTTAAATAATTAAGATTTAATGTAAAGATTTTTTACAACAAAAATAGGGGGTCCTTATCTGGCAGGGTTCCTAAGCACATGCATAGTTTGATTATGCGTCAAACCAGCTCTGATTCGGATAGAAGTGAACTCAGTGATGTACCTTGTTGCTGTAGACTGAAGTGCAGACCACCTGGTGGCTTCAGGCTCTTGAGCTGAAGGGCTCGTTGCACCATTGCCGGCGATGTCTTCTCAAGGAAGTGTCTTCTCTCCTCAGGAGTCAGCTCTTCTTCTAGGAAGCGCTCAAGAGCATCAAAGAGTGCAGGATCTGGAGCTTCTTCATCAGGGTCCAGACTGATGCTGTATTGCCAAAAACACACCTATCTATTAGATATATTAAGTGTTTCTTGACCTATTGGAATAATATGTATATTGTATGGTTCTTGAGTTAAGGTCAATAAAAAAAACTATTTTACATTTCTATGGTTTCAGCCATTTATTGGGTCTCCATTACCTGTAAGTTTGTTTAGTCTATAACCATCAGCTTGATGAAGGTTAAATAAATGTGCCAAAATTTTGGGAATGTAATATAGCTTTTTCTATTGACCTAAACTAAAGAACCATACAATATACGTGTAATCAATTAGATGTTTGACCCATTAATGCCCAGGGTCCTCATTTGAAGACGCACATGCCTGGACAACTCAAATTTGTTTCCATTGCACTATTTTGTGAATTATATGTCTTCAATAATCATAGACTTCCTAAACAAAACATATAAGGAAGTTTTGAAATGCCGGAATGCTAGAAGTTGATTTAGCTGAGAACACTAACGTATGCTCCTTACCAGGCCATTCATGACCTGCAATGATTTAAATTTTCTCAATTTTCCAAGCTTAGCTGCTATATGCCTATGGTTCAGTTGGAAGGAGAGGCTGATGTAAAGTAAACAGTGGTTAGTCCATACTGAACTTGATGGGGCATATGCAGCAAAGGTCTACAGGTTTGTACTACTTTCTCAGTGTAATGTGTATTTTTATGGGTTTCTGTCCACAATGTGTTGGTTAAGGAACACGACTATGTATAACTAAATTAAATGATAATTATAAAAGATAATGAGATTTATAGAACTGAATGAGATGAACAAATATGTTTACTTGCAAAATTAATTGTATTTTAAAATTTGAGACTAATTTTTATTGCAACATTTAAAAAAGATAAATAAGGTTGTAAAAAGATTAAAATACTTTTTACAATAAAGTCATCTGGAGAGTAAAAAAACCAAATATGTGTTATTGGGATAAACCTTTTCTGAGCATAGTAATTTTTTAAATTATTCAAAAATTGGAAATATTACAATGGATTAAACAATTAATAAGAAAATGTAAGATATGTTAAAAAACAAAGGGAAAATATGACTGCTGAAAATAGATATAGTACCACAGTAGATTTGTCAAGGGACCATTCAAGAAATATGCATATAAAACTGGTAAATTTTTACCCCCTCTCCTTCTTTACACAATGTCTTAACAAAACTCTTCTACTTCCTTACGTGGACATACAAACCATGAACTCCCCTCTCTTTTAAACTGTCAGAATTACAGAAAAATCAAATCAGTTGTACAATATTTAACTAAACAGAACACAAAGGAAGAAAAAGTAATCAACTGACTATAAAATATAAGAAATAATTTTTTCTCCTGAAAATTTGTTTTAAGACCCTTCATGTCTATTATGCCAAATTGTCTTCCATTTGCTTTTTTTTGAGGATGTACATTTTTCAATTTCTTCCCTCCCACAGAATTTGTACCATTTTATAACAAAGTACCCTCAAAAGCATGTAAAATCTTCTTGATTTGCAAGTTACTATGTTCTTTTACATAAGTTTTTAAAAACTAGAAGGCAAATTTGATAGACAAGTAAGGTTTAATATTTTAAAATCAAGTGTCTCATATTAAATAAATATTGTATATAAAAATATAATAATTTAAAGATTTTTCATCTATTCCACTTGGATTTTCAATTACTTTTCAAGGGCAATCTATGAACTTGCAAACATCTAGGTTTCAGAAAGCTAGCATATTGTAACTTAACTAAGAACACATTTACCTAAGATTTATTTTCATTAACTTACTCACTTTCAATGACTTTTGGTTAGATTCCATTGTTTAAACATTTCTTTTTTTCATTTTTCATATTATTTTTGTTGTGTTTGTTGCTTTTGTTTTGAAAGTAAACTTATGTCAGATATGAATTCATATAATTTAAATAAAACATATTTATTTACTGATGATGTTCTACCTACTTGCACATGCTATGAATCTTTTCCATTGTTTCAATGAGTTCACGGCTGGAACGCGACAGGGCCAATTGTGTGAGCTGTCTCTGCACCTGAGGCCACCAGGGCAAATCACATGGTAGCATCACCAGTGCCATTTTGGAGGATTGTCTGAAACAAATACATTTAGTTCTTTTGTAGTAATTTTAAGGGTACAAGTCCTAACATCCTCATGAATTCAGCTTTAGTCAAGTTCTTTACAGATATCTCTGAACCGGTGTTCAACCACTGTACAAACAAAAATATTAAAAATTGATGGTACATGTATTAAAGGAAAAAAGCTCCCTAATTAAATTCCAAAAAAATTATTGTGCAATGAGAAGGCTTAACTTTCTGGTAATCAGTAGGCCTCTGTGAACATTCTTTAGCAAGCTCTCACAACACTTATATTTTATTTGCTTTTGTACTTTAAATTAATGAGTTAAAGGAATAAGGATGCTTGAGTTTGACATCATGATTTCTTAGAAGCCAAGTAAATTCGTTTGTATGATTTATTTAAAATATTATTAAAAAAATTAAAATATGTTTTTGTATTGAAATTGCAATTGCATTGAAAATACTTGTACATGTATAAAACATTACATGCATTTTAAAAAATGGAGTAAAACTAGTGTAAATCAAATAATAAGCATTCCAAAAGATTTCATGTACATTTTGATTTATTATTGTGTTATTTTATACACATTTCAATAATTTATTTATTTACTTTATTTTATGAAGACTTGCAATAAGATGCTAATGTGTTATGATAATAAATGTATGCTTTCAAAAATGATCTCATTATATTGGGGAATGTCTGGACAATATTTATACTCTGGCACTGAATATTGGAAACATTCTTCTGACAAACCCTAGATATCTCACTCAACTTTATTACCATCTATATTGTGCATATAATTTTTCTTTAGAAACAGATTTGAAATATGAAGTTTCTGTATCAATGATTTTTCATGTATTCTAAAGGAAAAGGGTAGTTTGAAAATTTGTTTTATATTCAAATTAATGTTGTTTAATGAATATTTGCAGAATGTTTAGCTGTGTATCAACAACATCATTTGTTGAAAATTCATTTTTAACCCTTTCAATGTGTTCATTAATTGAAATTAATTTACAATTAACCTAAGAATATATTGAAGTCTGGTCTATGCAAATAATGTCCTAATTTTATACTAACAGGATGTGTAACAAGCAAGAAATGTATTGTCAAGAATAACAAGCAAAATTTAAGCATTATGAGTTTTTATGACAACACTGTCTTCTCAACGAGCAGCATCACTCAATTTTGCACATTTATCACAATTACACAGGAATTGTTTCATCTCTTAGTATTTAATTTTAACTTGATCACAGAATTTTAACTTTAGAAAATGTTATTTTTTTTCTTAACTGGCAGAGTGAAATTATGTTTAATTAAAATTCAAAAGAATTGAAGCCTTTTTCTTAGAAAATATGCCAATTAAAAATTGTTCTTGTAAAAAAAAAATGTTTTCACATATTTTCATATAATGAAGTTTAAGGAGACTAAAACAGGCTTGCAGGTTATGCTAGAAAATTATGGTGTAAGGCTTCATTAAAATAAAGGGTTATCGTCTGCCGTAAAGGGAAATAATCAACAACCTGGATCATTCTGCTTTAATAATAAGCTATGTCATACACGAAAAGGACATTGTTGAAACAATTTTGTTTTTAAAACACTTACTTTTCACAATTACTTTTCTCTTCATGAGACAAAAAGAAATGTTGGTTATCTTTATTGAGATCCTGACAGACATTCATATTACATACAAAATTTACATAATTTTAGAATAAAATTAATTAAAACAGATGAGGTAGGTTTTGGCTAGTTGAAATATTTTTATATCTAAGTGAAATAAAAAATGTAATAAGAAATCTCAATGTGTTTATGTACATACAATAAATTACATTTCTTGAAAAGTAATATGAAGTGGAAAAAGTCATTTCAATTAAACGAAGTTTAAGTACCTCTAAAGAATAAGATTACAAGAATCCATATAATTCCCATCGTTAGGTTTTTTATTTTGAATGATAAAATCGCATGAAATGAATGCTAATAAATGGCATAGAAAATTATAATATAAGCTTCATTTTCATTTCAAGAATCCTGGGATCATAGGAAGAAGGTATGTGTTGTAATGGCAAACCAAAAATATACATGGCAACTGCATGCCAAAATAGTAATGTTTTATTTACAGTTTCACACATAATAAATAACACACCAGAAAAAAACTTATTTTTTCACATAACTTCCGAAACAACAAAATTTTCTTATGTGACACCACCTGACAGTTTTAGATATTGCCCGCTCTTCATTGCAAATGACATGCCAGTAGCTATCATCTGTGGTTGAGTCCTGCCTTAACACAAAACTAGTCTATTAAATATGGACAAATATGCCTCCTGCACAATCTGTGCTCTAGGAAAATATTTTTCTGTCATCCCTTCACCGAGAAAACCAGGTGACAGGGCGTTACGTCTGCGCAGACATCTGCGCACGTTTTCTTGAGTGACATCCCTTTCCTCTTTCTTTTTACCAGATAAGTTGAAATGTGAATAAATGTTAGCACCGATTTGTTGCCAATAGTGTCTAAGATGAAATTTTTGCGAATATTTTCGAAATATTTTCATTGGAAAACGAGTTACAGCTTTCATTTGATATTCTTTAACATTAGAGTCGATCATGTGTTCATTCCACCTGTCCAATGAAAATGAAAACTAGAAGAAAACGTATGTAAATATATCATCCAATTAGATTCTTTCAAAGACAGTCGAAAGCTAACGAATGTTGCCAAATTTGAACGATATTCCATGCAAACTAAAAACAGCGCATTGACATTTCTATGAGATTGTAATCAATTATACTGATCCATTTCCTGCCGTGTCATTTCAAGTTATCGTTTTTTTCCTGGAGTGGTGTGTATATCTGCGTTATCGCGAGCTGATCTTAAGCGGTAAAAACATGTAAGTAAATTCCACATTGTGATATTTAACGCATTTTTGTGATAGTAGTTGCCAGAGTTGTGCTGTAGCCATTGTATTTTGAAAAAACATTGCTTTGTAACAGTAACATTACAGAACTGGACACATCGAAATATTTTAACGTCGATAAAATATGTTACAATTATTTAAATTCGGTATTCAGTAGTAAGTTTATTACACATCGTGAATTATAAACATCCTCACGGAGCGAAATAATAGTAACTTAATACCAAAAGGAACTTCATTTCAACTTCAAGATTTAAGAATCAAGAACATTATGATACTAATATGAATAAAAGCAATATAACGGTTGAAATTACTAATTTAATACGTGACACATTTCCATTTTACCCAATAATGTACTTTTATTGCACTCCTTGTAAAAATCATTCCTTATCTTCATCGAAAAAAGGGGTTTCGTTTTGTTATTGAAGCAATTGCTTTTGTTTTAAAAAACTTCTTCTTCATCGTTTACTACATACATCCTTGCTCATTGGTTTATCATTTCACAACTTGTTAAACCTCTAGTTTTCAGTTTTGTAGTGTTCATTGCATCACCCGAAAACGCATATGGTATTTCAACCTTCACTGAGGCTTAAGGGGTGCGTGGGCAACTCAGCCATTTTTTATTGAACAAAATTGCTTCTCAACAACTATTAAACAAATGGTAAAAGACTTTTCAGAAATAGAAGCAAATAATATGTTTTTGTTATATTATGTAACAAAAGTACCATTACATTTTTTCTTAAATTCAGTTCACAGAACAATCATGAAAAAAATCAACATTGTAAGATAATGTTTTAGAATTTTAATCTGCTGCACTTCATTGCACTGTGTTCAAGATACACTGATTTTTTGCATCGAATTAAGAAAATATTCGTTTTCCTTATACGTGAACTGAACATTAGCAGGAGCGTCCTGAGTTTGCAATTGTTTGCAGTGTATCGACGAATTGAGATTTTGTTCCGGAATTTTGTCAGTCGAATTCCTTAGCTCCAAGTGAAAGGAGTTACGCAGTGAAGCTCATGCAATACAAGCAGGGTGCGCGTATATCCAACGACTACTGTACAACCCTGAGCTCTCATTATAAAACAAAAAAAAGGAGTACAATAAACAGACTAAGATATATTACAATACAGGATTATTTATTATACAGTATTACGATAAATTTTAATTTTTTTATTGATTGGTAATTCCGGTCGTCAGCTAAGGTCATTAGTCCCGTAAATGTAGTGCGTGTTATTTATCGCGGAAGGTGGTGGTAGTGATGGTGATTTCCCCCCGGTGGATGGCGAGATCCGGCGCCGACTTACGTGGGCTTGTGGAGATTTTCCCCAACCGGGTATCTCCCACGATCGGGGCATCGCCCCAGCCGGTACAACCTCTAAGGTCTCGTCTAGCGTGATAGTGTAGTGCTTGTGTATGTGAGAAAATATCTTGCGCAGTCCGTGACCAGTTCATTAGGGTACTGCTCCGGCATTCGCCTGGTGTTAACCGGAGAAACCACGGCAAACTACCGATCAGAGCAGCCGGCCTCTAGAATTCTCCGTCAGACAGTGGCTGAATTCAACCTAGGTGAAGAGCTAGTGTCGAAAATCCTCCCATGGTCGGGACTCGAATCCCAGGACCTCTCGGTTAGAGGCACAGCAGTGACATCAAATGATGCCGAGTCATCTTTGCCGGTACGATAAACTTTAAAATAAGTTGCGATAAAGTTTAAAAGAAGCAGAAACGTTGCTACGAGCAAAAGAAGAAATGTCTGGGACGCCCATGCATCCCGTATGTGTTTCTGGGTCAATCGAAACCCAGACGAGTGTTTGATCCTCCAGTGATATTTGCGTACATTTAAAGGAATAGGCTATTACTTTTTTAATCGAGTAATTACAGTAAACGATTGTAATATGGACTATGAACACTAATTTAAAATAAATCACGATTCACTGGATAAACAGTTGTGGTCTATTCATTTGTATAAACAATTATCTAAACAATTGTTTACGATCATAAGTTTCTGGTCTTATATTATACCTTTATATCAAGATGTAGCACAACTTCAGAAATTTACAGGTAACACGTCCTTGCCCCCTGATGCGACTGATAGGAATAGTCAAGATGAAGATCTCACTGATTTCAAAAAACAAAAAGAAAGTTGATACTTGTTTTCTTATGTAAAGCTACAAAACATTAATAATAAATTACAAATTCGCCCCATTACTTCCTTATCTTTAGGATGTTTAGAAAAGACAAGAAATAACTATGTATTTGTAACGTTACTCTATGGCTTAAGAAAATAATACGCATTACAGAAAAGTTACGGCCAGTTCTTCAATCACGCTCAACATACCTGTGGTCTGCATTTTGCCATTGGGTCTTTACAGAATGCAGAAGAATATGCTAGGTAACAAAATGCATTTTTCCGTGGCTTGACAGATGTCATTATGCAATATGGCATGAATTAAAGTGAAATGTGAACACCTCTTTAAAAAAATGATGCTCCTTTTTAATGCCATTTTTTATCATTTTTTCCAATTTAGTCCTTTTCAGATTAAAAAAAGAAATCTTTAAAATACGGTCCCGGCTCGTTACCAAGTACAGAGGATTAGAAAACTAATTATTTTAAATGTAATACATCAACACATCGAAAATCCAGAAGTGCGTTTCAGTCTTAAAAGCCATTTAAACTTTTTAGTCTATGGATTATTTTTTCAGGAAACAATATTCTTCATGCTAATGGTAAATCTAAATGGAGAAGAGAGTCATTCAACTCATATGTGAGAGATTGTCTAGTTTATCCCCATGTTTTGAGATCGGACTAATAATGCTTCAGTTTTATTACGCAAAAGCATTTTAAAAATGTATCTTACGACGTTATACTGAATGAAACCCTCGTTTTCAACAGTGGAAGCAAAAGCTTTAGTCGGATTTAAGCGATGAAAACGGACAGATATGTGCGAAGGGGATCCCAGCACAGGCCACTTTCCATTCACAAACCGCGCGCGCAGTAAACAAGGCACGGAGCGCCACTCGATTGTTTCGTAATCGCTCCCACGGGCGCGGCATTTGCTTCTTTGAGCTGAACTTCCCCCGGCACCACAGCCTCGCCTTCTCGGCGGGCGCCACATGCACCCGCACACCAGTGATTGGTGAGACCTTTAAGTGGAAGAAACGGCACCATAAAACGTTTCAGGAATTTTGTACTACATCGTAGAAAGCCGCGATAATAAGTATAATGATTACCATCTGACAATCATCTATGCAAAACACTCTTGACAACAATATACTCTCATGAATTTTATTGAATATAAACTCATGAGAACTACTATGCCGAATGCGGTACTGCCTTCAATGCTATCTCTGAACACGAGGGAAGCAAAAAGAAATCACTGCGGCTTCTCCAACAAGAGACTTGTCGGATGCATGTCGAAACCTGTCTTCACCTTTCTACCGAAATTACATGTGAAGAACATTTCCGTGCACTTTCGGGAATTTGCAAATATTCACGATGCTGAATCGCAGAATGACTAATTTGAGAAAATATATTTTAGTCTTTTGTGTCGAAGGCACGTCGCACTGTAATTTCTTCATAAGAAATGTTTTTAAAGATGATGACGGCTCCAACATTCATTAATGCTATTATGCAATAAATAATGTGATGGAAAAATCAGAATCCTGTATTTAACTTTGATTTGAACTCTGTTTTCCCAGAACCTACAGCAAGAAACATTTGACGCAGAAATTAATAAAAATATGAAAACAATCTACAATATATTGCTTACCAAGTTCTAGTTGGTATATTGGTATCAAATTTGTTTAAAGTCACTGTAGTTGTTTTACTTCAATAGTGATGCAAACGTTGCTATCTTATAGGATTTCCAATTGTACTCGTCTCGAACGAAACAACTGGCTGGCATGCTGGAAATAGTATCTCCACAAAATGTTCGAGCATCATTGATTTACACATTCCCTTAAAAAGTTAAATTTGTGACAGGCCAATCTGTTCAGGATCTTCAAATACCACGAATGAAAGCAATTGAACGTATCTTTGCCAGTACATCTCCAGTGCCTATGCTATTTTTGTTTTTAAAAAAACGTCGATGCAGGCACTAACATAAGCTAAACGATGAAAGATTAGCTCCAGTCTCTCCACGTATTCTATTTCTGGAGGCATCGACGCCCTGATTTACCTTTCGGTGTACCCAGAAAGCCAGATGTCGGAGATTTTGCATGTAATCAAACGTTTTCGAAAATTCAGAATTCAACCATCACTTTCAAATGTTTGTATTCATCTCTGATTGGAAAGATGGCAAAACCTGAAACGTGCGATCGCTGACTGGTCGGAAAAGTTCTTAAGAATGGTTTCTTTGGGTACGTGCACAAAAAAACCGACGTACATGCAATTTAAAAATCCTTACCAACCCTCCACCTAAAGAGACCCTACTAGGTCATATAGCGACCACTTTCATTGTTTACATTGGAGTAATTGTACCCGACACATAAGGACAACACAAACATCCATGCCCTAGGCGGGATTCGAACCCACCTCCCTTCGAGCCGAGGCAACTACAGCTCTACAGTCTTAGTGACTTCGGCTATCCAGGCCGGCTTTGCAAATATTTAAATTAGAAAAAACAGGGATATTTTGTATTCATCTTGTTCTTTGAGTTAGTTACTTTATCACTTTTTGCACCTCTTTTCCCATGAGAGCGGGGCATGTATGTTGTTGAAATATTTTTCTTGAATGAGAATCGTCCATTCATGCTTTTGCCAGACTTCATGGTGTAGGGATTTACTACTAGTACAAGGCATTTTGTCGTGGCAACAGTTCACTTACAGATCTCGCTGGCTATTCTCCAACCTCTGGATCTGGCACAGCACAATATGTAGTTTTTTTTTAATGTACAGACTTCCTATGTCCAGTAGGTTTTTCAGCTGTACAATATATTCTTTGTAAAAAATATTAATACAACACTTTTAACAATAATATAAAATATATAATACAGATTTTAGGAATACATAAATGTTATTTGCTACATTTCTTATTGAAGTCTCAATTTTTCTTTGGAAAGAAGTTATTAAAAACAATAAAATTAATGTTGTTTGAGGCTGTTGAGCCGAGGGAAATGAAGGGTTTTCTGTGGTCCGTAAATAAAAGGTAGGGGCGAATTTGTTCGTTATTTCACTGTTATTTTGTGTCCCTGTGCATTTGGGGCTTACCAGGGAACTTCCAATGCTCTGAAAGTTTTGTTGAAGATTCTGCTGCTTCTCACCACATTCGTCAGGCGTAGATAGTCGGAGGTCTGAGATTAAGATTACTGTATTAGTACGAAGAGACGTTCTAGGTGTTATTTCGCGTATAATTTAGATTTATTTTCTTTGAGCAAATAGCTAAGTTCTCAATGGTTCGTTTCCAAGTCCATTTAGTAGAAAATAGGACTATTAATAGCACATGTAGTGATCGTTCTCTAGAATTTCTGCATGGGTGCGTTATTGAACGTCGGAGAGGCACAAAATAATACAATTAATAAGGTAACTAATTAATCGTGAAATGTTTCAAATGAGCAACAAAAAGTAGCAAGAATAAAAGTTTACTTTACCAAACTTTTTCAATGTTCCGTAACCTTTGTCAACGAACCGATAATCCAGGGGAGAGAGAGAGACATGTCTGAAATCTGTAACTACAACACCAGAAAGTATCCAAATTACGCAGCCAAATTACGTATTCTGTAAAAAGAATATACCAGGGCACTGTCCAATTCCCAATAAACAGGCTGCTCGTAAAGCAAGGCAATAGCTCACGGCTTCATTCACGTTTCAACACACTTCACTGTGGTGCCTGCCTGCCACCTCGTATCACCGGCGAGGCCATTCCGCCTCGTCTCAAATAGAGGCTCTTCATTCCAGCCACCGCTTTCTGGGGGACTGGCCTGCCCTAAAAACGTGTACTGACCTGCCGCGTGTGCCACCTATTTAAATGTCACACATATACACAAAATTGTTGGTGCGATTTTTACTTAAATGTGCAATATTTTCTACAATATCGTAATGGGAGTGTCGAAGATCTGTTCGTTCGGAATGTATTGAGAATTTTTGGAATTAGTATCACATGGGCTCCCAACGTTCCAACTAGTTTCAGACTTTTTACTTTATCGCCCTTATTCTGCTAGACGAGAATGTATTGTAAACGTGCGCCAGAAAACAGCGAATTTTGGGCAGCAAACCTCTTATTGCCGGGCCCTGGTAATGAAAAAGTGGATAAATCTTGTTCCTATACAAGGTAAATTACTTTCTACAACACGTTTTTTGTGGGTTCTTGATTCCGAAAAATCGAATGACGGCAAAACTTTTCTCTGTACGTCTGCCCGTCTTTGGTGAAAACTAGCGCTTAAACCGTTCAGAATTTTTTCAAAATTGGTATTTCCCGATCGATCTGAACGAACTCGAATCTTGGAGAGTTTCAAACGGATATTTCAATTTTTGAGGGTACTTTGCACTAGGCTCATCATTTTCAACATTTTATCGAAAAATGCTCCACATTTTTTTATTAAATTTGTCCGCGTATAGTGTAAAAACGCTTAAGAGAAGGCTTTTTGGCGCAGTTCTCATGTTCATTGAAATCCCTGATATATCGAAAACTGCAAAAGTTTTAATTTTTCGGGATGTTCCTACAACTATAACATTGAAGATAGAGATTTTGCCCTAATGAAATATGTTCTTTACAGATATATCATGAAATAAGGTCACGTACAATTTTTTCGAAAATATGAATAATTTTCGCATAATAGTGCGTAAAATGTAGGCAATTTTAAAATGTTTAAAACATTTTTCTCGAAAATTGCTCCAAATTTTGTCTTTCAATTTTCTCATATTATCAAAGAACTGTAAAAAATCGTCCTAGTCTCATTGCCGACGAACTCTATTTTGAAAATCGCGAAATTTTAACGTTTAGAAATTACAAAATTTAAAAAAAAGTTCTTTTTTACCTAATAAACGCTCCTTAAATGGTAGAAAATTATTCGTATGTATTAAAACATAATGCTATTTTCAAGAATGAACTATAAGTTCGTGCAAAAAGCAATGAAAATAAAAAAAAATATATAATCTATCTGTAATGAATTTAAATATTAATAAGTTTTTATAATAACTTCGTAACACTAGACAAACTTCAGAGAGTTTCTCCTTACCAATTCTTAAAGTTACAGCAAATTAAAACGGCAATAGTGATAACTCGACCCAATCGTGGAGTTCTGAGGCAGCGGGGATTCTAGGTTCACTCTTGATTAAATATAGGTACACTCAGTTTCAACAATGCTGTAAGTTTTTGAATCTCGAATCATTTTTGGAACCTTAACATACAAAGTATGTATCCTGTAATATTGCATTACAATTATCATACAATAGTTGTAGTATTTGTTTCGTAGAAGTAATAAAATTAAAAATATATAAACTATACAGTAATTCATTCTTAATTTTCATTAACTTTCCCTCACCCGTAATTATTACTGAAGTAAGGGAGCACGAAAAATTATATTTATTGGGTGAGCCACAAACTAGGATAAATTTAAAATGAATCTCCAAGATTTCGTTACCGCCTCTGATTGCCATTGCACCGTTTTGTGTGTACGAGTCTCGGCCTCGGCCGATCGCCTCGAAAGGACGAGACAAGGATATGTCCGGTTCCACCGTGAAGGATCTGGAGATGGAGCTCGCGCACGAGGCTAATAGGCATTCCCATTCGCTGTGTGAATAACTTCCACTTAGCCATGGAAAACAACCCAGTAAAATATGGCTTGTTAAAAAAGTTTTATGTCTAAGAAATCCGAAATCCAAGCTATGTAGTAGAGCGAAGAAAAGGAAGAAAAAGTTTGATTTGCCTGTCAAAATAGAGAAGGACTGGAGATGACGAATCGCGGATGGTGTGAAATTTTGAGAGATTCATGGATTCCAATGTTCCATCTCTATTGCAGAACAATAATTGTGATGAATTATATTTTACAATTAGGTACTAAATGCTGTTCAATGAAAGGGTTGCGTGTATGATTTAGATATTTTTTCTAGTAATCAAAAATAGAATTCCCAAAATGAGATACGAGATAAAACGGTTTTGCAAAAAGAAGTTGAAAGAGTCACCTTCTCTTGAAAAGTATCCCGGAAGCTGAGCGACCCCGTAATTAGGTTGCAGACGACCTTTGGCGCGAAAAGAGCCCCTTTGCGTAACTTCAATGACTCGACAAATGCCTCGTGCGACAGGAAAAAGGCAAGGAGAAATGAGGGAAGGCCCTGGCGGCGGCGGCGCGCGGCGCCCTTGCCACGCGCCGCGTAAAAATAATTCCCTCGACTTGAAGCGGAGCGCACTGGCGCGAAATGGGCCAAAGAGCGAAAAATCTCATCTCACAACATTCCTAACTTTGAAATATAAGGAACTAGCAAAAAAACAGGCGTTGCTCGGGCTTTCTTTGTATTCAATCCTTGCGAATGAGGAAAAAGATCTATTTTATATAAACCACGGTGTTTAAAATTATTATTTTTACCGTAATTGCTTCAAATTTTAAAAAAATACTGTAACTTTCTTTCATTTTATTTCACAACATATTGCTAAAATCTTATGCACCGCTACTGACCTCTAGCGAAAATATTAGATACCAGCTTTGCTGCAGCAATACCGGGCTCTGGCGGAATATATTAGGAACCACGTGCTCTAAGCGAGAGGCGAAATATGGCTGCGGTGCATCTACAAACATATTATTTAAATGATTTATTTTCCGCATTTGGGTTGTATCAGTCTTTACCAAAACTCTGCCAGGACACTGCGACAATCCTGAAGAGGAGCCTGTACACATTTCATATCTATTCATACACTAGTTTTTGTGGTATCGATGTCGGTTACACGTCGTTGAATTCACTTTAATGAGAATAGAAGATGAGGTAATCAGTGTGCGTTATGGAGTTTTTGTTCATGAAGCGATACATTTGAAACTTTCAAATTTGCAAATTGCAAATTATTTTTGTAATGTTCATCTGCAAATTATGGATTTACCACAAAATAATTAGGAATCAAATACGTTGAAGAGTAACTGTATTTCTTTGCCAAATTATATAATAGGAAAAAAGAAACAACTTTTAATGTACTTGATCCTGAAAAATGTCGGTTAAAGTGACATTCGAAATCCTGACATTCATATTTCACCAAAAAAATAAAAGTTAAAGTCAACCATACCTTTCAGAAAGTATAAAACATATTTTACCTATAAATAATCGAATAAATTATTCGTGTTAAAGGATGGTTTTGAATTGAGCTGAAAATTCGTCCAATTCACGCATTCGATCCACTGTCCAGTCGGGGCAACAGTGGGTGTCCATCTTGGCCCACTGCGCGGCACGGCGCGGCGGCCGCGACAGCGGGTTGACATTACGCTGACCCCGCAGCGGCCTATCGTGGAGGCGGTGCAGCTGTTCCGTCGCAGGCGATTGGGGGCCATCGATCGCCCCGTATCAGACACGCCCAAGGCCCGACCCCGCGCCCCAGCGGCGCCCCCACGCCGCCACACGCGCGCCGCCCCATGCTGCCCAATGCCGCACTTTCAAAAGCTGCTCGCTCCTTTGGCGGACACTTCGCCGGTTGGGAGACGGTAGCAGATTTGTATGCCTCGCACAGAAGAATGGTGTGGAAAGAGAGTGCAATTGATCTCAACTTGATCCAAGTACAGTTGATTTTCGGTTATAGTGAACTCGGCTAAAGTGAACCCTCGGAGATAGTGAACTTAAGTCACTGGTCCCGTTTCACTTACATTACAAATAAGTATAAGAAGATTCAGTTAAAGTGAACCTGAACCTAGGCTGTAGTGAACGTAGGAAATACAAGTCCTAGAAATTAATTCCCTCCTGAAAAAAATATATCGCCTCAGTGCCCCAAATTCCACCACCAGTCAGCTTGGAAAAAATATCGTCCGCCAAAGGTCATAATCGAAGAAGTCTCCTCTGATGTAAAGGTAAGGGACCTAGATTGGGGACCTTACTGGTGACTTTACGCCCCTCAGTTTCACTGCAGACACAAAAGTTCAAATGTTCATATTTTTTCACCCATACAAATGCACCTCGAGATTTGTTTAAATATCAATGTAATATTTCCATTGAAGAGACAAAACCTGCGCGTGGTGACCCACCGTTTTACCAAAGCACTCGCCGGAAGGTGGCATCCAGTGTGCGAAACAGTCCGATGCAGTTTTGCTCTTGAGGGCGACTGAAAAATTTATGTTCTCGTGCGCTTAGTTCATAAGATTGTATGTTCCTGTTTCGGTAGTATTCGTTGTAATATGTAATGATTTGTTGAAACATTCCATTTTAAAGAATTACAACAATTTCAAAAGCGATACTCAAAGACGTGTGATAACTTATTCCTAAGTAAGTTATTATGCGTCCTAAATTATGATCTATGGAACTGTTAATAACTCTATTTCCTGTGCATTTTTAAATAATTTATTGAACATATCTGAACATATTTGAACATATATCTGAACAGAACCTTCTCTGAACATATCTGTGTTATTTTGACTGAAGTCGAATGTTTTGAAAGAAGTACAGAACGCGATTATCACGCCCTTTTTGATCCGAATCTCCGTTTTCTGGATAGATTATGAATCAACATAAAAACATGATTTTTATGATTGCTTCCGCATGAGACCATGTCGCGGGGAAGACATTACAGACATCACAGAAAATCACGAGGCCGCAATCTGTGATTTCATCGAGGAAAGTAAATTTGCCATGATCACCCTTTCTAATTTTTAGAATAATATTTCAACATTTCTCAGATAGAGGAGTGGATGATGTGAATGCCTGTTTGCAAGCAGACAGTAATAGTGGTAACAGCGTGATGAGAGTACGAAATTATCGCCGCTTGCGCGCAGATGTTGATGGTCCTGATGACGTGGACGCTTTACAAGCTCAAGAAGAGATATTCACAATGCAAAGATGCCAATGGACAAACTAATGTATTTGATATTCCAGAATGTACATTTTCTTGACATTTTCTCAATTTTTCAGTTATTTAATAGTAGAACCAAAATATGACTTCAAGAATATTAAAGAAGAGTAAAACCTCGTCCAAAATAGAAATTTTCATTGAAAATTCTGAAGCCGTTTATAAGAAAATGGTGATTAAGCATTACTGTAAATGAGAAATTTGAAGCTCTTTTTAACCGGAATCTGTGGAGTTTTCGAAAAATCACATTTCTGGTCATTTGAAGCACTTCCACTTTTTTTCCTAGGGCTTTTATCCAGCCGACAGCCGGTTGCCCTTTACGTCCCGAAGGGACGCATATTCGACCATACACTAGACAAACACTTGCGGGCTCCTCTGATCTGGGGTCAGCAGAACGCGAGGTCCTCCGCGACAACGCACACACAAAGTCAAGGGACAAACAGCCATGCCCAAGGCGGGACTCGAACCCGCGACCGTTCGGACCGAAGCGCTGAGTCGGTACTCGCTCTTAACCACCTCGGCCATCCAGGTCGGCGCACTTGCACTTACAAATGCAATAATGAATACAAATCGATGGAAATGTACACATTAACGGCGTGAGAGATATTTAAAAAAATACATTTGTGTAATTTTTGAAAAAACAAAAGAATTCACCAAAATGAACTTTACGTCATATTGAACAGTGCAATTAGTACTATCAATTGGAAAAGTTTGATAAAAAAAATTGGAGCCATTTTTAAGAAAATGGCGTTTGAGTGTTTCTGAAAACGGGGAATTTTGAGCTCATTTTTACAGGAAACTGTTGTGTTTTCGAGTAACTTTATTTGACATTTTGTAAAGCACATGTACTCATAAATATAATAATGTGAAGAAATCGAATCTAATGTATATATTACAGACTTACACGAGACAAGTAAAAAAATTACATTTTTGGAATTTTTGACAAAACAAAAGAATAGAGCAGTGGCGTAGGCTCAATGGATGCGAGTGATGCGTCGCATCCCCAAGATTTTCGTCTCTTTTAAAACTTCTATTAAAATTATTTTCCTATTCAAGTACATCTCTCTGTTCCTTTTGTACTTTTCGCTTTTTCCCCATGCGCTTTCTGGTAGGCGTCTGTCCCATCCATGGATGTGACAGGCCGAGCAACATCCTTTCGACAGCTTCGATTCGTTACGGAGGTCGTTGAACTCTCACCATGAGCTGTGTGCAAGATGCAAGGTTTCGGCCGACGGTGATGCGACGCTGACTGTCGAATCTCGGACTTCTCATTGGCGCTTCTGTATTCCCCCTCCCAAAGCTTCGCCATCGCCTCCCAGTGGTCACGTGCTCACGACTGTGGCCTCCATAGCGGGTTGGGGGAGCAGGAGCAGAGTAGGAGTTTGACCATACTACACATGCATGCGCGTGTAATTGTTTTGTTTATTATTCTTAGAGCAAGCAATACACAATTAGCAACTCTAAAAGAAGATACAGTAAGTATTACGTCGTAATAAGGATTGACACGTTAATTGATCTACCTTGTTTAATCCGTAAAACTGATCGCTTCCCCATGATCACTGAGCAGGAGGCGCCACTGGAATAGAGCAATATGGCGTTTATGTCATCGGATTGGGTGCATTTGGTACTACCCCTACCCAAAATTTAAAGAAACAATTTGGAGCCGTTTTTGAGAAAATCTTGTTTTTAATATATTTACTTTCTCGTATACGTACGTATATAAGGAGTAATATATGTAGTATAGAGAAAGTTATGTAATGCTGCGCAAAAAATGGCGGATTTTCGGTGGAAAAAATTCATTGCCGAGCTCTGGTACCGAAAAAGTGCAGAAAACCAGTTATTAAATTAAGAGAAAAAATCCTCTAACACGTGTTGTAGTCAGAATCCCTGTTTTGTGGGTCCTTGATGCCGAAAAACCAATCGAAAAGAAAACGTTCCTCCGTCCGTCCGTCCGTCCGTCTGTCCGTCCGACCGTCTGGTGTATGTGAAAAACATTAGCGTCTAAACAATGCATAGGATTTTTTTCCAAATTGAAGAAACTCTTGTCTATCTGGCCTGAAACAAAGCTGTGCTATTTTCAAAAACATTCATGAATTTTTGGAGGTACTTTACATGAAGCCCTCCGGACATTTTCAAAAAGCAAAACGTCCGTCCCCTCGTCTCTGGCTGTCCGTCTGTCCGTCTTAGCTCCGAAAGTACACGTACGATTTTCTCCAAGTTAAAGAAACCCCTGTCCACCTGGCTCTAGTTAAAGCTTTGCAATTTTGAAAAAAAATCTTTAAAATTTAGAAGTACTTTATATAAAGCCCTCCGGACATTTTCAAAATTTTCTCAAAAACAGCTCCAAATTTTGTCTTTAATTTTGTTGTAAGAATAGAGTTAAATACACTTATAAAGGTGGCATAGGTCTGATTTTCAGGATTAACTCTGAATTTTCGGAAATTGTAAAAGTATGAATTTTTTTCGGCATCTTCTTACAACTACAATATTGAAAATACTTTTCCTTCAAATGAAATTTGTTGTCCATAAATAGTTTTTTCATTAAGTTCATGTAGATTTTTTTGGAAATTTTATTAATTTTCGTGCAACAGTGGGTGCAAAAGTTTGCAATTTTAAAGAATAACAAGAACAAGATTCTCTCGAAAACGGCTCCAACTTTTTTTCCAATGGATAGCACTTATTATATTGTTTAATATGAAGTTAAGTTTATTTTGGTGTATTCATTTATTTTTTCAAAAATTACACAAATGTAATTTTTTTAAATATCTCTCATGCCGTTAATAAGCACATTTCCATCGATTTGAATACATTATTGCATTTGTAAGTGGAAATGCTTCAAATGACTTCCAATGAAGGTTTTAGAGATCTCAAGATCTTATGCGGATCCTAAAGAAGAGTACAGTGAGAGGTAAATAATTAGCTTATATGTCACTAGTCCGACCCGTATTAGAATATGGCGCGATGTTGGGACCCGTACAGAATATCGCAGCAAGGTAATCTAGAAAAGGTCCAGCGCAGAGCATCGAAATTTACTTTCAGAGGATCAGAAAATAGAGGTACATAGGAATCACTCGAAAAGAGGCGGATTAAGCTGCGACTCTATGCTATGTACAAAGCATACACAGGCTATCCTGCTTGGAATGAAATACACCGTCGGTTAGGAAAACCTACATATTTCGGTAGAGCGGATCACGTGCATAAAATTAAGACAAGAATACAGAAAACGGATGTCGGGAAATTTTCATTTACAAACCGACCTATTAGAGACTGGAACAGTTTGCCTGCGACAATATTAGAACCCTTTCCTCAAAGCTTGAGCAAGTTTAAAAATAAATTAATTTTCTAGTTAATTATATATTAGGTTATTGTATCAATGTTAAGTTTCCACTGTTAGATTAGTAGTATTTCGTACAAAGTAAGTTTTTAATTGTTAGAATAAATATCAGCTGTAGTAGTATTGTTATTATTACCTTTATTATTATTGTTATCATTTTATTATATTCATGTAGTGCAGCGCAGTGTAGTGTTATGAAGTGAAGTGGAGGGAAGGGAATGCGAAAGAAATGCGTCACAGTTAAGTGTTGTGCAGTGAAGTGAAGTGAAGTGGAGTAAGGTTTGCGTGGTGATGTTATGTTCTATTTATTATTATTATCTTAATTAACTACTTTTTTAAACTTTTTCTTAGTGAATCTAAGTTTAATGCATTTAAGATTAATATATTCTGCCACCAAGTTACTATACTTAATTGCAGAATTAACAATAAAATCTAATTAAAAATCTAATCTAATAGATTCCTGTGAAAAGAGCTTCAAATTTCCCATTTACAGTAAAGCTTAATCGCCATTTTCTTAAAAACGGCTTCAAGTTTTTCAAGGAAAATTTCTATTTAGGACAAGGTTTTACTCTTCTTTAATATTCTACTATTAAGAAAGCGAAAGTTGAAAAAGAGAAAAGGTAAAAGAAATGTTTTTGGTCGACGATAGTTGGCAGCTGGAATGAGGATAGGGCGAGACCGAAAAGCCAGTTCACCTCAAGAAAATTAGGAAACTTTACTACGAGAAAGGCTGTGCCATTCTGGTACATCTCTAGTTTAAAATTGCAAATATTTCACGCTCTTTTGGACGAAAACTACTAAAATGTTCGAAAATGTCTACATAATCTTAATGAAAGAACTATTTATGGGCAACAAATTTCATTTGAAGGAAAAATCTTCAATATTATAGTTGTAGGAAGACGCCGAAAAAAATTCAGACTTTTGCAATTTTCGAAATTTCAGAGTTAACCGTGAAAATCGGACCTATGCCACCTTCATAAGGGTATTTTTCTTTATTCTTACAAGAAATTTAAAGAAAAAATTTGGAGCCGTTTTTGAGAAAATTTTGAAAATATACGGGGGGCTTAATGTAAAGTATCTCCAAATTTTAAAGAATGTTTTTCAAAATTTCAAAACTAGAGCCAGATGGACTGGGGTTTCTACAATTTGGAAAAGATGGTACGTGTCGTTTAGGCGCTAGTAGTGTTCACAGACGGACGGATGTTTTGAAAAAAACAACAACAACAACAACAACAACAACAACAACAACACTTTTTCGGTATTAGGGAATCCCAAAACGTGTATTCCCGTTGAAATCTCGAAATCGATTTTCCGCATGACATAACTTTCTCTATAGAGACAGTAGTATCTATACGTAAGTATTTATACTACGTATAGATACTACGTATATTACTCCCGTATACACGTATGTATACGAGAAAGTAAAATGATTTGATAGTTTTTATCACCTACGGCAGAGTGTGCTAGGAACAGACCACATGCTTGGGTCAACAAAAGCTTTTCCGAGCTACACCTCTAAAAAAGGCCAGAGGCTAAATTAGCTGTAATCGCTTCATTTGTAGAGGCATTACAGAGCACGCAACACTTGCGGGTCGAATAACGGCGACTTTCTTCTTCAAAACGACATGAAAATAAAGCGCGTAAGTAATGATTGCTAAGATCAAAGTGTAACATGTTACAAGCAGTGTCCCAAAAACACTACTCTTCACTTCCTATTCATACATATCTTAGGGTCAATTCTAAATAAAGAGGTGCTACAGAATGATAAGCCTTACTAATGCTAGTCTCTTTATCTATCTTTATCGTTACTCTGAGCTAGCTTTGCTATTTTGCCCCACCCTCTTCCCCGCTGCCGCCTTTTGGCTCCCAAAACATGTTTTTCATATTTTGTCCAATTTTCGGCCTACTATTAGTAGAATTGAAATATGACTTTAAGAATGTTATAGAAGAACAAAATCTAGTATATGAAACTCTTCATTGAAAATTTTTTGAGCCGCTTTTAATGATTGATTGGTTGTTAGTGAGTCCGGGCGCGTCAACTGCTAAGGTCATTAGTCCTGTAAGTGTTGTGTATATTTTTTTCCTCGGGAGGTGGCAGTGATCTTCCCCCGCTGGATGACGAAATCCGCCGCCGACCTACCGTCGGCTAGCGGGGTTTCCCCCTAACCAGAACTCTCCTACCAGCGGGGCACCGTCCTAGCCGGGACAAGCTCTAAGCTCCCGACCGGTCTCCTGGCGTGTATGGTAGTGTAGGACTCTAACTTTATAAGTGTATTTTTCTCTATTCTTGGAGGAATTTTAAAGAAAAAACTGGAGTAATTTTTAAGAAAATTAAATATCACAGGGGTTCATGTAAAGTATTCCCAAAATTCAAAGAGTTATTTTCAAAATCGTAGAGTCTTGGGTTCGGCCAAGTGAATTGACGAACACTCATCTTAGCAAAAATCCTATGAATAGTTCAGCCGTTAATGTTGTTCTCAAATAGATGGACGGACGGAAGTTTTTAAAACAAAACAACACTTTTTCGGCATCAAGAGATCTCAAAATATGTATTACCGTTAAAATATCGAAACTGATTTTTCGCAGTATTACTCAAGTTTGTGCTAAGTACAGAACTTCACGCCCAAAAACCAGAAGGAAAAATTCACGTCAACAGGCGTAGAGGATAATACTTATTAAAGGAAGAACACAATATACTAGACAATTTTGTTTTATCATAACCTGTTGCAGTTCATTTCGAAATGAATAGTAAACAGGATACAAAATCAGAATTGTTTTTATCAGACCATAGTGAAATACGCTTACATTGTAGGGATGTCATTAAAAGTAATAGAATTCAGTTTTAAAATGAAATTGGGGAACGGTATTTTGCTATTTTCTTAACTCAGATACAACGTAAATATGCTAATATAAGGGGAGATAAATTCTAAACATATATTACACAAACATTAGTATATATAAAAGTACGTAGGGCTCTCTGATAAGTTATTCTTATAATTGTGCTCTGTATAAATAACGATATAAGAACCATTATTTGGAAATTATGTGCTGCTGACAGAAACGTCTATGAAAGAAGCTCGGCCACTGAAAGGAGTCACCCAGAGATGAAAGCGCCGCCCGCGGCCTGACATGCACGCGTCGTTTTCCGCGAAGTTGCCGTAGCGATGAGGAACGCGTGGGCGGCGACGAGTGTCAACATTGGGAAGACGCGCGGCGCGGCGGGGCGCGGCGGGGCGGGGCGGGCGACCGAGGCAAAGGAGATTACGTTGCGGCACGGCGGGCGGGCCGGGGGCCGCCCCGAGGCGAGGCGAGGCGAGGCGAGGCGAGGCCCGGCCCGGGGCTCGCGGAGTGCGGGCGGCGGTGGAGAGTGAGCGACCTGTCTCTGCCCCGGCGCGTTGCCCCACGGCGCGGCGCCCTCGCCTCGCCTCGCCTCGCCTCGCCTCGCCTCCACCCACGCCCCGGATCGATAGCTGGACCGCCGCGCCGCCCGCGCGCCACTCCCGGGACTGCCGAACTAAATGGCCTGCTTGCGCGCCGCGCCGCGCCGCGCCGCCCCGGCAGACGCTGCTTAGGAAATAGAGCCACGTATCGCGAGGCATGAGAATGAGACTTCTTCACTGGCGTATAAGCTTTCTTAGTGAAAGTGGATGTAGGGTGATTGCCTTTCGAATAAGGTAATACTGATGATTTATCATGTCACATCCCGTACATCATGATGACTTATCATGTTAGAACTTTCTTTACAATACCTAATACCTCCCTGATGAGTCCTTTAGATGTTTTTTCTGTGATTAACAATTCTTACTTGTTACTTAGGAAAGTTATTCATCCTTGTGTACATCTAAAGATTAACACTTGCAGAGGAATTGAAATGGTCTTAAATACAGAGAGAAATAAGTATTATTTGAACCCAATTTGTCACGTTTTGGCACCGGCAATTATACTTCCGTGTAAATCGCAGAAGTTGCTTCATAGAATATTAAGAATTGAATGATTTTCTTTTCTAGTGTCACTAACTTAGCGATTATAAGTATGTCCTTGTGATCGGTAGACTATAATTGGTGAGATTTTCTTATTTATGACTCACTTCTTTTTAAGAGAGCTGTTTGTATTGTCAAGTTCGCTGTTCTTGGGGAAGTAGATGTAGCTAATGAAGGCTTTTTGCGCATATGCCTTATGCGGTAAATTGTACTTTTCTTTTTCCAGAATGTCAATCTACAATTATTGTCTCTTTCTTGATAAGAACTTTCTCAAACATAAATACAATTTGCCACCCTATATAATTCGAAAAGTATTTCTCTTCAGGTTTATTTTGTGGTTTTCGTACATCGTTAATTTATCGGACCGAACGCATTTCTTCGTTAAAACAAAATTTATTAGGAGTATTTTTCGAAAGGGATGTAATTATCTGGGAAAAGCTTGACAAAACATTAATAATTATTTTTTTCACATCCTTCCCATTAAGTTGATTTTTTTTAAACATTTCCCTTTGGTATTTCAATCTATTTCAAACATTTCCTTCATGTTTCGAGAGATTCAAAGGAACAGACATTTAGTAGCGAGTAGAAATGTTGCGGAAGGTCGGGAAGTCTCAACATGAAGCTGGTTTGGCAATGATCCAAAGTTATCCCTCGGAGTGGTTGAAGAAACATTTGAATCAGTCAGCAATTGTGATTGTATCAATATTCCTAATAAAAAGGCAGAAACATATTATTTACTATAATTTAAATTAAGTATTCCATGCAGGTTAAAATATTGAGTGCTGAGGTGTGTCTACTTTCTTTGTAAGTTCACGATCGTAGTAGTGTGGACATATAACATTATGGTGTTTTTATTTCTGGTAAGCTTTAATTCATTATAGTTTTCAAAAATGTACAGACATACGGTATAAGACATACATACGGCACAGACATATTTTACATAATAAAAGGTAAAGCCGTATTAAAAACCACTAAAAATTATTGATAATGGAAATGCAAATGATGGAAAAATGGACGATGAAAGGATACAAATGCAAATGCATTTGTTACCTTTTAAGAGAGAGAAATGTGAAGTTGAATCTGATTTATCGGTACAAAGATTGGTTGAAAGTAATACATTCTTTCCAATATAAAAATTCGTGTTTGTTTTAAAAGTGTATGGAGAAGTAAAAATTTACTATGGGGAGAAACCATCTATCACTAATCTATACGCCTTCACACATTTCACCAGTTTGATTTTTCCACGCATTTATTTTCTAATGAACACGTTAGTGACACATTATTTGCAATAAAGCGAGTATGTTTACTCTGCCGCCCACCTGTTGGGTTTGGAATTGACCTCACGTTCCTAATGTGATGCCATTAGAGACGTCAACAGCCAGAAAATCCGTTGCCCACTTACAAAAATCCGCTCATGTACATGTAAGTCTTCCGACCAGAGAAGGAAAATGGATTACATTTGTCCAAAAAATATACTCGAAACCGATAGAGCGACACCGCGAGTCCCGCTGTCACTTGACTTTAGGCAGTATAATCACTAGTTTATGAAAATTGGTAGCTTTGTTAAAGTCAAAAGGATTGTCCAATGTTCATTTTATTACAATGATTGTCAATTTAATTTTTTACATGTAATGAAAATATCGTAAATGTAAAATATATTTCATCCGTTACGTGAAAAACTCTTACTTTTAAAAGAGGCTTCAAGGCTAAACTTTTTGTTTTCATTGGCGATATTTGTTTTACTGAAGAATAAGTAAATTAAGATACATTGTGAACTTACGAGTAAATGCACAGTCAGCACGTTGAAATTTAGTTTGTTTCATTATACACCATTCATCACACTCTTAGAAAAGTTCTTTTGTGGATTTTATTTCTGCTACATTGCAGTTTTGTTTTCAAAAGACGTTAGCCTTTGTTGAAAAGAGCTTCATGTAGTGTTGTGAATAAACATGGCGAAGAAAATATATACAGTGAGTTTTTAAAGGAAAGGGGCCCAATCAAAAGAAAGTTTCAGAAACCCCGAACATGTTTTGTAGACATAACCTTTTGATACGATTTATATTTTTCATACACGAAATAAAATAAAAGTTTGATATACATAGGAATGAAATAGATTTGGTTCACTGATTACAAATACAAAGTGAAGATTTTATTTGCCTACATAATACAAAAAGGAAATCTTTAAAAGTTTGAATTCTCTTCCCAGTTTTTGCTCAGCAAATAATTTAATTTAAGTCGTTAGCAGCATGGACTATGTTAGGGATACTGAAGTAATGTGCTTCTTGAGCCACAAGAACCTCGAACATAATTTTGTTATAACATGTTTATTCTCCGGTCGGCGATGCTCGAAGTGAGTGGACACTTCACAAATAAACGCCAAAGACGCAAAAGGAATAAACACAGCAATCTGGAAAACTGTCCATTAGATTTTTTCGAATGGCTATTTTTCAATGCAAAATTATTTTAAAAATATTGAATGTGTTTTCCTATAAATTTATAAGAATTTTAAAGTGAAAGAAAGTCTGTCGAAATAAGTCATTCAAATGTCGTTGAAGTAGGTAGAAAGGCTCTTTGGTGAGAGGCTCTTGGAACTATTGTTCGGGTGCCAAGTCAGTCCGTCCTGACGTGTTAAATTCGTCATTGTGCATCCTCTACAGTGCACCTTCTAGAGTTATATTAAAGAGAAGAAAAGCGAGTGGAAATATTTCGAGTCAGAGGGCGGTTGTCCTCTTCTGCAGACCCCTCGCCCTCAGATAAACGCGCGCCAACGGACGACGGCTACTGTAGCATGCAATGGGCAGGCGGAAGCAGCGCGGCGCGGCGCAGCCACGTGCTCGAGGGTGAGAGCGGTGCGAGGGGCGCGCACAACGGCTTCCGGGAAGTGCAGCGGCGCGTAATTGGGTTTTGAGGCGGCCTCAGCCATTGACGTCACGGCGGCCACCTCCGGCGCTGCGGCCCTCTCGAATGAATAAGGCTGTTTTCAGCGGCCCCGCCTCCCGCCGCCCCGCGAGGCGCCCGCCCCGGGGCTGACGTCACTCGTCCCGGCGCCGACGTCGCGCGCACGTGCGCCCCCACCCGCACGTGGACGTAGTACTCTGCGCCGAGCCGCGCCAGCCCTTCAGGCGGCCGAGCAAGCAGCATTCTGAGTACGGCGATGGCAACGGCCACGACCACCTATTTTCTAGCCAAACTCACTATCTCCTTGTTAACATAGTATAGTTGCTGCTGTTTTTAGTGATCTTAGGATTCGATCTGGATAACAAGACACAATTATGCGTTTATTCTAATTCTTTCATGAGGTGAGATCCACAAGTATTGCTCCGGTCTCTGAAACGAAAGTTAATGTTTTGTTTATTGCAGTTCAGGGATTCTTTAGCTTCTAATAAGGTCATTGACACCATGAATGATACCAGTGGACAGAAGCGATAATAATGATGTGAATGATAACGGGGAAATTGTAAAATACGAGGCCGGGGAAAGGGGTAATCTTGAGGAAACTTACCAAGAACGCGCTTTGTCCCCCACAAATTCCACATGAGTTGGCAGGAGATCGAACAAGCCCCAGCCATGGAAAGTGTATGCGTCACCCAACGCGCCACAACGCTTCTACCCATCCCCTGAAGCGAATACAGCAGCCGCGAGCATCTTCAAAAGTAACAATGTATTATTATCGCATTAGTACTTAAAAGTCCAACTTCTCTTCTTTAATTAAAACATACTGAAAATAAAGCCATGTTCAGATTTGATTGACAACAGTGTATCGCATAAATTGTTTGTTTCTTGTTTATTTCAATTACGGAAATTCTACGCTCCAACAAGGCAGTTAATTTCTATGTGTGGTGATTGATATTTGTTTTTAAATTTCAGTTGCATGAAATAGTTTCCCTCATTCTTAGACATTAAAATGCTTGAAGATACTTTTAACTTCCTCTATCCCTTTTTGTATAGTAAAAATAAAATAATAATTATTATCTATATTTATAATATTGAATTGAATTGAATGTGCCTTATTTTACGTGGCGAGACTCAGGCCATGAGGCCTGCTCTTCCGCCTGACTACGCAAATTCCGCTACGCTCCTTTCACCAACCATGGGAGAAAGAAGATATTACTTGGGCGACGAAACAGGCGATTTGAATTTAGCTCAGAGGCATCATTTATGCTTGAGGATCTTTTACATGCAGTAAATGTACTAACATGGGACAGCCGGCTTCCCCTCCGAAGGAAGGCATACGAAGGATATTTATAATATCGAATATACATGAAAATTGTCAGATAACTAAGAAGCCTTTAGCCATATGAGAAGTGTGTATGATTTTGTTAACTACCCAGGAAGACGAAAAACACAAAAATAATTAAACAATTGCGATTTTGACTGAAAATGTAAATATTTAATGTTTTTATTGATTATGTCGGGCGAGTCCACTGATAATGTTATTAATCCCATAAGCGTAGTGCATACTTTATTGCTGGATGTGGCGGTGATCTTTCTCCGCTGGCTAACAAAATTCAGAGCCGACCTACGTCGGCTTGCGGGGATTTTTCCCAACCATGTATACCACACCAGTTGGGCATCGTCCCAGACGGGACGAGCTCTAAGCCCCGAACCGGTCTCCCGGCATGTGTGATAGTGTAGTGTATGTTAGTGTGTGTGTGTGAGGGGAGAGGATAGGACAAGGAAGAAATAGGAAAGATCGCACGCGGTCCGTGGCCCGTTTGTTAGGGTACTGCTGCAGCATTCGCCTGGTGTTGATCGGAGAAACCACGGAAAACTACCGACCAGAGCATCCGGCCGCACGAATTCTCCTTCACACAGCGGCTGAATTCGACCTAGCTATCTAGCGAAAATCGTCTCACTGTCGGGATTCAAACCTGGACTTTCCGGCGACAGACACTGTAGTGACATCAGTTGATGCACCGTTGCCGGTTTTAATTATGTTCATTCGCAATTTCTCATAGCTGTTCTTATGGCTATATTCTCGTACTCGGTGTGTCATTGCTCATGTCATAGTTGACGTCATGCAACGAAGAAGAAAGGTTCGGTATTTACGTGTGCAGTTACAGAAGACATTTGTACTGCTCCAGGATTTTAAAGATTATTTTTTGTGTAAGATTTATGTTAAAGATAAGAGTTATTGAAGACATACTCGTCAAAATTAGATAAGAAAGATGCTTTTACATGTCGTCTTTACAAGCTCAGTCCATTGGTATAATTGAATTGAATTGTTTCCCCTACTTGACGCTACCCATTTGACTTTCAGTAGTTTTATGGTCCGTGTTGTAGCGACTCTGTATTGTGATGCGATACTAAATTAAGTGGCATAACGAGGAAAAAGATAAAAAGAAAGTGGGAGGAGGATGAGTTTAAAAATGGAGGAAAATAAGAAACAAAAGAATGAGAAAAAGAAAGAAAAATAATAGAAAAGTTGGCTTAACCCAATGTATGTTCTGAATCCACGTACGAACCATGAATTCAGAAAATTCTTATTTCTCTTTTCAGAAGACTCCGCACAGGGCAGGGTGGATAGTTATCTAATTGTATCATTTCACAATCTATGAATATGTTTTTTTTTAATTTATTACTTCTCGTTCGACAATTATGTCTTTCGAGGATTTTGAGAATACAAAATATTACATAGCTTCTTAGGATATGGCCATCCTTAAGTCACGGTAGGTTTCTGAACTTTATTGAAGTTTTTATTTTATTTTTATTTTTTTTTAGATTATTGTTCTGTGATTGAAGATGGTATACTGGTGGAAAGGTACGAGGGGAAAGCCAAGTTAAGGAGGTCTAAGTTTATCTTTCGGGAATCTTGATATGATTCGCGGACTGCTATTGTTTCTTCCTAGGTTGAATCTTGCAGTGCAGGGAGCATTTGGTAGGTGGTTGAAGAAATTGCTGGCAAGATTTTTTATTGTCTCCTCAAATTCTGGTATGTTTAGTTCCCGTCGGATTTGTCGGTTGGGGATGAACCATGGCGCATTGAGAGTTATTCTCAGATATTTATTTTGGAGAACACTAAGTTTGTTGATGGAGCTTGGTGCAGCACCACCCCATACTGGGCATGCGTAGGACATGGTTGGTAATATAACTGACTTAAAGATTAATAGTCTGCATTCTAACCTCAGGGGTGAACGGCGATTTATAATATGTGATAAATTGGAAATTTTAATTTTTGTTTTGTCAATGACTGCATTGACATGGGGTTTCCAGGTGAGTCTTTTATCGAAGAGTACCCCGAGGTATTTTATAGGGGAGGTTGACCAAGGGATTTTTGTTCCTTGGATTATAATTTCTGGAGGATTTTTGGGGTGCCGGAGAGTAAAGATTTTGCAGATACTCTTATGTGGATTAATTCTAACTCTCCAATTCTGAGTCCATTCTACATAGTTATTCACGCACTCTTGTAGGTGATCCTTTGCTACTAAAATATCGGGGTTTGTAGCATAAATTGCTACATCATCTGCGTATAATGCTAAATTAGCGTCACCTTCAGATGGAATGTCGTGGCAGTAAATATTAAATAACGTGGGAGAGAGAGCTGATCCTTGAGGAACACCTGCGTTGATTTGGAATGTTCTTGAAGTGACATTGTTTATTCGAACTATAAATTCTCTGTTGGAGATGAAACTTGTTAATATTTTTATTAAATAATCAGGAATACCCAGGTCGTGCAATTTATACTCGAGACCTCTATGCCAAACTTTGTCGTAGGCATGGCTCATGTCTAAGAAAGCTGATGTTGTGTGCTCTTTTCGGTGGAAACCGTGAGCTATGTCTTCCGTTAATCTTAATAATTGGTGCGAGGTTGAATGATTTTGTTTAAAACCGAATTGGAAAGGTGGAATTGCATTTGAGATTGTTAGGAAATTATTGAGCCTCTTCAGAATCAGCTTCTCAAATATCTTAGAGTGGGAAGGAGGCTTATGGGTCTGTAATTTTCAGGAATTTTAGGATCTTTCTTTGGTTTAAGCACTGGTAGGACTACAGCCTTCTTCCACTTTGTGGGGAAGTAATTGAGCCGTAAAGCAGCGTTGTAGATCGCTGTTATAGCCGCGATTACTTTTTCGTTTAGCATTTTAATGCTAAGGTTGCTAATTCCATCTATTCCTGGAGATTTTCTGACTTTCATGTGTTTGATTATATTCATGGTCTCTGAAGGTGATATGTACTTAGTCGCAGCGGCTACAGTGGTTCTCTCTTGTTTAAAAAAATCCTCTATTTGGTTGTTGAAGGCAGAGTTTATAATTATGAATATGTATTGAGGTTTGGAGGCACAAGAATTGGGCATTCAGTTTCCCAGCAATACTGTTGCGTATTGCGGGTTGCAGAACACCCAGGCGTGAAGTATGTAGAGCCATTCACTAAATGTTTACATTTTGAGAAAATGAACATATCTCATCCATCAATTAAGTACCGCGTGCATCATATCTCCTGCACAACGGAATGTAGGAAGATGCGTATGCGTAGTTACTTCCTCCTATTGGAGGAGGAAGTTGCCTAGTGGAATTGTTTGTTTGCCTTCGTGTTTCAAGTAAATGCTTGGAGAGAACTATGATTAGAACATCAAATCTGCCAGTCGGATATGAAACAAGAGCAGTTATTAAGCGATTTGGTGCATGGTACTTTTTACTTTCTCGCTACCGATACCGCTTTAGAGAGATAGTTATGTAATGCTGCGCGAAAAAAACGGTGAATTTTGGGCTAAAAACCCTTATTACAGGGCCTTGGCAACGAAAACGTGGATAAATCCAGTTGCTAAATTTAGAAAAAAATCCTTTAACACGTGGTATACGTACGTGGTACGTCTTACGTATTAAAAACTAATGTTACGATACGACCGACATTTTCCCAAAACCGAAAACCGACAAAGGATTACGGTATCCCGAACCCAGCATTGCCATCAGTCCCGAGATGGACAATCCGACTGAAAAAATACATTCTTAAACATTTTAAGCGGGGTTTGAATATTGATTAGAAACATGTATTTCCTACAAAAAAAGAGTTTTCTTTAAAGCCCCTTTTTGTACAAAATTATGCATTCTAGTACTCAATTGCTAGACACTAGTGCATGAGCAAGTGTCAAGTATCGAACAGGAAACTATTTGTGCTAAAACAGAACGTATTCTCTCGCCCTTACTTTTCCGCAAAATTATGCGAAAAGTATTTAAATTTTTGAAAAAATGTACATGTCCGTTTTTCAAAATCTATCTTTTAAGGAAAAGATTTCATTAATGGAAAATATCTGTGTCTGTAATATTGTAGAAAGATTCCGAAAAAATGTTGAACTTTTGCAAATTTTCGAAAAGTCAGGGTTTTCAACGAACATGAAACCTGCACCATTCTCTTAAACGTCCTTTGTACTATCCAACTATAAAATTTAATTAATAACGATGGAGCCATTTTCTTGAAAGTTTTGAACATGTCCCAGAGGGGCACCGACAAAAGTTCAGGGGCCGGATCAGCCAGACGGATTGGGGAATATCAATTTTGAAGAAAATCAGCTGAACGGTTTAGCCGCTAGCGTTGTTCACACACGGACGAACGGACAGTCAGACGATTGGCCGTCATTCGATTTTTCGGAATCGAGGACCCACAAAACATGAATTCTGGCTACACCACGTTATAGAGGATTCAAAAAAAATTAAGAAATGTTTATTATAAAAATTAACTATAAATTAACATGAAATTGTAATTATTGTAATTATAAACTATAATTTTGAAGCTAATACATTATAAAGAATTTTCTCGTGACTGTTTCGTCACTTGTAAATTGACAATTGACAAATTAGTAAACTACTAAACATATTTTTAAACTTTCCAATGTATTAGGTTTGTAATAACTGTAATGTAATAGCTGCCGCGATTATAAGCTCAGTTTAACCAATTGTATTTCTGAAATAAAGAAAATCTCATGGAGCTGCTGTATGTAATATTTCAAGAAATTGTATATTTGTGAATAGGTTTCAGACACATTGAAAATTATTTGGTCGTTCCCAATTATTGTATCAGGTCGCGTTAACTTATTACATACGTTTCACGAGTAGTTACAATTATGAATATTAGAATTTTGATCTGACATGCAACGCGTGAGCAGTTATTTTCGACAACAATGAAGCTTTTGCGGAGATTTTTGTTAGGCCGGCGTGCGAAACATTTGTCTTGAGATTCAGTCTAGACTTCTCCTTCACTCGCTTCCTCTCCCGTTCAGTCTATTCTCCTTCTCCCTAACCGTGTATTTGCCTTGTCAACGAACTGACTGGTGGTTTCGGATGTTTAGCGCTGGGGACGGGGTTTCGTGATGCGGCCGCTGGGGCGCCGAGGAGCGCTGTGGATGCTGGCCGTTGGGTGCGCCGCGAGCGTGATGCTAATGTGGAATTGGCCCGGCGCGCCGAAACACCACAACAGCTCTTTGCGACTCAGTCACTCGCACGAGGAGGCGAAGCAGCTGTTGGGCGGGCACCGTATGGCCCGAAGAGAAGTGGTCGCATGGGCAGTACCTGCTTCGATTGCGACCACCGACGGGATCCCCAACGCAAGAGAGACTGGGCGCAAAGCCGATAACAGAAAGGTTATGGATGGTTTTCAAGGCCCGCATAATGTGTTTTTTAATACACCAGATTATTCTGGGGACACAATTTACGAATATTTTGAATATGTTTTAACGGCTGGTAGATTAGGGGCATCAATGGTACTGGGAATTTCAACGACGAAGAGCAGGCCCCTAGTTCTCATCAAAACCATTAAGATGATTATTGGTGCTATGACATCAGAAGAAGCAAGAGATACTCTTATTATAGTGCTTGTTGAGGAGGACGATAAAGAATATATAACTCAAGTGTCCAGCCAATTCGATAAACTGTTTAACTTACAAATAAAGTCTGGCGTATTGGAGGTTATATCTCCTCCCTTTCAATTTCACAAGAAAATGCGAGCACTGGAGACTAATTTCCGAGAAAATGAAGAGAAACTGAAATGGGCTCGAAAGAATCTTGTTCTGGCTTATTTAATGATGTACGCACACACCAAAGGGAAATTTTATGTTTACTTAGGATATGACGTCGAGACGCAGAAAGGATTTATTTCTATCATGAAAAAGTATGCTGTTAAGATGATAAATAAAAAAGTACCTTGGTTTATATTGGACTTTGGTCATTCTGATATTGTAGGAAAATTGTTCAGATGTAACGAGTTATCATCCCTCTTTCGATTTTTTATTGCGTATCACGATCGATGGCAGGCTGAGAAGATTTTGAATGAATTTATAAGACTTCAGTTATGCGGATTGTCACTAAATTATTATAAATGTTTGGAACTAAAAAGAGAATTTCACTTGAATTATACAAAATCTCTATTTTATCACGTCAATGTTTAACAATAAAGTAATATTACAAAAGTTATAAAGTTCATTGGTTCTTTACAATAACTCAAATTAAAGATAATTGTGAATATGAGGCTTTCCAAAAATTTGCCTTCGAAAGCAACATTGTTAAATGTGTGACTTATCACAGGCATTCATGTATTAATTTATGTATTGAATAATTTTGTAATTATTACCAAGGAATATTAAAATGATGCAAAGTTCCTTATCTTTCTTACATACTACTACTTACTACTTCTAAATATGTTACTATGTTCAGGTTTCTATAAGTCCCTATATTTTTGGATAGTTGTAATTTATTTATGAGCAAATTTTCTTAAAACTAGTTTTATTAGAAACAGGGGATGAAGTTTAGTTGAACACCTTTTTAAATCTTAACAGGGGCTCCAGCATTCTCAATACATTTTTTAAACGAACTAGTACGTTGGATGCTGTTGCCGCAGCGTGGTTTGTGGAACACTGGTTAACACATTAGATATTGTTGCTTCCTCTTCATCCAAGTTCTTTGGTTTTCTCTTGTAAATCACTCCCAGAGAAAAAAATTGCCAGGCGGTAAATCAGGGCTGCGAGCAGGCCATTCAAATGCACCAAGTTTACCCATCCAACGACCTGGGAATGATCATGCAGCCATTCGCAGACATCATTTGCAAAATGTGTTGGTGAACCGTCCCTCATGAAGTAAGGCTATGGGTTGTTCCGCTGTGAAATCGAAGATCATACACGGTCTTGCAGCATTTACAGGTATCATTCGCCATTCGTTGTTTCCCGCAGAAAGAAAGGCTCAATGTCGGTTGAAGTGATACCACACCATACTGTCCACTTCGGACGCTTTGTGCTTTTTCACCACATTCTTGTTGTGAAAACCACACTCTTGAGGTGTTTACGGTTATCCAGTAATGGCACTTATGTCTGTTTACAAAGCCTTCAATGTGAAAAACTGCATCATCAGTTCACAGAATGTTCTCAAAAAGTTGAGTCCAGTCATCATTCCAACCCAAAAATCTCTCCAGACTATTCTTCTACTACAGACATCAAGAAACAATTGTTACACATAGTATGGCTTCTATAGCTTGAAACTGAGATCTTTCTTAAGAATGGTTGAAATTGCATAACGTGGAAGACCATTTGATGCAGTGATTTTTTGTGGCCTCACGAATATTTCACGAACTCTGCTAACATTCTCTTGTGCTCTCGGAGTTGATGGTCTTACTGATCTCCATGCTTCAGCGACACTCCCTGTTGTTAGTAATTTGAAATGGCAGTTTTTAACTGTTTTTGCATCCAGTATCGCATGGATCCCTCGTTGGGCATGGATCCCCCGCCACCTTTGTACTGGCACCACATATCCCAGGCCTCAGAACGAGCTGCTGGCCGTTTATCGACGCTCAACAGAGGAGGCATTTCCCAAATGAAATAAAATACTAAATATGTTAAACCAAAGCTGAAGGACTACTCCTAACAGATTTGGTTGCAAAAAGCTTGGCTCATAAATGAAGAAATTGTAGCTCTCCAAAATAGGGAGTGAAGTCTCAGATTATCTGTATATTAGTTATGGATAACACGTAATATATTCCGTATAAATTCATTTAGTTAGGTAAGAAGTTAGAAACCAGGAAATGTGTTTAAATGGCGATACAGAAATTAAAACGAAACTACTGTTATCATTTTTCTGTTGATTCTTGTAAAGGATTAGTCCTACAGAAAGTGGTCCTACAGAAAACGGAATTATTTATGGATATTAAAATGCATACAAAATTCGATTATTGCCATTTCACGGAAGAATAGATACAGATCTAAAAACTTTTAAATATGGAATTGAAACTTTTTACTACTAAAATTTATATTGCACAACACATGATGATTTTTTAAATAATAGATTTTTGGTGAATTATTAAATCTTTTGCAATTCACATTTGAAATAGATTGCAATATTTTGTACAGTTCATCAAATGGTCAGTGATGTATCTATTCATTATTAATTAAACGGATATTTATAACCAAAAAGTAAAGAATACTAAATAATGCTTTAGTTCATAAAACTGTATTGGTATATAAAAATGCCATCAGAAATAGAATCGTGAAATGACCACACTGTCACCTTTCTACGGAAATTTTACGATCTCAAATTTAGCACCTCTAATATTTGCTGGATTTCCCTTATCACATTATCTGAGCACAAGGTCATGTATCCAAAGCTTTATCCTATAAAGGGTCACAATACATTTCATCACCAGTCATTTCCTTGCCAAAAGTGACATTGAGTATACTAGAGTAGCTTTGCCTTTGTTTCTCACACACAACCGTTTCTGAAATCAAGGCAAGGTTACTTGCGTTGGAGACCTCTGTCACAATCTAAATGGCAACATTGGAGGATGTGGATAAATGTATACATACGTAATACATTTCCCTGGTGAACAGGTTGGTTAGTGTTTTACTAGTGATGTTCAGTTAAGTTAACTCATTAGTAATGACGTACAAACTCAAGCTATAATGACAGTAATTTTGTCAGCGTTATTTATTATCAACCATTCTCTAAGAAGGTTTTTAATTGGCAGGGCACATTAGAAATGGCATTTTCGAAGTACCCTTGGTAATTTTTTATCAGAAGGCAAATGTTGGCAAAACAATTTTCAAGATCTGTCTTTAAAGTTCAGATTTCATGAAGGAAAAAATCTTCAATATTGTATTTGTAGGAACTCGCCGAAAAAATTTGAACGTTTGCAATTTTCGAAAAATTAGGTACTTCAACGAAAATGAGGCAAAATTTAATCCAAATATTTGGACCCTTTTTTAGAAAATTTTGAAAACGTTGAAGTTTTATATAAAGCCCCTCCAAAATAAAAATATCCAATCCAAACTCAAGGGGGCTTGTGTTCATTTAAATCGATTGGGGAATAACGATTTTGAAGAAAATCGACTGAACGGTTTAGGCCAGCTCTTACCAACGGGCGAATAAATGTCGCCAGAGCCGCCTTCCTCTCCGTGAGAAGGCGCTCAGAGAAGCAGTGCAAGCAAAGGGAAGAATCGACAGACGCTGGTAATGAAAACCTTGGCAGTGGGCCATTGTCAGAGATTCAGGCAACATGAGTTGGAGACGCCTTTAACTTTCTTTCGGTTTGGGAAGAAAGGTTTCCTTTGGTAGATACCAGAACAATGGCAATGTGTTTAGTGTGTTTGAAAGAGCTGCAGTATCTTAAAAAGTCTCACCTACCGGCTGCATTACGCAGCATTGTGACCCAGGGAAACCTGCGAGATAAAAATGAATTCTGAGAGTTGACAGCCTGCAATTGTGGGATGAGTAAAGGAATTTGCAGATTGAAGATTATGGAAAAGGTACTGAAAATCACGAGAATTTACAAAATTCTCAAACAAAACTGTACTTAAAATAATCAAGCTTGGGGTCCAAACTCCCCCTCATGATCCCTTCCGGGTACCTATTTGTTAACATCAATTGATGTTTCAGAATGAACTAAATTCGTTATATTGTATAAATTATTATTGTCCTAAAATGTTTAAACTGTGTTTTCGAAAAATAGTATGTAATAGAAGAATGGAAGTGGAATTACAGTACTGGTTATGATAAAGAGCCGGTTATTGCTATGAGTTATGTAATGAAGCATGTTCTGTTATTTAATTTTTCATATTGTTATTGAACCATAAATAATAATTACAATTTAAAAACGTAATTATCGACTTTCCAAGCGAACCTCCCCCCCCCCCATTTCCGGCACATCTTTTGCTCCTCGGCTCGGTTCGGAGCAGGAGAACAGATTTCTGTGACGTCACAGAGCATTGAGTTGGCAAGCACTGGTTTAGGCGATAGCGTTGCCCACAGACGGACGGTGTTTTTCTGCCAAAAATTCGCTTTTTTCCGGCGCACGTTTACAATACTTTGTTATCTTACGAAGTAAGGGCGATCAAGTTATTAGAAGAGGTAATTATTGATTACCGATGTTTATTCCTCCAATTACACGAAAATCACGTATACAAGGGCTGAAAATTCCAAACGTACCTGTACGTATAGTATTTCCAGTCCTTCAAAATAGTTTACTAAAGAATTCACCTCACTCTATCAATGATGCAAAAGAAGCCAAATACTTCCAATTTTACTGTAAGAGAATATTTTGATCTCACACCTGGCAGGGAAAATATCTTCACGTCCCCTTTAGTGCAGAGGGTAGATCGATTATTTTGCATCTCTTGAGAAGATTCAACACTTTCAAGTTGAGGCTGAGGGTATTTTGTGCTTTCCATATCGACTGCAATATATGAGTGAGAGTGAAAAGCTTCTCGCAATTGATTGTATTTCAATAACATTTGTGTGGCGTGACTTTTTGAACATCCTTTACATATTTGTGCGCACTACAAGCCTTGATGTAACAGATTATTCTCCTCCAATTATTGCTTTGTGTTACTAATAGAGTGTACAACGTAGCCATCGAAACGATAATGGGAACTTGTCACGCTGTGGATCAGCCATACGGCCCTTCGTGTACCCTCATCCACGTGGCAGCGTAATAATAACCAGGTGAGGTCCGCGGTGCCGCACGCGACCACTTGTCGCGAAAGGCCGTGTGACACGTCGAGCGGCGCGCGTGCACCGCGAGCAGCGCGCGGCCCCGCCCACGCGCACGCCCGCACCCCAACCTCGAGCCTTAAGCTTATCTCACGTCGCACCAGATGTGTCGCCGCTCACACGTGCGCGCGTCGCGGTAGGCGACGACAGGTCAGGGGCGCTGCACGAGTTCGAGCGCGCGGCACGCACTTGTGAAAGGAAACTACCGGCAAAATACCACTGTACATTTCTCTCCCATTAGTAAGATTATACTTTAGTATTACTTTACTAATGTAGTATTACTATATTTATATTTTTACTATATTTACTATTTAGTATAATAATACTACAGTGAAAGCAGCAATATATAAAATATGTGTTATGTTTTAGAAAAATACGCATAAACCTGAAAATATGCAAAAAGGAATAATGGGGAAAACGTATATAGCAAAAACCTAAGTACAGACATGTTTAGTTTTAGTACAGCAAACTCCTAAGTAAACATGTTTGTTTGTTTTTTATATTAGAGTATTGAGTTAAAAGGAAATAATTAGTAATTAAATCAAGTTTTACACTTCTTTTAGACATTCAGTTCCTTTAAAAATGTCACAATTGAAAATGAGTAGTCTTATAAAATGGGAAAGAATTGTTCGTACTAGTTTTCAATTCTCTTGAGTCAGAACTAGCTTTTCAGTTTTGCCATACCTCTTTCCAGAAGCTATCTGTCGATACCTAGAACACCTTGCAGGGTCACTCGACGTAACTACTACTCCTCTGGGGACATTCCCAGTGGCGGAGGCCTATCTCGGATCTGAACCATTCATATTTCTCCCTGGATATCCCTTGACTTCACCTCGGTGATTGTATCATTGTTCTGGGGGTAGGGATCCACTTTCTCAATTACACATTCAGATAGTGAACACAGTTGCCTGTTGATCCAAGAGACTGTGTATGGATTGGAGTAACAATGTTCAATACAGGGGGGATTCATTTTCACTGAAAACGTTTGAGTTTTCGAGAAACGTAATAAGAAATCATTTAAAGAACATGTACTTACATGAAATACTATATCAGACTCCCGTAATATAAATATTAACGTGTGAGATATTTAAAAAAAATTACGATTGTGTAATTTTTGAAAAATCAAAAAAAAAAATTGAAATGGCATTTATGTCATGCTATTCAGAAATTTAGCACTATCCGAAGAAAAAAACTCAAGAACAAATTTGAAGACATTTTTGTGAAAATCTTATTTTTAACACTACACATATTTTACTCAAAATGGGGCAAAAACACTAATATTTTCAAACAATATACTTCATAATATTTAAAAAGTAATTGCAGTTGGCATTGAAGAGCCAAACGTTTCGTCCACGTCTGCGGTGGACATCTTCAGTGGCGGCAGCGTCGTGGGCGTAATATCCGGGTCGGCGGCTGGCTAGCGACTGGCCCCCACGACGCTGCCGCCACTGAAGATGTCCACCGCAGACGTGGACGAAACGTTTGGCTCTTCAATGCCAACTGGGCCACAACCTACCAGCCCGGAAAATTTCTCTTATATAGAGAAACATTATTGCCAAACGAGATTTCTATGAATTTCAAACTTCCATGTCGTTTCTTTGCAATCGTCATATTACGACGTGATAACCCCTGAAAGTCTCTTCAACTGAATAATCATGGGACATTTCAATTAAAGAAACATTTTCTAATCGTTTTTTGAGAAACTTTTTTCCAAATCGCATAAACTTCAAGAAGAAATTACGCGAAACTACTCATATTTGCAGAAAATGCTACAATAGCTTACTTAAAAATCTGAGTTTGAAGAACCGATTTCATTTATTAAAAAGTAATAATTCATAATAATTGTAGTTTTGCAATGTTAAATTTAGAAAATTCAAGTAGTTTACTGAATTGGGCTGAGTGTTATTTTAAGCGTACTGTTGCTTATGCGAGAAAAATACTCGAAGAAAATAATGTGGGGCCTTTTTTAGAATAATTATTTTTAAAACGCGTGCAAAAGTCACATTTTATTTTGCGAGTAGGAAACGTCGGGACACGGGGTCGATAGGGTGAGTAGGGCAATCTTATGAGCAAACTAACGTCACTTTTACCAATTCATGCGCTATTTATAGACAGCTTTAGTGACTTTCCTTTTATTATAATTCAAGTACACAAATGAATTACGCGAAACCTACTTATATTTTCTATATATTATGTATATTCTACTTAATGTGTACATGACCTTATTTAAAGAGCTGTCTTTGAAGAATATATTTCGTTAAGAAAAAATTCTACCTTCAACATTGTAGTTACAGGAAGACGCCAAAAAATCGAAAGTTTTGCAATTTTTGAAAATTCAGAGTTAAACGTTAATGTGACTAAGGCATTTTAAGCATTTTTTTCTGCCCGAGGAAAATATTAAATCAAACAATTTAATTTTGAATTTTTTTATGTTATTAAGGCTTTATGTATAGTACCCCCATGTTAATTTCAAATTGTCAAGGAGTTTGGCGAGATCGATGGGGACGCGGACGAACGGACTGATAGACATTTTGCCATCAACCAATTTTTGGGTATCAAGGACTCACACTAGGTAAATTCTGAGTTTACGTGTTAGAGGAAGTTTCTCACTACCTATAACCACACGATTTATCCCTTTTTTCGGTATCAAGTCCCCACAGTACGCGTTTTTCTCTCGGAAAATCGCCGTTTCCGACGTAGAATTACAATATTTTCTATAGCAGCATTACAGTATTTTCCTTTTTTTCGCAAGTGGAGAAAGTATAAGAAACGTGCACTATACTTAACAACAAATAAAATACTCTTATTCAACATTGAACAATTAAATATTTTAATAAAACAGTCTTCATAATAAGTCTTATAATACACGGGTACAAACGTTCGTTACATACCATGAATATAAAAAGATTTTGCTGTTGAATTTTGCAATATGTGAATATTTAATGAATCTCTTCCTTTTACCCTAGTGTAGCATTATTTAATCTGTGTCGTAAACACTGTGCTTTGAGAATGAGAATTCAGTTGGTAAGTGCAATATGGAAATAAGCCGAATAACACGCAAAGGGTGTCTAACTAAACCATTTCACCTTTCAGATAACCAGAGGCTGCTTGTCTTTCTGTCGACTTGTGCGAGTATTTGAAATGAATATTATAAATTCATCAGGATAGATATTGCTTCTAGGATCCGCCACTGGCGTCAACTCAAAAGTGATTTACGTCTTATGTTGCAAAAAATGAGCATGGCATGAGTTTCGTTCTCTCTCAATAAGTAAACAAAATATTTTAATATTTTATTTCAAAACTTAGGTAGAATTTTAAGTGCAACACACCATCAATTTGTGACGCGAGCCGCCTTGTTAGGGATGGTGATGGTTAGATTGAAGTGATTTCCGTTCAACGATATATGTGGCTTGTTCGTCGCGTAACTTCTGGCAAAGAAGCCCCCTTGGGACATGACATACCACTCCGGAGCGAGGTCGAGTCTTAGAGAAACCCTCTGACATCACCAGCCGATGCACCGGGCGACCTACCTTCGGACCATAATTACCATTCCCGCCAATCCGATTTCTGCAGGTTACATTGCCTGTTAGGAAGCCTCACCGGCGCGACATGCAATTTACTATCAGGGTAAAGGAGTGGCGCTCGTAGCCATGACTACTTGTTTTATTTATTTTATTCGAAGTTTCTTCACGACGTTTTGAACAATTAGTTCAACAATATTAGAGAATTTTTCAAAATGTGACGTAATTTCTTTAGTACTAAATGAAAGATCAAAAATAAGATTATGTATATCATGTCATAGAAACCAAACTATGATCTGATGAATCTACATCTTACAACCGGGAGAGGTGGTTCAGTGCATCAACTGATGTCACTGCAGTGCTTCTGCCAAGTCCCGCCGGTAGCAGGATTTTCAACGAGATAGCTAGGTCGAGTTCTATCGCTGCTGGAGGAGAATTCTTGTGGCCGACTGCGCTGGTTGATAGTTTTCCGTGGTTTTTCCGATCAACATCAGGCGAATACTGGAGAAGTGCCCTAATAAACGGGCCACGGACCGCGCGCGATCTTTCCTTCCTCTGCCTGGTCCTATCCTCTCACCTTACACACACACTGACACTAACATGCACTGCACTACCACACATGCCTCGGGGAGACCGGTCGGTTGCTTAGAGTTTGACCCGGCTGGGGTTGTGCCCCGCTGATGGAAGATACCTGGTCGGGGAAACCCCATTAGCCGACGGTAAGTCGGCGCCGGATCTCGCCATCCAGCGGGGCAAGCTCACTGCCACCTCTTGAGCAAAAACATGCGCTACACTTACGGGACTAATGACTTTTGACAGCGCGTTCGGAAACACTAGTAATCAATCAACCTACATATTACAAACTGCCTTGCCGTTAGATGCCGTCAGACGAGTTAACTCCGACGCTCGGTAATTCGCCGTCTGAACTGCCCGGAGTATGGGTATGGTATATTGTCTTTGCATAATCACGCACTTTTGGGATTAGGAGCGGGATTGGCGCATTTCACCTGCATTGCTGAAGTCCAAAATTAGATTTTGCTGATAATATTTTTTACTCATTATTAAGAAATTTCAGTTTCAAACTAATAATTTCATTTTTAAAGAAACCCTAGTAAGTCGTTGAAATTTCTGAAAATAGAAAATATCAGGAATGTGAATCATGATTCACCGACTATTTCTCCGATCACATTAGCCATGTTAGCATAAGGGTAAGTGCAACTTCGTCCATCTCAGTGACTCAAATTTTTTTCAGTGACTCTCAATTTTCCCTTCAAACTTTCGACCATGAATTTTTGGGCAAGTTACAAAAATTTTTCTCTAGCATACGTATAGCAGAGGAAAAGTAAATGCATAGCAGTGATGAATCAATTTATCTCAATGTCATTCAAAAACGTTCGTTGCCATTGCAACAATATTCGATGGTTTTAGTTTTAAAAAAGTCAAATGTAAAATATGTATAACATATTTTGTAGATTACGAATTCCGCAAAGGGTCTCGAAAATCAGGTTTTATGAGCCTCGATCGCTCCATTTACGAAGTCGGTCACGTATGCTGTAGCGTAACGTAGGTAGGAAATGAATATGCCACTGCCATTTTTTCATTGCATAACTACAATTGAAACACAGTTTCATCATTAATGTGTTTCTACCGCCGTTAGGAAGTAAGTTCCTATGAAAGAATAGCATATCAACTTTTAAAGCTAGATAACAATAGAATTTTAGCGGACGGCTCTTTTAGTCGGTAGCTTTCCTTGATTTCTCCAAACAATATCAGGTAAGAGTACTCTAACAGGCCACCGATAGCGCGCTATCTGTCCTTCTTCATCTTTCTTCCCTCCTCTTTCTTTACATACTTACACATCTATTCACTACACTACCACACATGGGGTAATATCGGTCCCGGGTGGGGCAGTGCTCCGCTGGGGGAGATACTCGGAGGTAGAAACCCCGCAAGCCCATTAGTAGGTTGACTCAGGATCTGACGTATCATCAGGGAAAGACACAATCGCCTCCCGAACCATACTTCTGGATAATGAGAGCAATTGACACGCACGAAAACCCAGAACAATTAATAGATAACTGAATAACCATGACGCTTGCGTATTACATTCTTAGAGAATACACCGTGCCTTTGTGAAGAGAGCCGTCGAACCGAAGCGCTGCCTTGGCGTGGCTGCGGAGCCTCTTCGACCGTTCGATCCCAGAAGAGCGCGTGCCCGCCCGCCCCCCTCCCCCTCCGCCGCGCGCGCACGGCGAGCGCCAGCAGTAGTACTACGCGCGCGTACGACGCCGCCGTGCCGCGTGCCGTGCGACGCCCCGCCGCGTGCATCGATTGACGCCGTTGTCGCCGACCCCCACCCTGCCGCCGCCCCTGCCCCGCCCCCGCCCCAGCCCCCGCGCCGCCCCGGTGCGTGCGCGCAACGCCCGCAGAGAGCACCCAGTGCGTGCGCCAGCCGCGCACGTGGGAGGCGATGCGATGGTTACGGCGCCGGCGCGGACGCCCACGTCGTGGCGCAGGTCAACTCATGTCACTGCAGTCCCTCTGACCGGAAGGTTATAGGTTCGAGTACGGACGATGGCACGATTTTCGATACTAGCTTTTCAGTTAGGTCGAATTCAGTCGCTGAGTGAATGAGAATTCTAGAGGCCAGTTGCTCTGATCGGTAGTTATCCGTGGTTTCTTCGATCAACACCAGGCGAATGCCGGAGCAGTACCCTACCAAGCGGGCCATGGACTGTGTGCGATCTTTCCTTCCTCTTCCTTGTCCTATCCTCTCCCCTTACACTTACATGCACTACACTAACACAAATTCCGGGAGACGGGTCGGGAGCTTAGAGCTTGTCCCGAATGGGGCTGTGCCGCACTGGTGGGAGATACCAAATTGGCGAAAACTCCGCTCGCTGACGGTAGGTCAGGGCCGGATCTCACAATCTAGCAAAGAAACATCACCGCTACCTCCCGACAAAGAAACATACTCGCAAAACTCTCGGGATTAATGACCTTAGCAATTGAAGCCCCCGGAATCACTAATTAATGAATCATCGTCGTGGGATGCGCTCAGGGTATGTTCTGTTGCGTGTGGTGAAGTGGATAAGAGGGCACATGCTAATTTAATTCTAAATCTGTTATACAATATCGATCTCGCAAAGTTCCATCGCTCTTGCTTCAAATGTTGCTTTCCAACTCGATTGAAACATTGATTTGGTACGAAATCGATTTGTCGAAAGGGTTTTCCTATTATCGGTAATAATGATGTTTTAAAGGGATATGTAAGATTACCATATTGTTCAGAAGTTGAAGAAGGAGATATTGATCTTAAAATGACTGACTTAGTTTACTCCGTAATGATTGTCATACATTAGGTATGAAATGTCTTGGTTATGTTTGTTTTATTTATTACTTTAGAAGTGTTCCTTATATCTTAGAAATTAATCTAAGAGAATGATAAGCGCACGTGGTTAGAATCGATTGTTACTTCCCTGCATGTCTACATTGCGAACAGAGAGAGAGAGAGAGAGAGAGAGAGAGAGAGAGACAGACAGACAGACACACACACACACACACACAGACAGACAGACAGAGCGAGCAGTTCTTCGTTTGCCTTAAAATGCGTACGTGCGTGAAATGTAGCTAGTTCTATGGTAGTGTACTGGAAGGATAATCTAAAGGTTTAGTATTCGAAGGATAATCTAAAGGTTGATCGTGGCTTCGCCTTCCCCGAAGAGGGAGCTGAGCGACAAATGCAGAGCGTCGCGCCGCGCTGCATCGCTGTCAGGCGTTCTCTGGTCTTGAGGGCGTTGCCCCTGGCAGAGCGGAGCGAAGCCACCCTCGCGTCCGCATTAATATGCATTAGTGCGAGTGCTGGCGCGAGCCACCGTCTAACAAGTGAGGATGCGCCGTCATACTTACCACGCTCGATAGTCTTGTATTTACACGTAATTGCATGGTGTAGCCCAAAATCTCCTTTGATGCTTCGTCAGTCTCCCAGAGACTGCTGTGGATTGAATTTTGTGACGAGGTTCTTTTAAATGTAAGCAAAGCATACTGATATATTGCATGTCAACGGTATTTTTTTTTTTTTTTTGCTTCCTCGCCTTACTACCTACTTACGCAGAAAATAGAAAGCATTGTAGAGCTGCGGCAAAAACTGGCGAATTATCCGGTAATATTTTGTCTTCACTTTCTCGCCTTACTACGTTCTTACGAAGCGAAGTGAAAGTATTGTAGTGCTGCAGTAAAAATTGACGAATTATCGATGGATAATCTCATATTTTGAGATCCTGGTATTGAAAACGTGGATAAATATTGTTCCTTTATAGAGTAAATTGCCTCTTCTAACACATTGTGTAATCAAAATTTTTTATGGGTCCTTGATATCAAAAAATTGGTTGACGAAAAAAGTCCATACAACCCTCCGGCTGTTTATTCAACGCTAGCGCTTAAACCGTTCAGGCGATTATCTCCAAAATTGATACAACCCGATCAATCGAGACAATTAGGTTCTCAAAAACGTCTGCAAATATTTTTTTTTATTTTTTTTTTCGTCGGATAGAGTATTAAACGCTTAAAAACAATTCAGGCTTCATTTTAAGCATACTGTATTTCCGAAAATTGCAAAAGGCTATTCTTGATGAAGGAGGTTTCCTGTCTTAATGCAATTTGTTAAAAAATGTAAATCTTTAAATTAGGTTTTGTACATTACTTTGAAAAAAACTAGCAGTTTTGCGTAATTTTGCTTGAAATCAATGCAATTTATATTATTTTTCTAGAAAACGGCTCCAAATTTTTCTTTAATTTCCTCCTTAAGATAGAGCAAGGGATGCTTAAAAAAATGACACCGGTGACATTTTTAGCGAACACTGTATTTTCCAAAATAGGAAAAAATACTGAATATTGCGAAACTCCAATATCGATGATGGAGATTTTTTCCTTAACGAAATCGGTTCTTTAAAACCAATTCTTAAAATTATGTAAATGAAGGCGAAAATTGTAATTGCAATTGTTCAGAGCGTCAAGAAAGCCAAGTTTAGTTGTGAGGTCAGTGGTTTGAGATAACGTTAGTTTTGTGCTAACTCTAATGAATCTCAGTTCGAATCCCAGCGCGGAGAAAAAACAACTCTGGTTGGGAACTCTTTTGCAGGTTCATGTATGTACTTTTATAAAATTGCATTCCCGAAACAAATAATGCGAGAAAGTACATGCTGCGTTAGCTCGGCAAGTTTATTTTACTCTGCTCAACCCAGAGAAAATAATCCGTTCTTTTACAATTTTGATGTACTAGTACTTTTAGATATGGGCCTAATTTTTTCAAGTATGGTCGCGTGTAGTTATTAAGAATCGAAATATTTTACTTGGCAGAGAGGAATTACTGTGATCGATGTAGTATTTGTTGCTTTGTTCTATAATTTAAAAATATCAATAGTCAATATCGTTGAAGCTTTCTGTAATCCGCTTTACCTGAAAAATTTGTTTGCCAGTGCAGTGAATAATCCATGACCTACTCGACATCCTACTTGGAGACTGCGTAATTGTCTCCTCCCCAGATGAACGGTCGTTATATAACACCGTCGCCGCTTGAATTTGAGCGATGTTCCCCGAAAACGACGTCTTATAAAACAGCGCGCAGGAAGGAGGAGCGTCGTAAAGCGCTGTCGACGAGTTTATTGGCTCAGGCGCCGGTCGATGGCCGTCGGCAGATCGTGGCAACAAGCCGTACGGAAATATCAGGCTGTTCGTGTCAGGGACGGTCGGCATGAAGTTTATATCGGTCGTACGCCGCCGCCAGATAGACGAAATCACGCAGAGACAGAAGTCGACACTTTCTTTCTCGCTTCACCGACACCGACCTTTCCTCCCTACACTTCTGATTGAAATACGGGAAACAAATGATTTTTTGACATCCGAATGTAAAATGTTAGGATGCGTCGTAGACGAGTCAGTATTAAAAACTGACTTAGAGTAACGCTTCCGGCGATTATTTTAATGTTAAAAACTTTATTTGTTCTATGCACGTTCATAATAAAAAGAAATTTTAAATATAATGCAGTTATCCACCTTGTTCAACTTAGGGTAGAGAAAGTTAAATAAAAAAGGATGGGCTGTATGTTTTTTATCTTTCATTACAAACTAGTATTCATTATCATCAGTCTGAGGAATCAAGTCGTAATGATTCATGTTATTCCAGAAAAGCAAAATAGTAATTCTTAGCATTTCGTTAATGTGGGAGGATAGGAGCCTTAAAAAACGTGTTTCTTCGGAATTTCTCGATATATCAGGCCAATCGTGGTGTCAATCGATTCGTCTTGCCGCGAGGAATCGAATAAGCCAGTTCCCCAAAACACACATTAACCGATTAAAATTCCCTCAGATACACGTTTTTTCAAGAAATCTTTTAGTCTCTTACATTAAATTGAAATAGGTCAGTATTCCAGTCGGAGACCAAGACGAATCAAATAGGCTTGGATTAATGAACCGGAAGTGGGGTAATCGTGAGTGACGGATGGACGTAGATTACCTAATTACTACGACAATGTAGGATTAATCCTTATTTCTTAATGATTGCAGTTTTGAGACCTTTATTATTATTATTATTATTATTATTATTGATTGTTAGTGATTCCGGGCGCGTCAACCAGGGTCATTAGTCCCGTACGTGTAATACGTGTTTTTGCTCGGGAAGTGGCGGTGGTCTTCCTCTGCTGGATGGCCAGATCCGGCGCCGACCTTCCGTTGGTTGTGGGGTTTCCCCCTAACCAGGACTCTCCCACCAGCGGGGCACCGCCCCAGTCGGGACAAGCCCTAAGCTCCCGACCGGTCTCCTGGAATATGTGGTGATGTAGTACATGTTAGTGTGTCTGTAAGGGGTGAGGATAGGACAAGGAAGAGGAAGGACAGATCACGCGCGGTCCGTAGCCTGTTTGTTAGGGTTCTGTTCCGGCATTCGCCTGGTTTTGATTGGAGAAACCACGGAAAACTAGCAGCTGGCCGCTAGAATTCTCCTCCAGACAGTGGCGACCTGAATAGGTATAAAGCTAGTGCCGAAAATCCTGCCACCGTCGGGACTCGAACCTAGAAATTCCCGGTCAGAGGGGACTGCAGTGGTATCAATTAATGCCCTGAGTCATCTATTCTGGTTTATTATTATTATTATTATTATTATTATTATTATTATTATTATTATTATTGACGCTAACAACTATTAAAACAGGCATATCAAGGTATATACGGTTTGCACAAAATGGAAAGGTGTGGCGGTACGGCCCTGGATAACTGGCTTTTACAGTCTTTTGGAGTAGTCAGTTGACAACTATTGCCGCAAAGGCAATATTAATTCCCATTTCCTCTTTTAAAGCAAGGAAATGATCCATTAAAATGAAATACATTAGTCGTATTTCAAATTGTAATTAGAGAGTAAAATGAAACATTTTGAATTGACAGTATCTTGATTTCGTATTGAATTTACTTTCAACGTTCAGTTACGAGATTTAACAGAGATGATTGCCTGTTAAAAGAGATGTTTGCCCATAAGATAGATTTGTTAATTTACACAGTCCAGTCACATTAATGACTCCACCCGTCAAAATTCTGCTTAACGCCCTTTTTCAGTGCTGACCGTTGGGAAATGTGCAGGAAGGGAGTCAATTAGGTTGTGGGTGGTATCAACTGGGAGCCATGCCGATTCCAGTGCCCTGTCCAGCTGCCCCAGGCCCTCGGTTGGTTGCGGACTCATGGCGCGAACAGCCCGATGGAGATGGTCGCACAGATTGTCGATTGGGTTTAAGTCGGGGAAGTTGGATGGCCAGGGGAGTACTGTACACTCATTCTGCTGCTCTTAGAACCACGCACGTACACTCCCAGCCGTATGACACGTCGCGTTGTTCTGTCGATAGATGCCCTTCTTGCCGAGAAAAAACGATCTTCATATAGGGGTGGACATGATCGTCAAGAATGTATGCATACTTCTGTTGATCCATCGTACTTTCCAGAATGTCGAGATTACCCAGGAAATGCCAAGAAAACGTCCCCCACACCATCAAGCTCCCTCTTCGGGCCTGGTCCCGTACGTCGATTGTTGCTGGGTGTTTGCGTTCAGACGTTTCACGCCGTACACGCCAACGACTATCTGTTCGATGGAATACTTTACAAACTTAGCCATTTTGGAAGTGCTTCTGCCCTCGGCCCGAAAGCCAATGTTCATCCCTTTTCGGACGTACGATAAATCGCTCCGTTTCTGCATTGCGACAACTACTGCTTTGTCTTCCGCTTCTACCTGACATGCTTTATATTCCCCCATATTTACTTCTGCCACCTGCCGTCTGTAAGGTGTTATTGCATGTTTACATCTAACGTAGGCGTTGATCACGTTAATGTGACTGGGCTGAATATTTCACATTTTGACTATATACAACAAATAACAGAATTATTTAATACATCACAACACAAAACAAAAAGAAGCAAAGAATTCGTCATTCAACTATATCGCTGCCCCTTAGCAAAAGTGTTTATACAAGGCAGAATTTAAAAAGAAAATAGTCATGAAGTAATAAGTATACACAATTGAAATCTCGGTTTTCTATAGAAAACATCAGGCAAACTTACATTAATATAAAGCAACCATTGTTCGTGATATTTTGATAGCGCTTTTGTTGTTAGTTTTCCTGCGCATGTAGTATACCTCTTTTTGGATTTGGAGGGGAAATGAGAACGTAGTCAGCGGAACTTGCCCATGCTCTCAGACGTGCCGGGCTTCCCAGGCGGGCAAGCAGATGGTGGGGGCGCAGTTTGACATGGCCGATCTAAAATAAGTCATTAATGGATTTTCTCCACAAAACGTCATTCCTTAATCCAAATTCAAATATGATTCTCCCATTATTGTTATGGTGTGTATTGTAATCTATATATTCAAAAAAATAAGGTATTCTGCTGTGGCTTCGTTTAGAGCTTCTATTAAACCGATTGTAGTATTTTTTCCTTTAAATGAAAGAATGTGATCCCTAGATGTGTTATCAGATATTGTTTGTGTTGATTCACTAACATTTATGGTGAAAAATAATTAATTAAATCATTCTTTAATAGTACGTTTATCAATAGTCAATTGTTTTTTTCCCAAAGAGTGACTGCTTCATGTTGGCGCTGCTTGATGTATTTTGATAGTTGATATTTGTTTACAATTCGTCAAGGTTTTGTTTCAGTGTAATAATTGCATTGTGGTGTAGACAGTTTGCATGTATTTCCTTTTGTAGTGTATTTTGTAGAGAACATTCGGACAGTGAGTTTTGCTCGGTTGTACTGAAGTAGTGAAGTTGTTCACAGGTTATGTCGAATTCCGAATCCTTGCCCACGCGCCCCAAAAGACGCAAACGTACATTAACTGGACGCAGGGGAAGAGAAAGTCAGCGTAGGTGTCATGATAGTGAGGTCATTTCGTTTTCTGTTGAGTCGTTGAGGTCGTCTATGAAATGTCAGTTTTGTTCAGATTTGTATTTCCCATGTGAGAGAAATTCTGCAAACCAGTTTACTCTGTGTTGCTTAAATGGGAAAATAAGTTTGCTTTCGACCAATATGCCTCAAGAAATCAAAGAGTTGCTTATGGGATATGATGACACATCAAAAAACTTTAGATATAATAACCGTCAGTATAATAGTGCTCTTTCTTTTGTGTAATTTGGTGCCGATATTACATTGCCACCTGGTCATGGGCCATACGTGTTCAAAATTTTGAGAACTCCACATCACAGAATATATTCGTTGTAACCTGAAGATCCAAACAATGCAACGCATTGTGAACATTAGTCTGGGCACAGTATTTTACATTTATCTCAGATCTCACCGTCAAATTTTGACGGGTTCTCACTAGTACCCACTAATAGTATTAGTAGTATTGACTTCAAACGAGGCGTTTATTTCTTAAGAAGAAATGTTGAACATTGTCCTCGTTTCGTGAAAAGAAAGAGCAGATTACTTGCGTAACTGATAGCCACTTTGTGCTCATCCGCCTTTCGCCAGCTGCGCGGGTTTAAGGAATAAACTTCGCTTGAAACAGAGGCTCTTTGATCTGCCTCTTTGATATGTGTGACTCACTGTGAATGAGTTTGGCTATTTGTCAATGGAAACGACTCATTATTTAGCTCCCACAGTGCCCATCGTATATTGCCTTTAACACTAATCGAAAATGTCTTTTAGTTCATTGTTTCAAAGTATCAGTGTTAAAGAGATGTTTTTGTCACTGTTGAGGTTTGATTGATTGATTGATTTTTTCGTGTTTCCGGGCGCGTCAACTGCTTTGGTCATTAGTACCTTTAGTGTAGTGCATGTTTTTTCTCGGGAGATGGCGGTGATCTTCCCCCGCTGGATGGCGAGATCTGGCGCCGACCTACCGTCGGCTAGTGTGGTTTCCTCCTAACCAGGACTCTCCCACCAGCAGGGCACCGCCCCAGTCGGAACAAGCTCTAAGCTTCCGACCGGTCTCCCGGAATATGTGGTAGTGTGTGTGTGTTAAGTTAGTGTAAGTGTGTGCGTAAGGGGAGAGGATAGGACAAGGAAGAGGAAGGACAGATTGCGCGCGGTCCGTGGCCCGTTTGATAGGGTACTGCTCCGGCATTCGCCTGGTATTGATCAGATAAACCACGGAAAACTACCGATCACAGCAGCCGGCCGCTAGAATTCTCCTCCAGACAGCGACTGAATTCGACCTAGCTGAAAAAGCTAGTGTCGAAAATCCTGTCACCATTAGGACTCGAACCTAGGACCTCCCGGTCAGAGGCGCTGCAGTGACATCAGTTAATTCACTGAGCTACCGCTCCCGGTCACTGTTGAGGAATATTCATTATATCGGATAACGGAATAGTCCATTCATTCACGATTTACTATTGGTTTTTGGGCGGACCAATGCACTAAACTCTATGTCGTCAAGAGCGGTGTTGTGTAAATTATTTTCCGATATGGAATCTAGTTTTTTTTTCACACCAATCTTTAAAAATTAAATACTCACGCTTATATTTCTTTCTTGATTTGTTGGGTAACAATGTTTCTATAGCAGCATTTCACTGCTAGTTCTATTTCTGAATCAGAAATACATTCATGACGAAAGTATGTACGAAGTGTATTTCAATTGTTCTTCTTGTTGAGATCAGTGTCACCACGTATAGGAGAAAAAAAGTTAATACTAAATGAAGGCTTAGGACGAAATTTTACTTTAAATCTAACATTTTTTTTTGCAAAGTGAATAAAACGTGATACGATATTTGTGTCGTAACATCTGATAATACTCAATTGGGTACCAAACTTGGTCTAACGGCCTCGTTTGGCAATTTTCCGATCTCGTATTGTAATCAGATACTTTACGACACTTATATCGTAAATAACTATTATGTACATTTTGTATTTACTAGCGTACCCGTGCGAGATCTATCGCATGTTAAACCTCACCCTCATCCCTATTTTTTCATTTCCATTCCTGTAATATATCTTTTTATTCAAGACCATCTTATCCTCTGTCACTTGTTCTATATGTCTCCTTGTAATTGATAACAATACAATCCACCCTTGTCAATATGAACTATTCTTACTTAACATTATTACCGAGCAGAGAGATACACCCGTGTAATTCAATCGCATAGAATATCAAGAAATTAGTTTAATTTCACATATAGTTGCAGATTACACAAGCTCTGAACAGGTAGACTAGAGTCGAGAAGAGTAGAACCAACCAAAATGTAATAAAATGTTCAAGAAGATCTCGTCCTGTATATAACGTTGTGAGGAACGTTTCTTTGAGGCCTTTGTCCTCAAAACTTTAGTTTTTAAGACCCTAGAACGCTTCGTTAGGGAGTTATTTAAGATATAGATTATATAAAAAACAATGCCGGGTGTTGCGGGTTGTATTTGACATGAATATTTAGATGCGTTTTTTAAACAAATCCTTCATATTTTTAAAGTCAAAGTGCAATTCTTCACGTTTACGTGAAATTTTCTTTCTTTCGAGACCTCATTTATAAAGATTGGTTGCGTAGAAGAACCGCAAAAGTTATGTATACTACTGAAACAAAATAGGAGACGATATTGATTGTCAGTTCAATAATGGAATATTTTACAGTTCTTTGCTGAGCATTTGCTATTGTTCGTCGTTTCAAGTTTGCTGCATTTTTTAAACGTAAATTACGTTTACAGAATAATCAAACAAGAATCAGGTAACGTTTGTCACATGTTTTCAAAATAATGCCGACCTCAGTATCTATTTATCTCAGTAATCGATTTAGTTGTACGAACTTAAATCAATATGGCAGTTTCTCATTCCTGCCACCATAGATGTTTTGAGTTCTGGTTGAGAATAGGCAAATTCTACTCACTATCACCATTTTCCTGATAAGTGTGCGAAATATGATTATTATTTTTAAAAGATACCTAGAGCCCAGATTCTCACGTAATTACGTATTTTTGTCTATATGGAGTTCCTACAATTGTGATCTTGGCAAATTTTTACACTCCTCGCACAATATTTACATTTTTCATTCCATATTTTGTTCTTCATATTGTTATTTAGTTATCTAACGAAGTAAGTGCGCCAAAACTCGCGACAAGTGGCAGTGCTGAGAATATTACTTTTAGATGTGGAAAGTTTCAGTGGTGCGTATTTCTTTTTATTTTATTCCAAGTTTCCAGAAAAATTTGTTGTCGCAGAAATGCAAGCACTATGAAGAGAATGCTTTAGTTTGCTGAGATTGTTTGCCGATCATTGAATTCCTACGTATGGCTCTCATAGCTTTCCCATGGATAGAAATGTACTCCAAAAATAATCATAATTTAAATCTAGGAGATAAAGCAATTTTTTTAAAAAGTTCTTTTAATGAATATTTTATTAATGTAGTTTGAAATTGTTTAAATTTAGTTCGGTTTGTTGTAAATATTTTATAAACAAAATTTTGATTTTGTATATTTTTTTATATTTTTATAATTTTTATCACATATTTATGTATATATGTTGCTGATTCATACTGCATAATTTTTTAGACTATTCGTAATTCATAAATAGTCCCTTTAAAATGCTATAATGAATTTTTAATGATGCGATGTTTCTAACGCATAACTCAAACTTACCCCCAAACGAATATTTAATATTTAGAAAAGTATATACGAAATGATGCCCCTCGGGTGCTTCATGTATAGCGTACTAACTTTTCATGGTGTGATCTAGGGTTCGATTCCCGGTGAGGACAAAAAATTAAGCTGTAGCTTTCCAATACAAATCGTCTCATATTATATTGCTGTTATGCCCGACATGTCTCCTTATACCCCAGGCGTGGATAATATATAAATTCAGGGCCACGGCCTGGGAACACCGCTAGCTGGCCAAAGTCGAATTAATGCGACTCTAAAATTCCAAATACATAGAGAAATGGAATAATTTAAATGTCTAATATTGAGGATTACATTGCATTAAGAAAAATGTCTATCTGGAATAATGTAATTTTTAGGAGGGAATCGAGAACATTGTGAACTTTTGCTGTTTTCGAAATTCGAAAGGTGTGAGTGAAAATGGTTTCTGTACCATTTTTGTTAATGAATTTTTCTCTATTCGAGAGAAAAAAAATATGAAGAAAAATTTGGAGCCATGTGTTAGAAAACTACTACGACCGTAGAAAGGCGAGAGAGGAAGAAAGAAAGAACCCCAAATGCGTTTGCCTTAGGCTTGTTGAGAAAGTGGCGTGCGAGGCCTGTCGTAAGTGCCGTGCCAGCGCCAAAGGGGCGCGAGGCAAGGCGAGGCGAGGCGGCTGGCGGTCGCGTGCCTCGCGTCGCGCGCTGTTTGTGGGGAGCCTGCGCGGCCAGCGATAGCCTCGGACGTGGCCACTTGCCAGGCGGCGCTTGCGCCCAGCACCAATTAAAGAGCACGTGCTCGCACGCGCCACCCGCACACACGCACGTGTTGGCGCTTCCCTGCGGACCACACTACCACTTCCACATGGATTACTCACTTGCTTAAAGAGCACTGTTTATTTCAAATTTGCGGCAAAGCGACGAGAGTGATACTAATTGTTAGATCGATACATTGGTGGAATACGGTTCTAAACGCTATTGTTTCTTCCGTATCCATAATCTCGAATTAGAGTTGCTTGAAAGGAAGTGAATTCCAAAAGGAAGACGAGTGCAAAGAAATTTGTAACATGTGACCTTCATTTGTCTATTCTAACGAAAGACTTTAATACAATATGTTTTGAAAAATCTTACACAACTACCTAAATGTTTATTTAAGATATGAGTTCAGTAGTTTTATTTTATTGCAAAATGTTTACGGAATCTATTTTTATGAAAGAACCTGTGTGAATGGAAGTAGATTTAGAAAGGCGGTTCAGTTTTGTTACGAGTGGGATGAAAATACTCGCTATAAATAGAACATGCGTATTTTTAAAGCTGTATTTTTACCTATATGGTTTTCTTCTCAGTGTCCCATACCTACAAAATATAGCCTGTTGACGTCAGCAAGCGGGGCTCGCTCCCGAGAGGGGCGGCGAGTTCGAAAACAAGAGGCCCGCGTGGGGCGTGGCGCGTGCTTGCCCGTGGGTAGGCTCCGCGCTGGAGTGCTCAGAGTTGCGAGGGCCGCAACAAAAGGCGCCCGACAGCCTTTCCTCACCACGGCTCCCTGGCGGCCGGAGTTTTATGCCAACTCTCGCTGTGTTAGGCCTTCCACAAGTTAAAGCAGGCGAGAGCCCTGGCGTAATCACCCGCCCACTTGCTTTTCAAATATTAATTCTAGAATTTAAATCGTAACATTCTCACGACTCAGCAAAAATTGAGGATTGCTCAAACTGGACAATCGTTTTCGTCGTTTCAATTATTTTCTGTCTGTCGTGTAACATTTATCATGTTTCCTGAGTAAATTTAGGCATGAGATTCGAATCATTTACAAAATAAAATTCACTTGCTTTCTCGATGAGTTTACCACTTGAGAACGATGATGAATTGTTGATTGATTGATTTTTTTCGTGTTTTTTCGGGCGCGTGAACTGCTTGGGTCATTAGTCCCGTTAGTGTAGTGCATGTTTCTCTCTCTCTCGGGAGATGACGGTGATCTTCCCCCGCTGGATGGCGAGATCCGGCGCCGACCTACCGTCGGCTAGTGGGGTTTCCCCCTAACGAGGACTCTCCCACCAGCGGGGCACCGCCCCAGTCGGGACAAGCTCTAAGCTCCCGACCGGTCTCCCGGAATATGTGGTAGCGTGGTGCATGTCAGTGTAAATGTATGTGTAAGAGGAGAGGAGAGGACAAGGAAGAGGAAGGACAGATGTGGCCCGTTTGGTAGGGTACTGCTCCGGCATTAGCCTGGGGTTGGTCGGAGAAACCACGGAAAACTACCGATCAGAGCAGCCGGCCGCTAGAATTCTCCTCCAGACAGCGACTGAATTCGACCTAGCTGAAAAGCTAGTGTCGAAAATCCTGCCGCTATCAGGACTCGAACCTAGGACCTCCCGGTCAGAGGCGCTGCAATGACATCAGTTGATGCACTGAGCTACCGCTACCGGTGATGAATTGTTTTTACTTTCTCGTGTACTACTACAGAGTAGTAATGCTGCAGGAAAACTATCATTTTTTGTTAGAAAACTCGTTTTGTGAACCTTATATAAAAATGGATAATTCTCACTCCTATACGCAGCAAATAACTTCCTCTAATACGTTATATAACCAGAATTCACGTATTGTGGGCTCTTGATACCAAAACATTGGTTGACGGCAAAACGCCTGCAGGTCTGACTGTCCACCTGTGGTAAATACTGGCATTTTATTCAGATGATTATATCCAAAATTGACATTCCAAAGTTTCTATGACCGAATTCAAGGCCCTTCGTTTTTGTGACTTCCAGACAGCAGTAAAGAGTAAAGAAAAGAGTACAAGAGTAAAATTATATTTTATTCCCAAGTACGAAGTTGAGGCCACCTGAGTCGCCGGTAAGAGCCGAAGGGTCAAATTGTCACGGGATGATAATTTTCTTTGTCACATTTTGATATTCAGCAAATTTAGCAAATTAAGCAAATTAAGCATATTAAGCAAATTTCTGTTTGACGTCTGGAATCAATTCTACTCATCGTGACTTTTGATAAAAAGGCGTTGCGTTTAAGGTCGCAGTTGTCAATACTGATTTAAAATAAATTGGCCCGAAACAATAGCATTTTGCCTGCAGAATGTATCATACGGGATTGTAATTTTATTATCATTTTATTATTGAAAGTTTTATAGATTGATGCTGCAACAAGACATTCTCCACATAAAACGAGCAATCGAGAAACATTTAAAGTTACAGTCGGCTCCGGTTATAGTGGACTCGGATATAGTGAACAATCGGTTATACTGATTGATATTTGAAGTCTCTTTCATAACATTTATAAGCATCCAAAACTCGTACGTAGTTGATTTTCATTAATATGATTAATTGTAAATATAATTAAAGTTGTGTTCATAATTACGAACTTACTGATTACTAGAAATTATGATTTTCATGAATTACTTGTTTATGGAAAATACTCTCACACAGTGATATACATCATACAATTTTCTTTGGTATCTAAGATAAGATGTATATTATTTTTAAATAATGAATGTGCTGTGTGTGTAAAGGACCATACATGATTATTTTTGAGCGGTGGAAAACTGCGTGAAATATATAGCCCAGTTGAACTGCTGATTACACACTTTCTTTTTAGAGTTTCTCTTGAACTCGTGATGAGAAATAATAATCATAGACCAGAACACAAGTTTAACTTTGTGATGACATTGTTTATAGTGCGACCTTCTCTTTTAAGCGGTGGGTACTTGGAGTTCGAGAAGGTCAATGCTATCTTAATTTAGGCGGCATCAATAACTGACGTCATTGGCTATAGAGAAAGGAGAACAGCTATGTAGAGACACGACTGTTAAGGGATTTGACCGGAGGGGTAAATAAAGAAGCATTTTAGAGTAACTTAGTGGTGACGCTGATGTGATTGGGTAAATTCTCTCAACGATGTGTTTGTCTACAACCAAATCAGTATTTTAAGGTCTTCTATCACCAAGACTTTCATCCACATTTTGCCTGTGTATTGTATTTTTTGAATCTCATGTGTACTATGTGTTGTATTTTTTTTAGGGTTTGAGTATTTAAAAGTTAAAGCAATATCGTTACGATTTGTTTCAAGAATACTGTAAAAGCCATCTGGCTGAATACAGTAAGTTTCTTCGAGAATCCGATTGAAAGTATCATTGTCTCCTGCACATGATTGATCTATAGTTGTGTAGCTTGGCAGATAGTTGTATCATTTTACGGCAATAACAATAGTTTCTGCCAACCCCTTCTATTCGTATTCTTTAATTGCATCTGTAGCAATAAGCTATGAGTTCATTGAGCCTCGTAGTCATGGAGCTGGTTACAGTAGTTGATTGATGAAAGCTGAACAATGTACAGTGAACTCGGATATAGTGAACCCACGGTAATAGTGAACTTAAGTCACTGGTCCCGTTTCACTTACATTACAAGTAAGCAGAAGAAGATGCTGATATAGTAAAAATGAACCTCCGCTATAGTGAACGTAGGAAATGCAACATCCTGGAAATGAATTTCCTCCTGAGAAAGAATACATTGCCTCAGTGCCACAAAATCAAACACCTGGCAGCTTGGAAAAATATCGTCTGCCAAAGGTCATAATCGAAAAAGTGTCTCCTGAGGTAAAGGTAGCGGACGAGGAATCGGCACCTCTCTGATAAGTTGATAACCTTATGTCACTCAGTTTCACTGTGGAAACAAAGGTCGCGTCCTGTGTGGGCTACAACTGGCGGAGAAGAAGAGCGATTGTTTGCTTCAGTTTCAATCTTAGTGGATTTTTGAAGGACAAATAAAAATATAAAAATTTTTAGTTCGGTCTATTAATGTATTTTGCTGTACCTCTATTTTAATAACATCAATCGTTATGGAGAAATTCAATGGTAATTTTGACATCATGGGGTATAGTGAACCAAAAAGGTTAATCCCCAGAAGTGGAGTATAAGCGGAGCGAGCTGCATGTGGGTCGCTAGTGGAGAAGCCCGTCGCAGGCGCGTGGAGAGCGAGGGGCCCTCGGGAGCCCAGGCGAAGGCGGCGGGCGCGTCGCCGTCGCCCGACGCGCTCCCAACTTCGCACGCACATGCATCTTTCATCCGACAGCCGCGCTTTTTAACCTCGTTAGGCGCAGGGATTAATCTGGAGCACGCTGTGCATTATTCAGCCGCCGCAATAGATTTCGCTCCGCGAAGGCCTCGCGCGAGACGCGCTGTCCCCGAAGACCGGCGCGGCGCAGCTGCTGCTGCCGACGCCATTCGCACGCGGACCTCGCGTTGCCTCCCGAGAATTTAAAACTAACCCATCAAAAGTGAAGAAGATGATGGTACCGAGCACAGGACTGAAATTAAATTAAATTGGATTTCTTGTTTGAAAGTTTTAATATGTTGCTTGATTTTTTGTTGACTATGATTAAATGAGTTCGGCATAAATGATAAACAATGAATATATACAACAAAGCCTGAAGACATTTTTCTGATCTGAAGTGTACTTCAATCTCTTTACATGTAAATCTGTGTCAAAAAAATATTGTCAGAACCGATTATTTACTTCTGTGAAGTTAAGACGGGCCTGAATTAAATTTAATTTTATGTTCGTGAAGACAACATGCCCTTCTTTGGACCCTTCAGGACCTCCATTGAATGCATATTTACGATAAATGTGTGCTCAAAAGGGATTGCCAGGCTCCCTAGAAGTTATAATCGAAAAGAAAATGGGAAGTTCAATTGTATCAATTATCAGTAGTTTTTATGGTTCGCAATTTTACGAAGTATTTATTCAATTTTTGAAAACTATATTTTAAATGCTGCACATAAATGATAGTATTTTTCTTTGCTGGCTGAGTCTGACAGAAATATATTCAAAATCTGATTTTCTATCGATTTGTAGATTATTTTCTCTTACCGACAATCTATATTCCATTTCTACGAAGTGTTTTAACACCAAAATTTCCAAGTTTTAAATGTGAAACTACTGAGCTAACAATTATTTTTGCGAAACGCGATTCTCCACAAGCGTTAAAAGCAAAAGAGCGCGATATCTTAGGCAAAATTACGCGGAACTCGCACGAAAGAACAAACGCGTTGCGGCTCCCTCAGTTGGCTTTTCTTGGATGTTGAAAAGGGCTTTGTTTCGGATTCCTCGGGCACCGTCCCATCGCTCGGCGCCCCGCCTCGTTTCTCTTGTTGCCGCCGCCGCCGCCGCCGCAGTATCTGGGAGGTGTCGACGGCCGCTGCGCCGTCTTAGTCCCGCCAGAGGTGGGCTATGTTCCCCTACTCATCTACGCACACATCCCTGTGGCAATCTCTCTCTGCCAATAAAACGTTCTGAAGGATCTTCACGTGATGCGCTAGACTCCATGGAAAATGATTTTCCATGATGTTGACCGAAAGGAATAGGGATCGCAGTAAGCGACGAAAGCGTAAAAAAAGAGATACTTCATTAATGATGGGCTAATTTTTAACAGATATGAGTGGTATGAAATGCTTATTACTGCCTTCTCTGAAACTCCGAGCACCTTTTTTATGAATGAAAATTATTTAAAATATTTTCTCTCAAATTCGCTTCATTACAATATTCACTTGTGGAAAAATACGCAAATAATAGCTTATGTATTATAACAAATCAAAAAGTTGCATGTCAATGGCAATATGCCACAGAAATTCATTTGTGTAATTTAAACGTGTCTCCTTAACTGTCACCCTGTCAAAGACTGAAATAATACTTATAAGAGGCTGTTCTCCCCCTAAATGCAAACTTCATTGAAGATAATGAACGAGATCTCTGAACAGAATTAAAAACATGGTTATTCTTTCTTGTAAACACAATGTAGTACATAAATTATCTTAAATGAAATGAATTGGTTAACGCGCTACACATTACGGATATCATTCTCATAATTCTTATTTAGAACTTAAATTGTTTGAAGTTCAATATGCAGTGCAAATGTTCAAACATGTTTTGAAAACTATTTCATCTGAAAACCGAAAACGTGTAAGAATATTTTAAGACATGTGATTCATGTAAACTCTTCCAAGAAAATAAAGTCAGAAATGTCACCCAGAAAGCTAGAGTTGCAAGTTGTGGAAAGCATGTTTATTTTTAAACAGTTAAAAAATCAAGCATACTTTTGAAGAGCTGATGTTGGACCGAAAATACTAAGAATGTTTTGAAAATAAATCAGTATCAAGTACTCCCGCTCCGCGCAACTTCAAATTGTATTGATCTATTGTCGGATTACAATAATTTAAGTTAAAATAATAATAAGATAAAATAATTAGATCAGGAATTTAAAGCCTTTACTGACACATGCATTATACATACAAAACCTGCAAAGACATGCATCCAAGAGATCAACAATAATATGTGAAGACTTGATTGAATACGTCGTCATGTATCAAGATTCAAGACAAGAATATGATTTCGGAAGAATACTTAAAGAGGCGCGTCTCTAGAGGATTGTGTGTAAAAGAGAATGGCTGAAAACTTATTGCAATATACGATATATGTTGGTTTCGTCCAGTTAATAAAACTACAGAAATCTAAAAGATTTCGCATTCTCAAAGAGGATTTTAATTTAGCGTTAATTTAATTTCTCTGACCATGAAAACTCAGTAATTTTTTTTGACGCGTAATATCGTGAAATAAAAAAGTCGGAGTCTGGTACATATTGATATTCTCCTATACGTTAAAATGTTTGATGAGAAATAAAACTTTCAAATTGTATTTTAATAAGTACGTGAAAATGACGATTTAATGTAGCTAAATGAAATGTATTTAGCTGGACCTGTGCGAAAAATTCGCACTTTGTAAATATTCGCTTTAGAAATGAATATTGCTTTAAAATAGAATGCAACTTCGAAAGAATACCTGAACCGTGCGATGCATCATTATATGCCTGGTAGAGGGCCAGAGTAACCATTCTAATGCTTCTAAGCGTTTTGAGGTTAAATGCCACAGAAAATAAAATTGTGCCTTTAAATTTATCGTGAAAAATTATACCTTTTCCTTCAATTTAATTTGATTTCGATTTCTGGTTTCTGCACTTTTCTGACAGCCACATTACAGGATGACTCGGAAAATTGTTACCAGCTTCTGGGACATGTAAAAACTGATCACTTTTTTCTATGAAGATATACTGGAAATTTGCTTTATAATGCAGTTATATGCGTGTTATACATGTTGTATTTGCTCTTGATTTTTATGCAACCACTTATGCATGAATATTCGGCGGGAACCTGAAGCATAATTCGCGCTCTATCTGCCCCCGCCTGTTCCCCACCTGTTTCTCCCACCATTCCCTCATCATTATCCTACCTGCTCTTCATCATTTCTTAAAATGTCCCACAAAACTCGTGTAGTCACAGAGCCCACTTCTCCCCGAATAACATACGAGGGTCCCTTTGGGAAACAAAACCTGATTTTAAGGGTCTAGGATGCATCGTTTCCGAGCTATGAGCGATTTATCGAGTGTTATAGTAATCTGTTTTATACGTCAAATTCCTCAAACTTCATTTCTTTCGTTTTAAATATTTTGATCGCAGGATATGAGAATAATTCCCTATCATGCAAAAGAACACTAACAGGTACATTTCGTGTTGATGGTATCTTATAAACTGTCGTAAATCGCCAACTCTCCTAAGCCTATTTATTATACAGGGAGAGGATATTCAGAGAGAATTCCCTTTGAACTTTGATTATTTTACGATATGCAATTCAAGCAATTTAACCTGTTCATCTAAAAGAAAAAATAAAGAAAAATGTAATTCATTTGTCAGTATTATTTTTTTCAACCCATTTTCTATGTGATAAAAGGCTTGGAAAATATCAATTTGATATATGAGTAAAATTTAAGTTGTGTTTTCGTTATTTGTAAAATAAATACAGGTACTTTGGCCTTATTGTGAATATTCTACAAATCTGAAGATTTGTATTTAGCATGTTTACATAAGTATATTGTACATAAGTCATAGTATGTCAACTCGATATGAAAATTTTATTGGTAAATTAGATTACGCTTTGATAGTTAGGATGTAATTACAGTGTTCAAGAATTTGAGTATCAGTTAAATTACTGTGAGTTTCTTTTGTGTACGACGTTCATTGTCAACAATCAGTGCATGTAGTGGGTTAGGTCGAAAATTGCTCCTTAATGTTCTACTACGTGATTCGGGCAATTTTGATTACTGATGAAAATGTTATTTGATTTAATATAATAAATAATATATGATTTGAATATTCTGTAAAATATGAAAACGCCATGGATATCGTCATAACGCAGATACGAATATGACAATCAAAACAAATTTATTTCATCAATAACTATCTGGAAAGACTTATTGTTTACCTATTGTTGTATCTGTTGTACAGCTATTTTCTTCCCTATAGGGCCACTAAAGATGAGATAAAGTATTCCTGAGACACGTGTATGGCTGTTAATTCTTAAAATTATATTGTTATATGCTTTGTGGTTGATATCTTCCCGATCCTTAATCATATTGTTTATTTCAAATCACATATCTTCAATGGGCTGCATTATTGTAATAATAAAGTTAATATATAAATCTTGAATTGTTCGATGGCAAGTGAAATGCAGAAATTACAGGCTTAATACTAGATGGATAAGATAATAATAATAATAATAATAATAATAATAATAATAATAATAATAATAATAATTTAGGAATAATACCGCAGTAGTATTATAAAATGTAATAAAGTGTCGTACATAAATGAAACTTCATGTTATTTTCGTGTTGCAACACATGCTATTTTTCATGTTATTTTCGTGGTGCAACACATGAACAGTATCCCCCTAAAAATTATTACAAGTGCCATAACACCATCGTGGTGACGTTATTGCAGAGAGAAGAAGAGCTTTTTGCAAGAGAAATATCATCCTATATTTTATGTTCATCGATAATTCCGAACAGAGAAAAAAGCGACTAAGCAAGTGAATGTGTCGTTTCAACCCGTCCTAAACGTCCTCGCGATGCGTCGCCAATTCACTTGCCTTGGCCCTCGAGCGGGGTCGAGTGCCGGAGCGCAAGCGCGTGCCGCGTTCGCGCGTCACGAAACGTCACGAGCGAGCACGAGGCGCGCGGCGCCCGCGCGCGCTGCCAGCCACTCGAAGCTCCCGCCCCCGGCAACCCACATCCCCCGCTCGGCTCCCGCGCGGGGCGCGTATCGACTTACGTTGCGCGCTCTGCGAAGGTGAAAGGGCGCCGCTTCTGCCTGTGCCACCGCCTTCGCTGCCGCCGCCACTACAGCGCCCGCATGCCCGCGCCGTCACAAAGCGCCGCGCGTCGCGGCCACCGCCACCGCCGCCGCCGCCGCCAACGCCGTCTCCGCTCCGCCGCCACCGCCTCCGCTGCCCGCCCGCGCCGCCACCATGGAGACGCGTCTCGCGCGCCGCGCTCCCCTCTTCCGGCAACAGGCGTCGCCGAGCGGGGCCGGGCCGCGCCGCCCGCCGCTCACGCCGCGGCGCCGGCTATTCTCGTCGGCCGCCGCCGCTCGCCGGCCAAAATACGCCTCGCGCGGCGCACGCCCCGGCGACGCTGCGCCTCCGCGGACGCCCGTCCAGCTCCCTCTCTGCGCGGCTCGGCCGCCACCTCAACACGGGGGCCGCTTGAAACGCGTGTCCTCACTCGATCGCGTGGCTGGAACTGCACCACCAGCGCGCAACTCGCCGTGCGGGGTCTCGCGAACGCGGGAAGCAGTTGTCGCGTTTCGGAGGTGGTCCGCTCGCGGCGCTGCCCGACGCCCGCGCGCTGCGCCGCTGCACGCGCGACTCCTCGTTGCCTGCGCCGCCGCCGCCGCCACCGGCGCGCACCCCATCCTCCAGAAATAGCGTTGCCCCGGGCGACGGTGGCAGCGGCAGCGCAGTCTGGCGGCCTCGCGCCGAGACGAGCGAGCGCGCGCGCGATCCATACCGCGCGGGGGCGGAGGCAGCGGAGTGCGGAGGCGGGCGCGGATCGTGGGAGAGAGGGGCGGGGCGGAGCGGGGGAGGACGCGCGCGCCCACGCGTCCCGCGCCGCGGCGGCGGGGGCGGGGGCGCACGCCAAAGGCCAGGGGTTGCACGGTTTATCCGCGCGATCGAACCCTGCCTACCGCCCGCGCCCGTCGTCGCCTCAGCGCCCTTCGGGAGGGGGGAGGAGGAGACGAGATGACGGTTCGGGAGGAGCTCGCACAAACGGCCTCCTTCCGTCATAATATTAGCATCCTCGCCTCCGGGGATCAGTGTAACGCCTGCGCGCCGGCGCCGCTTTCCAAAGCCCTCCGAGACTAAGCGGGCGTTAGCAGTAATGTTATTTGGGCTCGTCGCGACCTCCGAGTTGGAGCTCCTCGGGGAGGGCGACGCCCCCTCTCGCCTGGTGGCCGCGCAGCCGCCCGCTATTGCCGGCGCGCAAGTATTCCGCGCAGATTAGGAGGCGGCGGCGCCAGCCCCTCAGCGCGTGGTGATGGCCGGGGAAGTTGCGCCTTGGCGCCAGTGGGCTATTTGCCTAATTGAGACCGAACGAGAACCTTAACTGGGTCATATTACTGATTGGAGAGAGAATTGGCGTTCTAAAGTAGTTGGGTCTCCCTATTTTCTTTATTTGCCGGCACACAAGTACATCAACAAAGTTTTGTTTTCCGAAATTGTCGTCCGTGATCACATTTTACAAACAATTTAAAAACAAATCATTTAAAAAATATCATCTGTATTTGTTACGGCCACATCCTTAGCAATCATGTTATCGTCTGAAAATTTATTGAAGATTTTTTAAAATATTTTCGTACACAATTGATAAAACGCTGTGTTGGAACATTAATTTTCTCATTAAAATGCTGCTATAAGTTGATACTTTTTATTCAATATTTTGAACTTTCATGTACGGTATCAGTCGTGTCGATAATACGATGAAACCCAATTTTATTTTCTTTCACAATATTTTTTTTACCTTTCAAATAATTTGATTTAGTAACTGAAGAGTTTGATTCCGAAGTGGACAATTTCTATTTCCGTTCACTTCCTAGTTTTTCTATCAATCTACATTTTTCCGTCGTGTTGTCAAACTTCAAACATTGTGTTCGTACTATCTTCAATTCACTATTTTCATTTTTATTACTAGACTTAGTAAACATCTTATTTCATGATATTCCTATTTATTGGAAAATATCTTATCGGGTAAGATGATAAAAATTGCCTACAGTCGGAGTGAAAAAAACTTGTTTCAACATGGATTTTTGTTTAAAATAAAACCATTTAGTTATGTTTACTCTTCTTTAAACTCACTCGACAATCCAATAATGAAAATTTAATTTTTGTAAGAATATAGCCTCAATTCAATTGCAGAAAGGTTGTTTTCGAAGATTTTTAGGTATGTATTTTTAAATCCCTTGCACTCCGTTTAGTCACGTTTCTTCAAGTGATAGCTGAATTATTAGAACGATCAAAGTACAATAATATAATAGTAACCTTAGAAGTAATAAAGGGTGGGCAATGTTTGTCCACCTTTTTACTTTCTCGCAGTCCCGTTTCAACGCAGTCAAGAAGATTTCATGTTCTTGCCGCATATCTGTGCATATGGGGTTGCCTAAAAATCTTTAATTTTCCAGTACACGGCCATTGGCAAAAGTATACGTACTACATTTGACCCCTCTGCAAGCTGTAGACTTGTGTATAATTTGTTTAGAGACATCAGTAGAAAACTATAATTTCTCTTTAGTAAAGTTCTGTCTCCCAGCGGCAATATCATACATACTTCAGAACGGTCTCAGAGTGTCCCTCGACACGTGTCTTCATCTGCCATCATCAGGGCGTTTTGTGTAAATTAAGATTTGTTTTTCTTGCTAGGAAAATCGCAAGACGAAGGTTTTCACCACCGGCAGTTATCTTTCTGCATCACAACTAACACGCACACCACAAGGAATAATGGCCCATTTTGTCATGTTTATGTTGATTTTTGTCTTCTCGTTTACGTACGTATATTCGGAGTATAAAGAAATTCATGTAACGCGGAAAATCGATTTCGAGATTTAAACGAAAGTACACGTTTTGAAGTCCTCTGATACTTAGTTGTTGTTGATGGATTCTATTTTTAAAGTTCATGCATCCTCCGTCTGACTACCTGTGAACAACACTAAACTATTCCTAGGAATTTTGACAAAATGAAAACTCTACGGCCAATCTGCACTGACTAAAAACCGCGCGATTTACAAAAATATTGTTTACAATAGTAAGAGTACTTTACAAGAAATACCAAAGTCATTTCTACGTTTTCTCAAAAAAGGCTCCAATTTTTTTCTTTAATTTTCATAGATGGCACAGGTCTTGTTTTTACTGTCAAAGTTAATTTTTTTTCGGCGTCTTCCGACAACTACCAAATTAAAGATTGTATCCTTCAAATGAAATTTGTTCTCCATAATTAGTTATTTAATGTCATGTGCATTTTTATAAATATATTAGTAGCTTTTGCTTAAATCTGAGTAAAAAATAGGGAATGTTAAAAACAATATTTTCTAAAAAAGCGTTCCAAATATTTTCTTTAATTTTTTATAGGTTATATTAAATGCACTGAATAACGAGACAAAATACATTTTCATTTATTTTGTTTTTTCAAAATTCCAGAAAAGTATTTTTTTATATATTTAAGGTACTCGTCTACAACAAAATGACGTTTTTACCTGAAAAATTGGAATTTTTGTTTAAATTATTTTTTGTGCATTGAGATGTTTGCTTTTCAATGCTTAAGACTGTTTCTAAGTTGGTAACCTTTTAATTCAACGCAACTATTCCAAATGCGCGCGCACGGCGCATTATACCCACGGCCATTTGGGGTTCAGGGAAAAATTATTGGTTAAAATGAAAGAAAAATTAAATATTTGGTGATAAATAAAAATGCATTTTAAACTAATGTAAAGTCCTTATATTGTCATATTAAAACAGATTATCACTTTTGGACAAAGTATTTCTTGTAGCTAGAGATTTAGTGATCAAAGACTATTTAAGAGCTAATGAATCTTAATCTGGCTTTTCCCTAAAGTTACTTTCTCTCTTGTTTGGCCCGACTTGAAACTTTTCTAATTTGGAAGATATTTTTATGATAATTTTTTTATTTAATTGTAGAAAGTGAATTCTTGTGCCTAAACCTCAAATTGTTATAGAAAATGGACATTATCAATAATAAATTGCTCTGTTAATTGATATTCTTACCAGTGATTCTTAAAAGTTCTAATTCAGGTTCAGGCACTATATTTTAGTCTAAATAAGAATCATCAAAAAGTGTTTTACGGTTCATGAGTTAAGATGTAAGAAATCATATCCTGTGTTTTCGGATGAAAAAATATAAATTTAAAAAATTGACTTTGTTAATATCTAATCCTACGAGTTAAAAATGTTTTTAAATTCATATATATGCCACAAATAAAAATTTTAAAACTCGGACAACTCCCTTAAGACGTTAATATTTACATTACGAACATTCTTTATACATTACTACCTTGATGAGCACAAGTACTTCAAGGGATGTCTTGAGAAGTTTGTCGAAAGTTCAAAACTCAAAATTTTTGGTACGGATAGAACTAAATGAATTGGTATAAACGCCATTTTCACGTGTTATGATTTTTCAAATATCACACAAATGTATGTTATATATATATATATATATATATATATATATATATATATATATATATATATATATATATAACATTTACATTACGGACATTTGTAAATATATTGCAATTTTGAGCTCCAGCGACTGTAAATGTCAGTTTTCTGTGAACATGACCCCAAATGCTCAAAACGGCAATTTCAGACGGCATTTTCAGATAATGCTCAAACGGCATTTTCAAATAATGACTCCAAAACTTTAAATAAAAATATTTATAGAAGTACAGACTTTTCCATTCCATAATATTCTTTAATTTAAATTCGACTATTAGGGGAATGAAAAATTGAGAAACTGTTAAAAATGTCTTATAGGTACCAGAAGAAGGCAGCTGGGAAGAGGGTGGTGCCCCCCCCCCCCCCCCAAAAAGCTAATCCAGACGGAAGGGAATAGGAAACTAGTACGAGAAAGTCTGTGCCATTCTGTGTTATTTAGTTTGTATCTCATTATAATAATTAAAGAATAGTTTTTACTCTACTACAGAGATGTCCAGTTACTTTCGAGTGAGAGGTAAATTGCTCATTTGGGTTTGCGCTGTGCAGTCGCGTCGCCAACGCAGAGCAAGGCCTCCCCAAGTTGCCCTTGCCCTTTGACCGGAAGCGTGGGAAAGGTTATGGGTGAAGCGCTATCCGCAATGGTGGAAAATCAATAAGGGAACGTTTCGTACTCTTTGAATTTCGACTGGACTGAAATCATTTGAAGTTCGTCTGTTTGGAATGGAATGGTCACATCGTGTCCTTTTGCAGGCATGGGAATTTCGACTAGCAAGCTGCAAAGGTAATACATTTTGGCTAGGAGTTTGTTCTTATGTTTCATAGAATGGGTTGTTTTTTGCTGAAAAATGAATGAACATCCACCCTTCTGCTCGGATTTCATCACTTGAAATTTTCACTTTTTAGAAAGCTGAAGGGAGATACTTATTGACATTACATCGGCAGTGAACATGCAAGACTAGTCACAAATGTGGCAGTGACGGTAGCTCACATGCTTCTTTGAATATTCAGTTCACCGTCTTGTTTCACTGTGGAACAAATGTATTAACAGTTTTGACATTTATTGTTGAAGTAATACATTTTGAGTTATTCTCAAAAATGTCATTCTAAAGACGCAAATTGAACAACTGGTGAGCTTTAAGGTTTGGGCAAATTTATGGAAACTCGATCTTAAACTCAGATTTTTCACTGGACAGTGGTAATCTTAATAAGCAAAGCCCCTTTAAAAGCCTAAGCTTAAGAGACTTCGTAAATAATGAATCTTCAAGGAAACGCTCTCCTATTTTGAGAAGACGCATATGCATGTTTCGAAAGCCCCTCTGCTCTGCGTTCATACACAGGGAGCGCGGGGCAATGTACCCGCATCCCCCGCTGAGCTGAAGAGGACAATATTATAAAGTTTTGCGAAAATGTCACAAAATATTGTTTTTCAAACAAGTTAGTAAAATCTGTCTGCTGTCTCTCCGGAATGAATTTGAAAGGATGTGACTGGAGTAGAAGTCATTTTGTGAAAATCGTAATTTCACTAAACACTTTGAGTGCACGTTTCTATTTCCGATCACTTGTTACTGCGAAAGAAGGCGAATGTCCGAAAATAATTGTAATAATATGTAAATAATCGTTAAAATAGGAAAGGCAGAGCTGTCTTCGGAATTAATTACAACAAAAATATGGGGCGGTGGTGTAAATGGTTTACCAGGAAGGTGGCATAATTCTTCTCCCGTTACAAGTGTCAAGGCATGGTTAGAACAATTTATTGGAACAACGTACAGATCTAAATTTAAATATAACCCTGAAACAGTATGAAGTTCGTTACAAGCGCTTCCAGCGGTGAGGAGAGTTGTGCGGCACGCTCCGGGTAGTGTTCAGCCGTCCGGAATTGGTTTTTATCTCCCTCCGAGTGTGGTGCGCGTCAGCTGAGCCTCGCAGCTCCTTTCGCGCGCCACGCACGGCGCGCCTTTCGGCCTGCAACGCAATTGGCGCGCGCGCCGCCCGCGCGCCCTACGCTGCCGCTTTGATCCCCGCATCGCGCCGCACCGGACGGAGGGGCCAAACGGGTTATTACAGAGATGCCGCCTTCGTTTACTTACGGATACGCCCCCGCACCCCGACATCAAAGCGCCCGCCCTGTCTCCGACTTCCGTCCCGCCCCGCCCCGCCCCGCCCCGCCCCGCCCCGCCCCGCCCCGCCCCACCCCGCCCCGCCCCGCCCCGCCCCGCCCCGCCTTCCCGGCACGCGCCGACGAGATAAGGGCGGCGCGGCCGGGGGCACGAGTAAATTGCCGCGCGCTCCCTGTGTATGAACGCGGCGCAGAGGGACTTTCGAAACATGCATTTGCATCTTCTCAAAGCCGGAGAGCGTTTCGTTGAAGATTTATTATTTACGAAGTCTGTTAAACTTAGGCATGGAAAAGGGCCTAAGTTATTAATGATCACTAGACACCACATGCAAAGCACTAAAATGTTCCAAAGTAGGTAGGCAAAACTTCACTTAATTATATAAAACAGGCACTCAAAATTGTTTGGATTGATTTCAAAATAAGTAATGGTGTAGCGGTAAAAAACGTACTACCAATTGTCATGTTACATGTACCATTAACAAACCGTATAAATATTCTGAGGATTCTGTTTCGCAGATTCGCAATTCTGTTTCGCAGATTGAGGGAATGGATTAGAAGGCGTGACAGTCGTTCTTGCACGTTTGTGCAGGAAGTCGATGACACGCGCACACTGAGTTAAACGCGCACTTCGGAACTCGAGATCTGCAGAGGCAGAAGGATCACACTTCCTTGATGGCGACGCGCGCTAGAGATAGGTGTACTACGTTGGCGATTAGGGAAAAGCTACTCGAGGCGAATTGTAAATGCACTGCCACTTTCATATAAATCCATTGTCACTTATTAAAATAAGCCAAAAATTAAAGATATATTACAAAGAACATATTACATAGAAAATTATTTTTTAAATAAGAAAAAGATATAATAAACATTCGGCTGACAAAGAAGGGCAACGTTAAACAGATAAGACCGAGCTCCCTGCTCTCTAGCAGAGGTACGGAAGATGACTTTACAGGCGGGCTGTGATCACGTACATGCAGTTTCTGCGAACACATTGAACCTAATTGTCAATATACACACGTTGAATTCCGAGGAAGCAGAGCGCCTAAACGAATGTACAAACATTAGAGGAACTAAAATCGATATCTTCATGAGACTTGGCAACCAGGGCCAACAACCGCAAATAGCCCAAACCTTCATCTGATGGTACATTCAGGTTCTCCCTAGAATCACTTTGCTGCCCCCTAGAGAACCGTGGTTTGAGAACCTGATAATAAAATAAATTTGGAAATGAATAAAAGCCTTAAATTTAGTATTAAAGAAATTAAATAGTGATCTATTAATTATAATGAATTATTAAAATAGGATTTTCATTTCGACCCGTCATGTTGGCGGGTCGAAAGTATTGTAATGATGTACCCATCAACAATAATTTCTCGAACTTTGGCGATTGAGATTTGTATTATTTAATGAGATCTTTTGGGTCTTCCTACTACAATTTTGGGGTGGTGCTCTTCCGAGAACTCTTAGCTATTCAGAATTTCGAGTTTCATCTGCCATGGTAGCCACGTCACAGTTTGTTGCCGTGTTTGGAAACAATGTTTTTACTTTTCCCTTCTTTCAGATTCTGCTAAAAATTGGTAAAAACCATTTCACCAAAACATCCAATTAATTTTAAAATATATCGTATGTGTACTGTAACGTCACACCCTCCGTGAACGGACATGATAAACCCCACCCGCGATTTTAATTAAAGCATTAATTTTTTTTTTTTTTTGTGCCACATGAGGGGGTCAAATCCTTCGTTTTGTCGCGTGTGAGGTCCCAAAAACACTTTCAATTCGAACTTCGAACTTGGTACTTCGGAATTAACTTCTATTGGAGCTTTTACTGAGTTCATACTTCTGATTTTGCGTGCCGTAGATGAACTTCTACAATAGACTTTGGGCTTCGAAGACGCATTCACAGTGGCTTGCATCTCGAGCCAACACGTGGGACCACTGACATCTCAAAGACGCATTTATGATGTTTTATTTCGGCACTAAACTTGTGCGTGGAACTCCATTCCTTGAGTTCGCCGTAACATGTGCTCAGAGACCGCTCACTCTGACCACGTTCTCGCCTGATTCCGGAAGCGAATACAGCACATCGCCTCGTTAGCGTCACATCGCCGACGACGCGACAATGGGCCTTACGGTCGCACGCCCTCGTCCAACGTCCCGCCTGGATGAAGGAGAAAGAGCCGGGTCCGCATCTCACCGCCGCACAGTGGGGCCAGAAATGGGAAAAGTTGACAAAAAGTATTTTTAAGCCTTTTTCAGAACTTTAGGGAATAACAACTCATTTTATAATTAAATAATTAACTTATAACTTATTCAAATATTTATTTACATAACCTCAAAGTCAGAACTTTCATCAGGCGGCTCTTCTTCAAGAAGTGAATTTGTACTTGAAGCCATGAACATTGGTGTAACTTCTAGATCCAATGCCTTTGTGATATTTTTTTCTCTATTCCATTTGTGAAATCAGTGGGTTAGATGCAATTAACAGTCTGCGAAGCACTTTTTTCTTCTAGGTTACACTTTTTTCGTTTTTTTCTTTTCAATGTGTTTAATGACACCATACAGAGCCCTCCTTGTTTATAAAGAGCTATCAGTATCAGATCAGGAAGAGAATATATAAAAAAATTATTGTAGGTAGAAAGACTAACAAAACTAGATGTGCATCATCAGAAACAAAGAACCTAATTGCAAATGTGGCAAACATGGGCAAACTTTGATTAATGTTTTGACAACTAGATGAATTCCAGAATCCTGCGCCGCTAGCCGAATTTGTTTATTACGCTCCGTGAAGTCACGGAGGTTGTGCGAATTCTAGACGCGCGGGTTCCTGGTTGGGTGACCGGCCAGGAACCCCGGAATTTAACGGCGTTGAGCCTCTGACCGCAGGGATAAAAGGCACTGTCTGACTGCGACGTGACGAGACTTGACAAATATTGTAATTACTCATTACTCAGTAACGGACGATTACTCCAGAGAAAGCGCTCAACGCCCAACAAGGGGTAAAAGAGACGCGTTGCGTCAGCAACGACGCAACAAATAAAGAAAAAAAAGATTTACTTAATATCATAGCTCAGAAACACTCGGAAGGGAACTAAAAGACAATATGAAAAACCGGATTTTAAAATTTCATTCCATTGTGACACATGACGTGTTTACTGAGAATTACTAAATTATTATTCAAGGAATATGTTTTTTTAGAAATACAGATGTAAAGTAAGTATCTCCAGGTATCGTATCCATAGCCCGTACGATCCTGCTAGTCGAGAGAGCAAAATATTTTCATCGAACCACACCCCTTTCTTCTTCCTGCGCGAGCGAAGAAGTGCGCCGCACATCACTTGTGCAAATTCAAACTTGTATTGAATGGAGTGTCGTGATTTCCCCTTCCTTTCCTGATCGGGGCACGATGAAAGAGATGATTTGCTACCTCTTTCATGTGAAATGGAGCATCTGAAGTATATTTTGATTTTGGACTTTTTGGCAACTTCCCCCCCTCTGGCCCCACTGTGCGCCACCCCCTGCGCTGCAGGCTTCGCCGGCACCTAGCCGCCCAGGAACGAAGTTATCACGTCAACAATAGTAAGACTTTTTGTGAATGGCCCGTAATCGGGTCCTTTTCCCCGCCGAGTTGCGGAAGGACTATAACAAATGAAGCTGAGAGCGAAGATGCCATCAATACGGCATGTTATTCCAGCGGCAAATTAATAGTTTTTCATGTTTTTTGCTTGTGATAAGTTAAACTAGGATAGAAAGCCGCAATGACTTTATCAACATTTGTAATAATCTTTGTAAAAATCATTCAAGACTAACGTTTCAGGAGATGGCGTGTGTGGTATTTTTCTTGGCGGAAAATATAACATAGAATAATATTAAAAATAAAAATAAGATGAGAAAATTACTTAAATACATATATCAATCCGAGCATCAAACAATCGATTTCAACATTCATGCGCATGCTCACCATATTTCATTAGTTTTGGAACGTACTTGACAAATTTTAATATTTATTGCTTATTTCTTCTTTTGATAGGGCATAAACTTCGGGCCCCTTTTCAAAAGTACCAGTTGATCATGATAAACAGCATTTTTTCATGAAGTTCTTCATATGTCTTTTCGGAAAATATTTCCTTCCATTCAAATACCTGTTGTGTCCACTTTGCCGAAAATCAGTTTCTACTAAAAATTATCCACTCAATTAAACTTACTTTAGTGGGTTGCAACATCGAAATTATAACAAAAAGTTAATTTAACACTTGTAAACATTGTTCTTATTTTTGAAAAGAATACTTTAAAGAACATTTTATGAATATGCATAATGATACTTGTTCTGATATCTTCAATCCGTATTATTCGCTTTGGTTAGCTCTTCTAATTAGCTCTCCGCGGATCCAAGAGCCGTTAGATACACTATTAGGCTGAAGCTTGTGAAAAAGTTGAAACTGGAAAAAATAGTCATCTGTTCATCATATTTTTGGAAAACAGTTTACATTGCAAAAACATCTGTGCTCGAAGAGAAGTGGAGGAACGAATCTACTGCGTTCGGTGCAAACGAACAGAGGATCAGTTTTAAGCTACACAATGCTTGGCCCAGAAAGCTTACAAAATGAAGATGGGAATAGCTCGAAGCACAGGTTGATTGGTTTCAATTTACTCTCCTCCTGTATTTCACTTCTTCGGAACAAAGAAGTCATCCATCTCGAGAACGAGCACGAGTAGCAGTGGCTGAGATATACAGCTTTCGTTTTGAGTTGGAACGAGTCAATCTCGATTGTTGACTAGTGATAGAGAATTTCATTCTAATATTATTCGGCATACGGACTCGGAAATTACATTTCTAGTGATACTGCTCCACTAGTATTATTATAGTTATCTAATTAATTTACTATTCCACTGGTACGATTATACTCTTATATATCTTCTCCGTCGCGTGGTGCAATGCTGAGTGCTTACGTGAGCACCACAGGATATACAGCGCACTGAACGTCTCGATGGTAATTTTTGCATCCAATAAGATTACGTAACCCATAGTGTATTACATAATACACCTTACTTAGAAAATTTTCATGATTGGTTTCTGAGAAGAGAAAAATTATTTTTCTAACTTATTCTTCAATTAATTTTTTACAATTTCCTTCATTGTCTTAGAATTCCCAGTCCTGTCATAATAACCATACAAGTCAAAAGTATTCAAACGTATAATACGTTCGCATATTCACAACACATGCAGCAATTTCCTAAAGCCATGAAGTTTGAAAAACCGACATACAGAAGAAAATTGGCAGGAGTCTACATGACTTTCTTTCTATTACGCATATGAAAAAGCGAAAATCATTTTATACTCTCTCTACGAGAAAATATTCTTCTAAATTTCTCTACGAGAAAATAATACTTTACTACTTACTCACGGTTGCAATATTTTCTCTTTTTTACTTACGTAATCCTTGATACGGATTATTGGATCCTGGATACGGATTAATTACGGATCCTTGATAGCAATAAATCGATTGACGACAAAAATCTTCTGTCTGATCAATGATAGTTCCTTAACTGTTCAATTTTCTCCAAAATTTATATTTTTCGACTGATCTGAACAGACTCGAGACCGTGCGGGTTTAAAACGAATATTTAAAATTTTGGGGGTACTTTACACGAAGTTTCAACAATGTTTTCAAAATATTCTCAAAAATGGCTCAAACTTTCTTATTAAACTTTCTCTTTGCGTAGGGTAAAGAACGCAAAACAAGCGCACGTCTAATTTTTGTTGAAATATCTCAATTTTCTAAAATTGGAAAGTTCGAAATTTATCCGGCGTTGTGCTACAATTATATTATTGTAAATGAAGATTTTTTTCTTTAATAAAATCTCTTGCTTCAAGTCAAATCTTGAAATAATGTCGAACAATTTTTTTTAAATATGATATTTTGCGTAATTTTTCTTGAACTGTAGACAATTTATAGACAATAATTTTCTCAAAAACGACTCTAAATGTTTTCTTTGTATTTTTCATCGTATGTAGCAAAGGATGGTAAAAATATTGTGATGGTCCCATTTCGGCAAACGTTTTATAATTTCGAAAATTTCGTTAAATGAAATCATATACAATTGTTTTAATGCAATATATAAAAAATTTTCAGAAAGTTCCAAAATTGTTACTTTTCGTCGTACTTCAAAAGAAAAAATATAGTAGACTCCGGTTATAGTGAACTTCAAGGGTCTAACATTTTTGGTTCACTATTTCAGAGGTTCACTATATCCGATGATGACTAAAATAAATGGAATTTCTTTACAATGATTGATTTTATTAATAAAACGCAAAATTCATTAACAGTACAAACTGAAAATTTCAATATCTTAATTTGTATGTACTGAAACATGCCCGACGTTGAGTGGTGTCAATTTGAAAGAAGCCCCGTCTTTCTATTTAAAAACAAGCCCCACTTGGAGAGACATTTTGAAACATAATTTATTACTGATAAATGTAATTTGGGCGCTAGGAAAAGGTTACACTTGAAACCTAATGATTCCTACGTAATTTAAATATCTCTCCTTACAAAATTATGTTGGGCTAGCTCAGTTAATTGGGGTTCGAAGTTCGCTATTTACTCTGCAACCACTTATTCAATCTGCTAACCATACAGAGTGGCGAGGAATCTGAAAATCCTATTAAAATGCTGGATTGTATGTAACGAACAATGATAATCAGCTTTCTTTCAATTTAACAAAATGGACTTCATTATATTGATAATCAAAATGAATTAATCTTTGGTCGTGACAAGTTTTCTCTATATTACAATAGTTATAAAACCTTTTTATTCATACGTGGGTCTTCGTGCGCTCTTCACTTCTTCGTTCGTTGGCGCCCCGTAGAACCTTCTCCGTTGATGCAGCAGAATCTTGCTTCTGGATAAAGTCCTCGCCTAATGTCTGTGTCTGGTTCCAAATTCTCCTGGCGATACCGTAATAATCCGTGACTTCCCTCACTAATGTCTCGGGTGGACGCCTAGATACGTATTTTTCTTCTTACAAGAACGCTCTGTCCTAATACAAGAAACGATAGTTAACTTTATACAACAATCAATTACAGTCTTTCCTCGATCTAGTAAAATATATCAAGAGCCGACCCGCTTATCACCGCGTTACTCTAGCGAATGAATGTTCTTCTAAAAACTAGGAAGCATCCGAATTTTATATCTTTTTCTTTTGTCTCTCAAAACAATGCTTACTCCGCCTCTGCTCTGTCATTTCAACCTAACGAAAATGATCCTTAACGGTTGTTTATTTTTCATATAGTGACCCCCTCGCGATCGTCTATTGACATCCCTATATTATGTCAAATAAAATGACATTTACATAATAAAAACGGTTCGTCATTTTGGTATATAACAGTACAAAATCAAGTATTTGGAATTGTCTGCTTCGTACATTTTTAATTAGATGCAGAGTTCGTGCTCTTTCCATACTTGATTCTGCATTGTCCTCTGTCTCTAAGTATCGTAATGGCAGCCATGACACCTTCCAATGCCTCTTGCACTGTTGGAACACCATCCCACTTTAGGTGACATAAAAAGGATATTATGGGGAATGTTTTAATAAGTTAGGAGGAGAAAATTTGGCTGAGGATTGAAAATATGATAGTAATTTTCGAGTATCATAATTATGACATTAATGTCACTAAATTCATGAAAATGTCCTTATTATGACGTCACAAGTAATTGTTTTGCACTTCGAAATGATTTGTATTACCATGAAAGGAAGAAGAATAACGATGAGTTGATAGCGGTGACATGTTTGCTTGCATTTGTTCCATCAAGAATCGGAGGGGAATGAAAAGAGGAAATCATTACGACGCTATCTCAAGAGCGTCAACATTCAGGCATTGTGAACGGAGCGCCCTTCATCTAGACTGACCGAAATTGCGGCGAGTAGCGAGCGGATAGAACATTGAAAGAGATTACAGCGTTGTATATTTACCCGTATCGCCTCCCAACTTGAAGCGCCTGTCATCACGGGACGCCGTGCTCAAAGAGCAAGAGTCGTCGACTTGTCTCCGCGTGAAAGCGAAAGCGATATTTTCGCGGTCCGCGACCGCGCGGGGTGGCGCGGCGCAGGGTGGTGTGGCGCGCTGCCGCAGCCCCCCGGGCGAGCGCGTGCCCCGCCCCGCCCCGCCCGCCCCGCCCCGCCCCGCCCCGCCCCGCCCCGCCCCGCCCCGCCCCGCCCCGCCTCCCGTCGCGTCGCGTCGTAAAGCACTGGCACGTTCGCGCACTCCCTCTTGTGCGAGTAAATCCTTCCCGGAGACAATTACCCCGCTCGCTGCGCCGCGCGCCTCTCACTCGCGCGCCCCCCAAACGCCACACGTCCCGCCACTCCCATCCCCTTCCTGGCCCGCCCCGCCACCACCCTTCCCTTACTACAGCGTACCCCTTACTACAGCTCTGCGTTTATCGCCCATTTCGTCCCGTTTTTCCTGCTTCTCCCGCTGGTGCCATCCGCTGTTTCATCATTCTTTCATGGCCAGGGAGGTTTCATTCCGGTGTCGGGAACAAAAGACAGATCGACACCCTTGGAAGGTTCCTAGTTTGGTTACTAGGTGTACCATTTGCGGTTTATTTCTGTTTTCTGATCTTTTAATTGTTTACCAGATTTATATCTGCCAATAAACATTATTTTTCCTGATGTCAAAGACTTGTTATTTTTCCAATTATAAAATAATTGAATTCGAGTTTTCGAAAGACTTATTTTGTGCCCTCTTCTTCAGACTGTATCATGACATATTATCAAAACACAATACTTTTACATTTTTTAAATTAGTTTTTACTACATTAACCTTCTTTTACTGCGGCACGCGATTCATTCTACCTTATAATGTTCAGTGGTCGCGTTCTTATTACTTATCGTCTTGCGTATGTAATTTATTAATGAGTAAGATACTCATTAAATCTCACAACTAATTCGTCTTTCCAAATTTCTTTTCTGCCTAGCAGAAAGTTTCTTCTCCTTTTCTCCGCTCCCAAGTACATATTCTTCTTCTTTCCGCTTCTTTTTCCCCGCCTAATTCGTCGTCTTTCTCCTTCGCGACCCATGACACGCCCTGCAGCCGTGCGCCGCGCGTCGCGCCGTCTCGCGCGTTTTAACGAGGTCGTAAAGCCACTCCCGAGAAATATTGACCTCGCCCGATGAAGAGATCTACGGCGCTCCGTTCACGCGTGCAGTGGCGGACGGCACCGTAAGAACCCTCCTACATCTCCTGCGGACACGGACATGGGGGTCAAACGGTACACCAGTTCATCTCTCATCATCATCTCTCACTCTAAGGAAGGTACAATTTAGTACACAGACCCTCTATGCATGTGTTATTGGTGGATAGGGAATTACACTCCAGTTCCGCAACAAACAGATTTAAAACTAGAGGTGAAACTAGAGGTGATTCAATGACTCAAATTTTCTTGCATCACTCGTAACTTTTGTAATTTTCAAAAATTCCAAGAGTTAAGAACAATTTTCAAACATTCAAAGAAATTTAGACATCCACCATTTTTTAGGCATCACTACGTGTATCCGAGGAATAAATTTAAAGAAAGAATACGGAGCTGTTTTTGAGAACAAAATAATTTTTATAAATAACCTTAATTTCAAGCAAAACTTACGGGAATACTTCTTTCAAAAAAAATTACATGACCTTCTTAAAGATTCAATATATTACATTTTCTCTACCATTAATATGGTAGTTTTCCAACGTCAACTTTTTAGAATTTTCGGAAATACAGACATTTCAGAAAAACGAGACTTGCGCTATTTTTATTTAAGCGTACTTTGCTTGATCCGATGAAAAACTGTAAAGAAAAAAATCTGGAGTTGTTTTTGAGTCAATATCGATAAAAAAAGGTCTATATTACACGTCAAATTACGCGAAAACTACTAATAATTTCGAAAATTGGACTTGACGGTATTTAAAGATTCTTTGCAAAACAGATTTTTCAAGAAAAAAATTATCTTTAATATTGTTCTGATAGGAAGACTACGAAAACCTTTTCAACTTGACGACCTCACAAAACGTGTTTATTGACAAAAATTGCTTTGTAGCATTATTTTATTATTATTATTATTATTATTATTATTATTATTATTATTATTATTATTATTATTATTATTTACATTCTCGCATACTGTATACTTACGTAGTAAAGAGAAAACATTGCAATAATGCAGCGGTAAGTAGCAATTTTTCAACAAAAAACTCGTTTTGCAAGGTTCTCAGTTATCGAATGAGTGGTGTTACAACAGCACATACTTCCTCGTATTGATTATAATGGACATGCAATATTATTCTACAATAACCAGGAAAGTGGTTCCAATCAAATAATGTTTTCCTCCATAACTTCATTCTCAGGCCCTAGAAACAAAGAAGTGGATAAATTCTGTTTTTATACATAGTTAATTACTTCCTCTAACACGTGGTGTAGCTGGAATTCAGTTTTTTTTTGTGTCCTTCATACCGAAAAATCGATTGACGACAAAACGTCTGTCCGCCCGTTCGTCCGTCCTTTTGTCCGTCCGTCTGTGGTCAACGTTAGTGCCTAAACCATTCTCCCAATTTTATGCAAAATTGATATTCCTTAATCAATGTGAACGAATTTTATGAGTTTTTTAAAACGAATATTTTGATTTTTGAGAACACATGAACATTTGCAAAATTTTCTCAAAAATGGCTACTCATTTTTGATAAAACTTTGTCCTCGGATAGCTCAAACGACGCTTAATAAAATGGTGTAGGTCTCATCTTCGTTGAAGTACCTGATTTTTCGAAAATTGCATAAGTGCATTTTTTGAGGGGAGAGTGTGTTACTACAACAACAATATTGAAGAGATTTTTTCCTGAATAAATGCTGTTCTTTAGAGAGATCTTGAAATAAGGTCATGTTCAATTTTTAAAAAATATGAGAAATGTTTGTGTAATTTTGCGCGAAATATTTGCAATTTTTATTTTTTTAACAATCCTTTTCTCAAAAACCCTCTGCAAAGTTTTTCATTAAATGTTCTCCTCGTATGTATAAACGCTAAAAAATATGGGGTTAAGAAATAAATGAGGTCATCTTCGTCAACATAGTATTTTTATTCAGAGAGCCGGCTTTCGGCGGCTTTGCCGTCATCATCAGTCTCGCTGCTTTCGGCAAAAGTCGGTAGACTGACCACCTCTTTTATTTCTTCGCATAAGAACATCAACACCGAATTAGAATTTCAACAATATGGGGCTGGGGCTAGTCCCATTTTCGGCAAACAATCCGTATTTTTGAAAGTTGCAAAAAGATAACATATCGAAACTACAAAATTGAAGATAGATATTTTTACCTTAGACAAAAAATGTTGCATAAAATCAGCTGTTTAAAAAGCGTAAAGTTCAATTTTTCCAACAAAGTAGTAGTTTTAGCGTAATTTGTGTTCAAAATTAATGCAACTAAAAAGAACATTTTCTCATAAATCGCTCCAATTTTTTCTTGGAATTTTTTCCACGGGACGCTTAAAATAATGGGATGGGTACTATTTTTGTTGAACTCTCAGACGTTTCGAAAATTGCAAATTTAGAAATAAAGCGATAAAGTAATTGCTGTTGTAGCGACACTAGTTTTGAATAAACTTTGCCCACGGATAGTGTAAACAACACCTTAGAGTGCAGTAATAATAAGTATTCCTCTTATTATTAATACAATTCCTCTTAATATAAAAATTAGCAAAAACTCTGCACAAAATAATGAATGAATAAAAAATAAAGCATTTCGGCAGCAAGGTCCTCCAAGATTTGTTTTTCCTTCAAAATATTCAGGGCGGAAATTCTAGATTCTAAAATACTGTTTTCCACTTTTCAGTTAAGGAAATACTGTTACTTTCGAATTCAGTTCTTAATAAGTGAAATAAACTTCATAATGGTTAGTGATTGTATCTTAATCCCAATTTTAAAACATGAAAAGTAAAATTCAAGGCAAGATATTATGGGCCATGTAGCTAGACGAAAGAAAAGTTTCACTAATTAAAATCTTAGGAGTTTCGTGTTCAGTCAGGTGGTGTTAATAAATACTTAGCTAGACACCCATTTGCAATATAGTTTGGAAAGAAATATGCCACACATGTAATTTATAAATATTGACGGTTGATTTCTAATATGAATTAAATGAAATTTAACTATTTTTCGCTATTTTAAATTGTAATGTATGGCATTTAAGGCATCTAAGAAACATTAATTCAAAATAATAAAAGGTGCATTATACGTTTGCCCAGCAAATGCACATATTGTTCTTGAGGCGGATGATCTCTCTTCAGAGGTCATTCTACGGAAACTGGCTTGGAATCTGCTTGAGGGAGCAAACGCTCTCAGACACGATGAAGTTTGTTGCTGGTCGTTTGAAACTTAAGACGACGCGCGAACACGCCCCATTCAGTGAAGAACAATCCGACGTCGCCATAAAAATCACTGTGTCTACATTATCGCAGTTTGTATAAATTACAGTCCACGATCTTAGTTGGTAATTTATTTGAAAGAATGGTCGCCTCAATTTACTTGATCATTTTAATTTTACTGGGAAGCTTATGCTAATTTATATTCACTCCTTGCTAACTTGGGAAGTCTAATAGCTGGTACTGAACATTACGTATCCAAAATGAATAATATTGTTTTACAACAATACGGTTATAAGTTATAACATTCCTTGTGGAAAATATTTTTTCAAATTTATTTAGTTACACATAGAAACAGTTTTGAAAGCGGTAGGAAATTGTATCCAATTGGATTTTGGAATTGCAAACCTTTTGCATTTCAGTTAATCCGCGTTCTAGATTTTTTGACATAACATAATGTTCACATAATTTTGAGTTCTCTTTGCCATTTCGACTTCCCTTGTCAGATATTCAATTATTTTGTGGTGCACCAGTGCGCCCCTGTGTATGCAGGCAAATCTGATTACGAGGCACATGATTTTTGTAGATGGATCTATGAGTGTAAGGACCGATCCTCTCCCTGACACCCTTTCTCTTTGCCAGATGAGCAGTCGAAGCACCGGGCTTACTGCTATTGACAGATAATGACAGTTCATACTCCCACGAAGAATGTCACATACTATATTATTCGCTCCATCCTGGTGATAATTAATACATTTCGTCTACTAAGCGGCAGACTGGAAATAGCTCTCTTCACCGCGATAAACCACAGGTGGACAGTTCCTCACTGCTGAACGTGCAGACATTTATCTCTAAATTATAAAAACAAGTCTGGTAGATCAGTGCAATAGAAGCTGTAATAGTTTGCAGATTCTAGCGCGATTTTAAATCTGATTTGGTGTCAATCACCTTATTTGGCGCGTTACATTGTATAAATTTGCATTTCGGTACTTGCCACGTGCATTCCTGGAACTATGGGTTTCCTTTACTTTCTTTTTTTTTCTCGCACTTTGATGTAAGAGAAAGCTATATAATCCTATGCCGGAAAGCGGCGAATTTTCGGTAGAAAAACTTGTTGCCAGACCCTGTAACGAAAAGAGGATAAATTCTGTACTGCATGTACTAAGTTGCAGCCTGAATTATTGTTTTGTGGGTCCTTGATAACGAAAAATCGATTGATGTCAAAATGTCTGTCTGTACGTCTGTGATCAATGCTATAGCCAAAGCCGCTCAGCCAGTTTTCTCCAAAATTGATATCCCTGATCGATTTGAATGGTCCTGAGGCTTTGGGAGTTTCAAACGGATATTTTGAGCGAACTTTACATGAAGCTTCAAAAACATTTTCAAAATTTTCTCAAAAACATCTCCAATTTAGTTTATTAAACTTTGCCCTCGGATAGCATAAAGGAGGCTTAAGAGAATGGTGTACGTCTCATGTTGGTTAAAATTCCTGATTTTTTGAAAATTGCAAAAGTGGCCTTCTCAGCATTTGCTCAATGGATCAGGGAATTGGACAAAAAACCAATCGAGATGGGGGTCATTGACCAGGAATTACATTACTTATTACAGGCATATTGCGTCTTTTAAAGAAATAAATAATACAATACAAATGTACGCTAATTCAGTATACTACATCATTGTTTTCTTAAAATAAACATTTTTTTCGATGATAACTATAATCTCTAATTGTATAGAAACAGTTATGCAGCAGGAAAAATTTGTTTTTAAACTTAAATTTGTGTACCGATTTTAATTGTTCAATGTTATCTGGCAATGCGTTGTAAAGTAACGTACTTCATGCATTGTATGTGGATTTCTTGTAGTGAGTTGCTGATACTGACACTTGATGGACATGATTTCTGTGACGTATGTTGTAATTATAAATATCAGTATTACATGCAAATATGTTCCCATCGTTAAGTAAGTCAGTAAGCAATTAGTTTCGTAAATCCATTTAACATTTACTGGAGTTCCTATTGGCCTAGTAAATTACTTTTTTATTACTGGTCAGCATTGCGTATTTAGATTTACGATTACAGCTTGTATTGAGGTGGAATGCACAATTATAGGGCAACCGTACTGAGATCCTGCTTTGAGGAAAAGCTGATGTAGAGTCAAAGCTTGTCTACGTGAGACACTGAGATGCAGGAGTGTTTCTATGGATAAATTGTCGTGAACCCTGCCCCTATTCTTTCGTATCCACAAATACTTCATTCTACGTAGGCACAACAGGAGGAACCAAAGAGAACAAAGAAAAGCACGAAAATTTATTTTACCTGAATCTTGCGAATGATGCCCCATACGGGAAACATGGTTGCTTCAGGCAGATGACTCGGTCTTTAACTACTACTATACTTTACACATGAAAACACTCAGAAATCAGAAAAGAATAGTGAACTTGTCATGGAAACAGGGAATTTCAAAAATATTTTTTTTACAAATTTATTGGTAACAAGAAATATGTAGAAGGTCTTTATTTGTTGAAGGGATTCTATACAAACTCAAGGAAATGGTTTCTTACAGCTATTTACAACTAGTCAGCAACGTACATCTCGGCATACAGCAACTACATCAGCAAATACTTTCTCGCGTTATTGGAAACAGCTACGTAATATTGAAATATTGCATTTTCTGCCCTACTAACACCTCAGCTTGTAACGCCCAATTGAAATAAAGCCCCTGTGATGAATATCTGCATTAATTTCGATAGCCAGGAGCAGCAATCATTTCCTACTTTGACAAATGAAACAAACCAGTACAGTTGACTGATACAGCATTCGCAGCCAATTAAACAGAAGCGAGCAACGCACTGTGGCTATCGCAGCATTGTGAAAACAATGTGCATTCGCTTGGCGAATAATATCAATGCTTATTTCCATTTGTATTCAGATTTCAACTTGTTTATCGGTTAGTCATAGTTAGAGCCCGGACAATGTCCTTTTTGCCTATTTTATTTTTTTGAATGTATTTTTAGGCAACTTACCCCATTATTAATGTCAACCTCAGAAATGGATTTTATAATGCCTATATATCCCTATTTTAGAAATAATTTCCTAATCGAGCGTTAAGAGCCTGTAATTACCTATATTGAATTTTCCGCATTTTTATATTTTTTGTTCACTATATTTTGTTTTTTACAATCATTTTTTTGAGAAATCACTCAAGGGTATTTTTCTTTTTACCAAAAAGCAACAACCGCGTAAAATCTGCCAGGGCGCCCTCCAATTGAGAAGCTCTATGCCCTTGTGTTCTTGCCTCTGACGCGTCGAGCAGAGACACCGCTCAGAGACATGAGAATATGACACCGTGCGAGTTATCTACTTCGCCGAACCCCGTCAGTGCGCTCCAGAGAACAGGAAATTGCTCTTGTCTTTCCGATCTTTGCAATGATTAGTGAGCTATCTGTTCCTTACCAAGAACACAACTGTCTTCAAAAATAGCGCTCCCGGCATCTTTCGCTTTTAGAAGGTAGAATTACACAAGATAGGCGGAGCTTCCTTCGATAATTTTGAATTGGTTTCGAAGTTTAGTGCATGTCAGATCAGTAAATTTGCTGTTCCTGTTAAGCATGCTAGCTACAATGCCAAAAGACAAAGTTTCAAGAAGTTCATTGCTAAAAGAGTGGATTAAAGGAGAAGATTCACGGCAGACTAGATATGTTTGTTTTTTTTGCCAGTGTTGTGAAAAGGTGGTAATCTGTGCAAAAAAATATTTCTTATAACATAAAAACACTACAACTCACGCAAAAATGCAAAAAAGAGTGAGAACTATTCAAATCTTCTTCAGCAAGTGCAGTCAAAAGATGAAGACAAGAAAGAATTTCAACACTGACTTGTGCCATGCTGCAAATGTTTCATTTTCAAAGCTGGAAAATCCAACATTCAACTAGTTTAACCAACAAAATATAAAATTCCACACGAGTCATATCTTAGGAAATATTATCTAACTCCGCAATATGTTTTGACAATCGAAGAACTTAGTTTTTTTTTGAGAATTGCGTTCATCCTTTATGTCAAACGAATTACACCATTTTAATATTATTCAACTATAATGCTCATTTCCCTGCCTAATTTTAAGTCTTTACTTCCAAAATACCTGCCTATTGTCAACTACAATGCCTATTTTTAAGTTTTTAAGTGCCTATTGGCCTGCCTATTTTCGACCTTCTTTGTGCCTACATGTCCGAGCTCTAGTCATAGTACATCATACACAGTTGACAAATATATCTAATGCTAATAAACTAATTAAATTACTAATATTCTACGATTTGTAATCTATATATTTAAAAAAATAAGGTATTCTGCCATGGCTTCGTTTAGAGCTTCTACTGAACCGATTGTAGTATTTTTTCCTTTAAATGAAAGAATGTGATCCCTAGATGTGTTATCAGATATTGTTTGTGTTGATTCACCAACATTTACGGTGTAAATTAATTAATTCAATCATTTTTTAATAGTACGATTATCAATAGTCAATTGTTTCCCCCAAAGGGTGGCTGTTTTAAAATTGATATACACGAGTCTATAGATGAGTCCCCGCCGCTTCATGGTGGCGCTGCTTGATGTTTTGTTTTGATTGTTGAGATTTGTTCAATATTCGTCAAGGTTTTGTTTCAGTGTAATAATTGCATTGTGGTGATGACAGTTTGCATGTATTTCCTTTTGTAGTGTATTTTGTAGAGAACATTCGGACAGTAGTGGGTTTTGTTCGGTGGTACTGAAGTAGTGAAGTTGTTCACAGTTTATGTCGAATTCCGAATCGTTGCCCACGCGCCCCAAAAGACGCAAACGCAGGACATTGACTTGGGAGCAGGGAAAGAGAAAGTCAGCGTATGTGTCGTGATAGTGAGGTCATTTCGTTTTCTGTTGGGTCATTATCTATGAAATGTCTGTTTTGTTCTACTTTGTACTTCCCACGTGAGAGTTATTCTGTGTTGCTAAAATGGGAAAATAAGTTTACCTTCCAGCAATACGCCAGAAGAAATCAAACAGTGGTTTATAAGAGATTATGACACATCAAAAAACTTTAGATATAATATCCGTCAGTACAATAGTGCTCTTTCTTTTGTGTCATTTGGTGCCGATATTGCATTGCCACCTGGTCATGGGCCATACGTGTTCAAAATTTTCGGAACTCCAAATCACAGAATATTTTTGTTACACCCTGAAGATTCAAACAATACAACATATTATGAACATTAATCTGGGAACAGTATTTTACATTTATCTCAGATCTCACCGTCAAATTTTGACGAGTTCTCACTAGTAATCATTTTGAAATCAAAGAGCTTCCGCCGAGCGCTGTCTCTAGCATCTCGTTGCAAGCCAGGCAGCGCACCGGCGTTGTGTCATGCTCTTACGGGTTTAACATTGCAAAGCACGAGTCTCCCGGCTTCGAGCGTGTGCTGATGAGAGCCGGAGGTCATTCCCCGTGCGTTTAAGTATCGCCACACGATGCCACAGAAAGCTGTTACCGTGGGTGGAACCATCGCAGGCTGCCCGGAGGGCTGGGGCCGCCAATTTCTGTCTAATATAAAGCTCGGTATACACGGTACAGCTTTCGTGCAGATTGGACATACAGAAAACGTGGAGTCCAGGCTGCACGTTTTCTTCATGAACATGTTCATAATTTTTCATGCAGAAAGCCTACATTTTGACTCAAGAGACTCTAGCGGCAGAATCATTCACTAACAGTAATCGGCCATTTCGATTTTGTGGTTAGGTGTATCAAGGTGCGATTGTGTGAAGTTTTATATTGTGATAAACTTCTTTTCCCCAATTCCTGCCTTCCTATTTTTATTCTCTATACTCCTCATAGTTAATTAACACTAAATAAAGATCACGAGCCAGAACACTTTGAATAGCAATACCATAAAAATTCTCGGACGTAAATTCCATTGTTCCTCGTAATAATAATAATATAATAATAATAATAATAATAATAATAATAATAATAATAATAATAATTAGAAGAAAATAATAAGAAACGTAATTTTATTGAAAAACTATTTTATTGAAAAACTATTTTGATATAAGTAAATCGTGTTGGTTGGCAGAACATATAAACCTACTGTCACTATTATCAGAACTTTCAAACGCGAATGTAACCTCAGCAAGCATTAAAAATATTAGTAATTAATTGATTTTTATTTATAATGACTTTATGAATTCAAAAATACAAAATTAGACAGACTATTAGTAATTCAGGGCAACTTCAAAATAAAAAGGAAAATTTGGTGAAATTTTAAAATATCGTATCTCTGTTACTATTTGCATGAGATAAATAATTTATGAAGCAAATTTATAGATAATTGTATGGCCTTTAAAATTGTACATAACTATTATTGCGCTAAGATGAACCAAATGCCAGTTGTTGTTTTTTTTTTTGGGGGGGGGGGCTATCAAAACTTTTCCCGAAGTTTTTCGGGGTGGAAAACTTAGGCTTTTCTTACTAATAACAATATAAACAAAATAAAAAGGAAAATCTTCTACATCATCTTTTACCATGTGGGTCCTCTTTTGGCTGCCCATCGACTGCACTAAAAGTCATAGTTAGGGGATCTGTTAAACCAGAAGATATTCAAATAACACTTATCTTATCCTTAACACGAGAAACGCATTTCTTATTCCTTGAAATTATCAATTAATACTCCGTATGGAAATACTCCGTATAGATTTAAAAAATATGAAAAATATGTTTAATTAGAACTCTTAATTCAATTTTAAACTCTGTAAATGAGTTTCAGATTTAATGACTTGCGGATAAAACTCTGGAAATATGCAAAAATTGAGTTCTACATTGTAAAAGAAAAATAAAGCAAACGTTTCGAGAAAATGTAATTATCATAATTTATCAAAAAATACTACTTATTTGTTCAGTTATCTCAACATACATTTTGTTGCAAAAAACAAGAACTACCTGTCTTTTGAAAACTTTTGATGGTCCAAAACCCATCAAAGCTGCTATATGTTGGAGCCTAAATAATTTTTTTTGCATTTTCTCAAATTTTCGGTTCCCTTTGGTATAATTGAAATATAACTTCAAGAATATTATAAAACATTAATATAAGAATATTAATGAATTCCAAAGAAACTTTGTAATTCATTTGAAGCCCTTTTACTCACAAATCCAAAAATGTGCAAAGAAAACATGTAATATAAATAGCAAAGACGAAGAAGAGGTATCAAAAATTACTTTTGTGTAACATTTGCAATATTGCCCCAATTTCATTCAAAATCGCCCAAAAGCTACAGTAAAACATATAGTAATGCTCTCTTTATAACTGCATTTGAGTCTATTTTTACACGTTGTGTAAAGAAACTAGTAGTGCTACAACAGCACATACTCTCTCGTATTATCTGTAACGGTTACGCAATAGTGCTACATGAACCTGCAAAAAAGCGTCCAATCAGCAGACAATTTTTATCCGTGCCGAAATTCCAACTCACGTCATTTCAGTCAACATGTCAGGCAGATTGTACACCATACACTACCATTGAAACGTCCGTGGTCAACTTTAAGGTTATGAAACACGTATTTGCGATTAAGAAACTAGTAATTCCTTGCATTATTTTGAACTTACGCAATTTTCGAAAATTCAGTGACTTCTACGGAAATGAGACTGCGCTATTTTTTAACAGTCCTTTACTCTATCTGAAAAAAAGATTTAAAGCAAAAATTTGTATGTGTTTTTAATATTTTTGTTAAACACATTGCATTATTTTCGATCAGAAATTATATAAAATCTACCAGTTTTTCAAAAAAATTTATATAATCTTAATGAATGATCTAATTTTCACAATAGATTTCATTTACTAAAATATCTCCATCATGAGTATTGTAGTTTTATGATGGTAATTTTTCGCGATTTTCGATAATACAGAGGGTTCCTGAAAAGGGAACCAGTACTATTTGTATACTTTCTTTGCTACATACGAGGAATAAGTTTAAAGAAAATATATGAAGCCATTTTTGAGAAAATAATTGGATAATTCCATCTGGTCTAAAAATTGTTTGACTTAGTCAATGTGATGGAAAGAAAGCTAGAAGCATCATACCAAGGTTGGGGCAGAAGTCAGGCAACTATTATTTTTTCTAAAAGAAATTTCGGATCGCACAATTTTATTTGTACCGTGAAAGAAGTGCTGCAGTAGGGTATGTTCACATCAACAGATAGCTCTGTGACTCTAATAGCACAAAGAGCGACGTGAAATCAGTAGTCCGACTACCGCCGTGCCAGCTGAATGTAACATGTTTCAAGAAGTGCTCATACACAAAGAGAGCCACTCTTCGTTGGAGAAATGGCCGAGAATGTCACACGGTACTGATGGAAGCTCTTGAGAATTATGTTTTTCCGTACCGAACAGTCGAGAGATGGGCAGGAGAGTTTCTGCGAGGACGCTGAACAACCAGCAATTAGCAAGGCACGTGACGATCATGGTGGAAAGACATGGGTGGGATCTCCCGGTGCAACGATTTTAGCTGGTTCTGCACAACACCAGTTCGTGTCACGAATCACGTGACCACAGCTCGGGCACTTCGTTTGAATTGCCAGACTAGACGCTGGCCACCATGAAGAGCGAGAAGTGTTGAGAAACATTTTGAACGGTAACCAACCGAAAATAACTCGATGAAGGTGTACAAGATACAATATTTAAAAGAAATGCTTCATAAATCTGCTTCAATGTCTTGTAACAAGGTGATATTTTGGTATCAGCCTGCATTTAAAATTCCCACTAATATTGTGGCGCAAACTAATGTCTGAAACTCATTGGTTGAGGTCGGATACGACGCGCAAGAGCCCCCCTCCCCTGGGGTAAGTGGACTGATGTTGTAGTAATCGAGCAGGGCACGTTGTAGTAATCGAGCACCTGCCTAATCGGGCCTTTCGAACGGGTATATATTGCTTTTGTAATATTCTTAACTTGTTTATGTTAACATACTTTGAAGCATGAAACCAGTATTGTTATTTCAAATACCTCTCTCAATTTATTTGTGGAATTATCCTTGGATGATGTGCTGGAAATAAAATAATTGTTTATAATAGTATTTGTTAATTTACTATATAGATAGATAACTCATTTAATTTGCTTTGGGCATTAAGCCCGGTGGCAAATTCTTTACACTTACTGTACACCTAAAACCATAATATAATAATGAATACTAAAAATACATACAATTCAATACACAGAACAAAATTACTCCATTTAAGGCATGCCTACTAAATGCAGAGGCCCTTCATAGACTACTGATCCAATCGCTTACACTATTATTAGAATTTAATCTTATCTAAAAGTGTTGATCTTTCTAGGAAAATTCTCCATTAGCGCTGCAGGCAAGCTATTCCATGACTCAATAGACCTATTTACAAAAGAGTATTTTCCAACGTCAGTTCTCTGTTTCCTTGGACTATTTTTCTAATATGGTCGTGACGTGCTAAGTATACGGGTTCATAAATTCTTTCCTGAATTTCCCTCCATGCAGGATTTTTCCGTAACGCTTTGTAAAATATACACTACGTTGCTTTTCCCTAAGGCTCGCCAATGATTCTCAAGACGATATTTCATTGGAAATATTTCCTAACAAATTTCCCCTTTTAACAAATTTTGCTGCTATTTTCTGAACTCTTTCGATGGAGTTTATTTGGCCCTTTCTATATGGATCCCAACACGCTGCTCCGTACTCTAACACCGGGCGCACAATGGTTGTATATGCTAGTTCTCATGATTTACTGCTTTCCTTCCTTGACACTCGCATTACAAAGTGTAAAGATTTCCATGCCTTCCCAACACTAAAGTTGACGTGTTCCCCCCCATCCAAGTTGTTCATTAATTATCACCCCCAGATATTTACAACTAGTTACCTGTGGAATCATCTTGCCCGCAAGCAAATACTTAGCTGTCCCATTATTTCTACTGCGCGTAAAACTAACTATTTTGCATTTATCCGGATTTATCTTCATTCTATTGATTTCCGTCCATTATTCTAATCATCGCAAGTCTCGCTGTAATTTATCCTGCTCCGATATGTTCTCAATCTTTCTGTAAATAAGGCGGTCGTCCGCAAAAAGTTTAATTTTTGAGCCTATTTCCTCTGCTATGTCATTTACGTACACTAAATATAATGAAAGTTCAAGTACACCCCCCTGGGGACTCCCAGACGTTACACTCTTTTCGATAGGCTGTTTCCCACCCTCACTCGTTGGTGGCGGTTATTTAGAAAATCATTAATCCATTGTATCACTCTCGAGTCTAGTCCTATTCTGTCTAGTTTTTCAAGTATCATGGACGACAAGATCAAGTCTATCATGGGGGGACAAGATCAAAAGCCTTCGTAAAGTATATTACCGCCGCATCGATTCTATTACCCTCATCTAATGCATCCGCGATATCTTGGCAAAAAGCTATTGTTTGACTTTCACACGAGAAACCCTTTCGGAAGCCATGCTGCCTCCCAAATAGCCAATTTTCTTTACTCCAGACGTTTCTAATGTACTCAGCGATTAGATGCTCCATCTGCTTACATACAATTGATGTTAGTCTAACTGGCCGATAATTTTTAACTTCTGATCGAGACCCACCCTTATTAATGGGAACTACAAATGATTCTCTCCAATCCTGAGTAAGACTTGAATTATTTAAGGTAATACCAAAAAGTCGTAACAGATACGGAATCATGGCTTCTCCTCCTGCTTTCACTATATCTCCCGAAATGTCGTCCGGGCCCACTGATTTATTCTCTCCAATCCTCGCTATTATTTTTCGAAGATCACGTGGTCTAATAATAATTCTTTCTCCCGATCCATTCAAAAGAGATACGTCATTTTTTACTGCAAATACCGAACCAAAAAAGGAATTAAAGAGTTCCGCTTTGTCTTTGCTCTCTGTAATTTTGTTTTCATCTGCATCTCTTGATACATGAATGTCCTCCCTATTTACCTATTGTCCTTTTACGTATTTGAAAACTGATTTGCCCCCTGCTTAGACTCGGATAATATATATTGTAAAAAACTTTCTTGTACGGCCACTTTCTCTTCGAGAAGCACCCTAGAGAGAATCTTGAATTTCCCCCATTTTCTAAACTTCTCGCGCGCTTTCCGTAAGCTTTTCTAACTTTTGATTTCAGTTTCCTTATCTTTTCATTATAGTACTCAGGATCTGAGTTCTTTTTAAGATATCTTTGTAGTACGATGCGCTCTCTTTCCCCAATCATAATTTTTTTATAGTTCCTCTAAGCTGCTTCCCTGACTACACCAGTCCGAATAATTTGCTCTCAGAAATTCCTGAAAACCCTTCGCATTTACCTTATGATAGTGGTAGACCTTTGTAGGTATAGAACCTTCAACACGATAAATATTTACTGCTATTTCTAAAAGAACCTCAGAATGGTCACTAATCCCCTGAACTACTCCACAGTTAACAAGAAAGTCCTCTGGTCGGATTAGAAAGGCGTCCAGCAGTGCCCGTTCCCTTGTAGGTTCCCGCACAACTTGGGTGACTCCGTTTTCCCAAACCAACTCATTTATACTGGCTTGCGCCCCTTTCCTATGAGTCAACTCGCCCGCCCAGTTTACATGAGGAATATTTAAGTCTCCCCCAATTATGCAACGTTTATTCTTATCATTCTCTATACGCGTTAGCTCACTAAGTTTATTAAATATTTCTAAATTTTTATTTGGAGACCTGTATGCACCTATTATTTTCAATATTCTATTAGAGGGTTTGCATTTGATTTCGACACTTAACATCCCTTATTCCGCGTCTTTCCAGACCTCTTGTACATTCATATTAGATTTAAAACGAACAAACGTCCCACACCTGCGTCCATCTCTGTCTCTCCTAAAAACGGCATAATCATCGCGAAATATTTCTGCATTAGAAATTTCAGGTTTAAGCCATGACTCCGTACCTATTACAACATCAGGGCAATACTCATCTATGAAATTCCAAAATTGTTCATATTTGCTAACTAAGCTTCTACAATTTATCTGCAACACCAATAGAGACTTACCCTTCTCATCCACCGCTACGCATTGTCAGGCCCCGCTGTCTGGAGATGTTCCCCGGCCATCCTTCGCACCGATTCTTGAGAATAGCCGCCCAAGACTTGCTGCTCCTCTCCGATTTAAATGCAGGCCGTCTCGTCCAAAGCCCCCTCTGGGCCCAAAATCATCCCTCGTGCCATCTCGAATCCAAGAGTTCGCGTCCACAAACATGACATTTCTTTGTTCTGCCACCCTGTATACTGCCCAACTCGCGCCCTGTATACCGTTAATCAGATGCCCATCGCCTTTCACTTCTACCTGCGGAGCCTCCCGGAACACGTGCGCACCCTTCCACAATAAGCACAGACTGGGATTACACACTCACACACATGCACACGCACGCGCACACGCACGCGCACACACACGCACACATACACGCGTGCACACACACGCGCACACACATGCGCCGCACACACACACATGTACAGGGCTTGATTTCTGGCGGAACGCGATGGAACGGCGGCGTTCCGGTACCTCGGGAATAATTATGAATGTATATTATAAATATAAAACTATTTCTATTATATTAATAGTTAATTTATGGCGCGTTCCAGAACCTGAAATTGCAGAAATCACTGTATTTATATAAAACTAACGTACGAAGTTGGATCAGTTTTTGAAAGCGAGTATACTTCGGTTTTTATAACTTGGCGCGTGAGGCACGTTAAGTGAGGGCCTTGTCTTCATGATGAAATTTGGCACGACTTTGCCCGGCTTTCTCGGTCGTGCCGCTAAATGTCGCTTAATCTGCAGCACTGATTGATACTGTCGCGATCATGCGACATCTAGCGGCACGGCTTATAAACATTCAACAATAGAAACTAAAAAACAGTTCCATTTATGGCAAGATTGGTGTTTTAGCTAGAATTGAACAGAAAACATGTGCCCATTGTTGGCAGCGCCGAACGCTGCATGCCCGCTTTGTTGGCAGCGCTCATTGACCGAGATGTGTTGATATAGACAGATATTCCGTTATATTATTCCATAACAGTTACTATGGGGCGAGAAAGTATGAACTGTTTTAGCACAATTTTAATTTTTATTAAAGTGCAAAACGCGGATTCCAAATATTGGTGATTCAATAATTGGATGGACGGGATGAATTTTAATAAACCAGACTGAGAGAGATCTTATCAATATTCTCCCCATTTGTTGCAAGTATTGCAAAACGGGGCTGTTACGTCCCTGAAAACTAGCCAATAACGGTTCTCACTCATAATCCGTGATGTTCTTATTCCACTGACGTATGGTGACATCAGTGTGGTTGAAGAGGTCCGCATTCATCTTTGTCATTGGGCAGATTGTGACGGCTGGGAACGGAATCTCCCAGACAGCGCGCTGTTTCTTGTCCATGGCCACAATGACAGGGGACGCTTGATAGCGCTCCAGAGACTTCCAGAAGAGACACACAAACGTCACCAGTGCCCCTAGCACGGCCATCAGCCATAGAGCCCTGCAAACGAATCTCTTTGAGGCAGAGCGAGGGATATCTCAGATGGTGTGCGGTCACTTGTTCAGTTCACGAGGACAGAGGACGCATGGTACTGCTCCCCTTTGAAAAACTACTCGTATTTTCAAAAAAATTGTAAATGATGTTTTTGGCAAAATATAAGACATATTTTTGCTTTAAACCAAACATATCTATAAAAATCAGCTTTTGAAAAGTGACCATGTACATTTCTTTTAAAAAATCGAGGAGTTTTCCCATAAATTCGTTTTGAAAATGCAAATTATAAAAACGTTTTCTCAAAAATCGCTCTAATATTTTACTTCCTCGTACACTTACAATGGTGAAGAGAATTTTCCATCAGAGGTTTCGTTTTCCTGAAATTCGTGAAAACAGTCATAAAACCATTTTCGACATTAAAACCATAAGACCATTTTCGACAAAATGCAATCTAAATACTCGCCGTTTTTTAAAGGTATTTGTACAAAATACCAGTCCAAAATACAAAAATAAGAGCAGAGTACTCATAACCAGTTGTGCAAATCTCAGCTTAGTAATACACGAAGAATAGAGAAAGTTATTTAATGCTGCGGAAAATGGATTTCAAGATTTAAACGGAAATACACGTTTCGGGGTCCTCTGATATAAAAAAGAGTTGTTTTTCTCAAAACGTTCCTTGTCTGTGCGATCGTCTGGTGAGCAACACTAGCGCCTAAACTACGCGAAGGATGTTTTCCCTAGTCAATAACCCCCTGTCTATCTGGCCTGACTCAAAACTGCGATTTTGAAAAACATTCATTAATTTTGGGGGATACTTTACATGAAGCCCTTAGAATATTTTCAAAATTTTCTCAAAAATCGCTCCAAATTTAAAACAAAAATTTCTTGCAAACATAGAGTGAAAACGATGACAAAGGTACAACTCTCGCTGTTTACTCTGGATTTTCGAAAACTGCAAAATATTGAAATTTTTTGGGCGTCTTCCTGCAAGTACAAAATTGAAGAGTACATTACTCTGCATGTACGTATGTATACGAGTAACTAAAAATGTTGATAAAATTGTTGTTAAAATTGTGCCATTCTTGATAAAATTTTGAAAATATCCCAGGGACTTTACGTAGAGCATCCGCAAAATTCAAAAATCCTTTCAAGCTCTCAGGTCCTCAAGTCGGACTGTATTGATCGGGGAATATTCATTTCGGCGAAGGATGTCAATCATTTTGGCGCTGGTGTAGTTTCCAGACGAATAAGTGGAAAGCGATCCGCACATTTTGCCGAAAACCTGTTTTTCAATATCAAGGAACAACAGAACATGGATTATGACTGCATCACGTATTAGAGAAAGTACTTTACTACTTATTGGAAGTAGAAAAGCCTGCATTTACAGTATCAACGACCCACAAAACAAAACATCTTTTCCGACGATAAAATAGCACTTAATAACTTTCTCAT